>CM040238.1:96726131-96751492 GCA_022545495.1 Chrysanthemum lavandulifolium
TTTCTTTTGTACGTTCGTAGTTTTTAATTTAAATTTATAAAGAAAATCAAAAACATCATTTTAAAAATAGTGATAGCGTTTATTTAATATAATTTAGCTTTTTATTTTCTTTCATATTTCCTTTGTCATTTAGTATCAATCTTAACCCTTTTCCCGTTCAAATTCACCCGATCACTATACGTTTGGTGATTCATTCGCATGACAACTCGTTGGGACTTAACGACTGGGAAACACTAAACTCTCTGGACTTCATTGCATTGGTTGAAATGTTTGAAGTTTATTACGGTTAACCATTCACAAGTGGTTAGCTTGTGTGATAAAACTTAACGGTTTGGCATCGATCAAATTTTGGCGCTTACGGGGAGTCATGCTAATTATCTTACGCTTAGCGATTAGTGATTTGAATATTCACTCCTTGTTTATACCATCTATATCTATATATATTTTCTTATAAAAATCCAAAACCCAAAACATCTTAAAACGTATAAAACACAAAAATATTTTTCTTTTGTTTCTATATATAAAAAGATAAAAATACAAAAGATTTATCGTTTTCTTTGTTTAATAATAACAACATAAAAATTACCACCGCAAACCAAGGCGTTGTACTACCTAACTGGGGTACGACCATAATAAGTTCGAACCTAAGATTAAAACTTGCCTTTGTGTCCTTGTGAGTGGTGTACCTTTTCAAAGAAGCCATTCATCTTGTGATTATTGGTTTAAGTTCCTTTGTCGTTTTGCCTCGATATTGTTTTAATTGGATTTGTTGTTATATCTACTTTTCAAAACCATAAAATACAAAAGATTTTTCTTTCCCCATTTTTATAATTCCATTCATTAACTCGAGATTCCTTAGAGTTAACTCTGAGTCATCTTTTCGTTCTTCTAGATCATTGAGTCCTTTTCGTGATCTAGCGGAAATTCCTAGAAGGCGTTCTCGTGACGCGTCGCCCAAATATTCGAACCGAGATTCGTACTATTGCAAGCAACGATATGGCGACGAGCGAACTATGGCGGAAATGCTCCGTGCACCCACCGAGGGTTATGGAGATGCCATCATTTTACCAAAGAATCAATTCGATCACTTTGAATTGAAGACATTTGATCCAACTTGTGTCTACAAATCAATTCCACGGGTTTGATCGTGAAGACCCGTATGCACACATCCGTTGGTTTAACAAGTTGACTTGACTATCAATTTCAAGGATGTGCCACAAAAGTAATCAAGTTGATGCTATTTCCATTCTCACTTGAGGAACAACTCGAATTTGGTGGAAAAGAACCCCTCGATCCATGAAACTTGGGAGGATCTTGTTCAAAGTTTGTCAATTATTTCTTTCCTCCATCAAAGACGACTAATCTTAAAATGAAATTTCTGGATTTCGTCAAAATTTCGATGAAAACTTTGGAGGCATGGGAGAGATTCAAAGATCTCCTCGAAATGCCCCATCATGAATTCACGGAGCTTCAACAAGTTAATATATTTTATAATGGGTTGAGCAGTAACGATCAAGATTCTTTGAACGCAGACCGCGGTGGCAATATCTTGAATCGTAAGCCTAAAGATGTGATTGAGATTTGCGAGCAAAATCAAAAGTTCCTATTTCTAAAAAGTAAATATTCGAACACTCCACCTTCTTCATCCCAGTAACTCTTCCGAGTTAGCCGCTCAGATTAACCGCTCTAACGGGCGTCATCCGTTGTATGATGAAAGAGGTAAAGGAAATCAAAAGCGAAATTCATAAGCGGAACCAATCAAAGCCGTAAACAAGGTGTGTGAAACTTGTAGTGGTCCTGCACGTATTATGATTGTCAAGCAACCGATGCTTCTTTTACCAAGCTCCGTAGCTTCAGTAAACCACAATCAATACCGACCACAAGTGATCCTCACTACCGTGCACCTAGCGGTATGACACCACTGGTTTTCCTCCTGTGCAAAACCATGGCAATCAAAATCGCTTTGTTCGAATCAAGGACAAAACTTTAATAACTCTCAAAATTTCAATCAAAACCAGAACAATTTCAACCAACCATATCAAGCTCCAATCGGCAAAGATATCAACAACCTTCTCAAACTCCCTACCAAATGACTTCATGAAAATTCTGAGTCAAGCATCGTTCAATGCAAACTCAAATCAATAACATGAGAGTTGAGCTAAAGAAGGAAATTGATACCACAATGTCTCGGCAGACAAATGAGTTGAAGAATATGATGAGCGGTTTCATGAACATGAATATGAACAAAGCTTCGTCATCTTCAGAGGACTCCCAAGCAATACGAGTTCCAAATCCAAATGCCGAGTTGAAAGCCGTCACCACTCGTAGTGGTAAGGCGCACAATGGACCTTCGACTCTAATGCCTCCTCCACCGGGAGCAATGAGTCAAGTTACCAAGGATACAACGGACAAGGTGCATTTCTCAAGCCCACGAAGTATCAAGACACGTCCCACCTTCGGTAGTCAAGCTTTAAGTCCGGAACCCAAAGTTCAAGACAAGTCTGAGCAGAAATGACTTCCATCCCGGCTCAAAAGTCTAGTCGACTTCCTTACCCATCAAGAATGCATGATGAGAAGCTCAAAGACAAAACCAAAGAGCGAATGGAAATTTTTTCCAAATCTTCAATGAACGCATTTTGATATAAGCTTCGTTGATGCTCTCGTTCTAATGCCCAAATTTGCATCCACGCTTAAAGGCTTCTTGAGCAACAAAGATAAGCTATACGAGATGGCTAAAACCCTCTCAATGAGCAATGCTCAATGGTCCTTCTCAAGCTTCCCAAAAGCTTGAAGACCACCGGCGGGTTTTAATCCCGTGTGATTTCTTGGGGATGGTTCAATGCTCCGCCTTGGCGATCTTGGTGCAAGCATTAACCTCATGCCACTCTCGGTATGGAAGCAACCTCTCTTCCTAAACTTACATCCACTTGTATGACACTCGAGCTAGCGGACCGTACCATAACTCGTCCACTTGGGATAGCAGAGGATGTCTTGGTGAAAGTAGGAAAGTTTCACTTTCCTACCGACTTTGTTGTAGTAGACTTTGATGCGGATCCTAGAGTTCCCTCATCTTAGGGAGAGCTTTCTTGAGAGCAGTCGTGCTCTAATTGATGTATTCTTTGAAGAGTTGACCATACGGGTTGACAACGAAGAACTCGCGTTTAATATCAACCCGAACTCAAGCATCTATCCAAGCAGTGTTGCCACAATTGATCAAAAATGCGAAAGAATCAATGCAACACTCTCAAATTTCCGCAGTTAAGAGGAGTCACCAAAAGCGTCTTGAGCTAAAAGCTTTGAAAATCAACCTGGTTCAAACAAATGGTTTGAAAGTTGTACGGGAAGTCAAGAGTGTTCTTGATGATGATGATCTAGAATCGAGACTTTATCGGAAGTGGTGGAAATTGCTAGCTCTAAGAGCACACCACTTGTCCCACCTCCGAATCGGTTTATCGTATCGAGTTTGTTAACTCATGGATGAAACCCAACTCTTCGAGTTTCATCTGAATTGGATGATGATGTTTGTGATCCAATGGGAGACATTCTTTCCATTGAAGAATTGCTCAAAAATGATCCATCATCTCCTAGTCTTATTATTCCGACTCTTCCATCCCTTCTCTCACTCGATGAGGAAGATGACAACTTTGGAATGAAGTCGATGCCTTTCTTAGTAATGAGTCAATTCCAACAGAATTGATAATACTACTTTGATTCGGAGGAGACATCCTTTTTACGGAAAATCATTGATTGAAGAACCGTTTCCAACCCTCCCTCCCGGACATCTTATTGACAATCACCATATAAGCTTCAAGTTTAAGCTTAAAATGTCAAAATGGTGATTTGCTTCTTCGATGAGGAATGGACATGCATTCTCATGCACATCTTTATTCCATTCTTCACGGATGGTGTGGTTGCTCTTTCCCTTTTCTCTTTCGGGAATGAGGACACCATCTTTGACCCCGTATCGTCCTTTATAGTTTCTACTATTAACAATACCGCGGTTGTATCTCGTCGGTGTTGAACTTTCTGATGTTCATATGTTTATTAACACTGTGAACGAAAGTCCGATCGAGATTGGTTTTCCACGTTACTTTCCCCATGAACTAATGAATGCGGGGATCGAGTCAAGCTAGCGACTCGGGAATCAAAAACTGTAACACACTATATGGGTTTTCACCCATATTTCTGACTTCTTTCTACTTTCTACCACCCTAGTGTGGGGGAGTTGCCTCATTGTTGCAAAAAAAAAAAAAAAAAAAAAAATTCAAATAATGGCCGTAGTATTTCCCTTTTACGTTCTCGGTTTCGGCATAACAATAGGTACTTTGAATATTGAGGGCAATCTTCATTTCTAGTGTGGGGAATTCTCACGAATTTTATCATGTAATTATACCACCTAATTCCCCATTTTGGCCAAATTTTTTTTTTGGAGTAAGTGTTTTGCACTTACTCGACTTATGGTTATCGATCCGCCATGGTCTAATAAACAAAAGGATTGGCTAATCCGAGAGCAAACGGCTCTTGGTAAAGATATCTCAAATCCGTTGACGACTTGCAATTTGCCCAAAATTGTATGGTGTTAACTCACCATATCTTTAATTAGTGAAGAGTTGGCTAGCCCATAAGTTTATGGCTTGTGGTAAAGGCGGTTGGAAAACCATAATTGGTAATCGACTCACCAAAGATAGTATATATTATCTAAGAGTTGGCTAGTCCGAAGCAAGCGGCTTCGGTAAAGACAAATCAAATCCGTTGAAAGTCGGTGATTTGCTCAAAATCATTTGGTTATCGTTGTACCAAGGTTCTTACTTGAACTGAAACAATTGGCTACTCGAAGTAATGGCTTTTGGTAAAGAGATTCAAATCCATTAAGTTTTCTTAAAAGATTGCTAGGGACTAGCAATATTTTAGTGTGGGGATTGATGAGTGTGTAAATACTCATCATTTTGGTCAATCTGAATCTAAAACAATTAAAACGCTCGTAAATGCATCAAAATCTTGAAAATATCCCAAAATTGCATTTTATATGTTTCGGATGCAAAAATATTGAAATCAAATGAAAAACGAGCAAAGTTTGCATAATTGGCGCTTCGGTCCTCGACTTTCAAAACTTGTCAAATTTAGTCCCTAGGCACTTATTTTAAAGAAAAGTCACCAAAGGTCCTTTTAAAATCATAACTTGTCATAATTAGTCCTTTGGTGAAAAATGTCAAAAGTTTTGAGAAATTACAAGTTTGGTCCTTCAAGTTTCAAAATTGGCAAAAATAGTCCTTGGAAATTTGAAAATGTCTTTTATGGTCCTTGTAATATTGAAACTTGGCAAAAGTGACCCTTGAAACAACTTTGCAAAATTGGCAGCTTTGGTCCCTCTAGAATCAGAAATTACAAAATGGTCCTTGTTTATTTAATATCCAAGCCTTTGGACCCTTGAACCCTGCCAATAACCCATGGCCCCTGCCATATCCTTGACCCCCCCCTTTTTGGACCTTGGACCCTTTCTCTATTAATATAACACCGGTCAAATAAGTCAAACTCACGGGTTTCCCTTTTTCCCTCCTTCCTCATCATCACCTACCTACGCCTGCAACATCCTCCAACACACTCCATCATCATCACATTCCTACCCTCCAAACACCCCAAGCCAAATGCATTAACTGTCCCTTTCCCTGTCACAAGTTATCAGTCCCAACTGGCATATCTAGTTTTCCCGCCAAAAGTCATCAAACGGCCAAAAATGTCTCAACTCATCCAATGGTCCAGGATTCAAGTGGGATTTGCTAAGAAGTCAGGTGGGAAGACATTTGCTATAAAAAGGTGGAAGAAGAGAGAGAGAAGGGCAGTAGTTCTTAGTTTTAAATTTCATATATGTCGTTTGTAATATCAATGTTTTAGTTTAAGTTTAAAGTTGTAATCCTTTGTTTCTATGTACTAAACTCACGTTGTTTTATCATTATAATCTCATTTCAAGCATCAATTTCAAAGTTTTATTTAAGTTAATGTTTTATGTCCTTTGTTATAAAAAGCAGTTTTCATGATCTTATACTCAAGCTCCAAGTAGCTTAATTTCAATTCAAATAAGCTCACTAAAGCTTTCTATAGCTTTTAGTAAGCTCGATCTTAAGTTTAAGCGGTTTTACCTCCGGTCAACAAAAGTCAAACTGCGGTGCTAATGGGTGAATGGTTACGAATTGCTTGATATGGAATTGGATATGGGTTGATCTTGATCGATTTGGGTTGAAATTCATTTGGAATTGGGATTAAAAGCGATAATAGGTTAGTGTTCTTTGTTTGATTGATCTCAAGCCATTGTGGCTAGGACCTCATGTGAGTATCAACTTCTTGGGTCTGTTTAAATCCATGCTTTCTGTTAAGTGAGCTTTAATTCTGTTAACATTAATATAATTTAGCTTAATATAACTAGTATAATTGATGTTTTCACTTCTGTGCATGTTTTGAGTCTTTTCTTCATATATGTTATAATAGAGCAGTTGAGTTTTGGTGTTTAAGTATTGATTAGCTATCTTGATCTAGGTCTAATTTGGTCATCTGAATCTAGTGTAATGATTAGTTTAGCTTGGATCTGAGTTTAGCTTAGCAAAACAGTGAATCAGTAATTTAAGTGGTGTTTGGATTTTATAGCAAACTGAGATTAAGGCTAGTTCAGTGGTTAAAACTAGTTGCTTTAGTCTTACTTAGGTGTGATAGAGTCAATTTGGTTAGTCATTTGCATCTGCACTAGCTCAAAGTCAAAATTGCATAGAATCTGTCCTTGTGATCATGTGTGCTTGAATCAGTGGGTCAAAATGAGCATTTAGGTTTATAATACATAGAGATAGCTTGCATTAGTTTCATTTCACCATAAAACATCATTTTCAGTTGGCAAATTAAGCTCTAATCTCATAATAGTCAACTTCTCAAAACTGCTTCAAAAGTCAAAAAAATTGAATAACTCAGTTTTCACCCAACTTGGGTGATTTTTAATTGATTCATTACTGGATCAATTCAAGTGAAACTTTGGTTTTAAAAACTTGAGTTGGTCAAGAATTGAAAAGTGATTTTGGAAATTTTTGTAAGTCCTTATAAGCTCCAAATAAGCTACTCAATAAGTCATAAAGTGCCTGCACACTCGAGATACTTCGAGTGTGAGACAGGCACCTTGCAAACCTTGCATAGGTTTGGTTTTAGATCCTTAGGGATTGAAACTTGGTTTAGAGGTAGTTAAGCTGGTGAACTTGAGGTCTTCAGTTTTGTTTTTCACATAAGCTTTTCCAATAAGCTTGTGCTTAAGTTTCAAAGTAGACATAAAAACTGTTTGGCACTTAAGTTTTTTTTGAACATCAAATCATGGCAGTTAGCACTTTATAGGTTTAGGCTAGTTGTAATTAGTTGCTTTTGAGTACTTTTAGCATATTATAGCTTCTGTGATACTTTGGTGCTCAGTTGGTACCTCTAGCTTATTTTGAGTGCTTATTTATAAGCACTTCTCACTGCAGCTTCACATTCTCACACATAAGCTACTATTTTTATATTTTTCTCAGATTCGAAATATTAATTTAGACTTTTCCGAATTTTTCATAATTTTCCAAAGACTTTGTTTGCTATTTTTCCTCATTTAAAAGCAGGTTTTAGGCTTTTTAAATAGCTTTTAATACAACTAAATCGGAAAAACTTCAAAAATTAAGTTTTCATTTTCCTAGGTTAAGATAAATATAAAAAGCAAAAAATAATTTTTCAGATTTTCTTAGTTAAATTTGTAATTTTTAGCAATTTAAGTAGTTTCAAATAGTTTTTAATCCATAGAAAATAGAAAAATAATCAGAAAAATACAAAATTAGTTTTGAAAATTCTATTTAGTTATTTTAGATTTTTCTAAGTCATAATTTCAATTTTCTAGCTTAATTTCATATTTTCTTATATTTTAGGGTATTATTAAATAGGTAAAATAATCTTTAATTAATAATAATTAAATAAATAGTCATAAAAATAATTTTCTTTTTCTCAAAATTTTCTCTTATCATTAGGATTGTAAAAGTTCATTTTTATATTTTAGGATTAATTACATTTCAATTTCACATTTTCTTTTGTACGTTACGTAGTTTTAATTTAAATTTATAAAAGAAAAATCAAAAACATCATTTTAAAAATAGTGATGGCGTTTATTTAATATAATTTAGCTTTTTAATTTTCTTTCATATTTCCTTTGTCATTTAGTATCAATCTTAACCCTTTTCCCGTTCAAATTCACCCGATCACTATACGTTTGGTGATTCAGTCGCACAGCTCATTGGGACTTCATTGCATTGGTTCTGAGCTGTTTGAAGTTTATTACGGTTAACCATTCACAAGTGGTTATCTTGTGTGATAAAACTTGACGGTTTGGCATCGATCAGGTATTTATAGAGTGATGAGAGGGGTTGTTTGTGCATACTTGTGGATTTGTAAAGTCGGCTTTAAAAACGTTTGAATTTCCACATTTAATGCCACCACTCCACTACCCGCAAAGAAAATCCGTTTTCAAGGGAACGATTCTGATGCAAAGTAAAAGTGCAATTTGCGATAATAAAATATCCTTAGGATATTTCATGTGAGAGAGGCATTTAATGCCAGTGGGATGAGGTAAGTATTTGAGGACCACTTGACATGGATGACGATGAAGACAAAGAGACATATATTCCTTTATTAAATTGGTAAGGTTACCAACCTAGGACATTTAAGTAGCGATACTTGGAGCATTTAGTTACTCATTGAATGCTCTTTGTCAAAGTCGGGGACCACGAATGAGTCTTACTCATTCGGTGAGAAAAAATTTTGGGTATTCGGGGAGGATGTACCATTTTAGAAGACTCAAGAGATTAGGATTGATTTTCAATTTCCGACTTTCAATGTCTAGCATTCCTAATTCACTTTTCTCACGAAGGTAGGTTCATCCAAGGGTTTGGTGAAGATATCGATAAGTTGATATTCAATAGGGATGAAATGAAGCTCTATGTCTCCTTTCATTATGTGGTCCTCGATGAAGTGATATCGATATCAATGTGTTTGGTTCTTTGATGAAGGACGGGGTTGTTGGAAATTGCAATGGCAATTGTGTTGTCACGAAGATGGGTACCATTTTGTAATGGATGTCATAGTCATTGAGTTGACTTTTCATCCATAAAACATTGGCACAACATCCTACAACATCCTCATACTCAACTTCAAATGAAGACATAGCCACCGATTGTTGCTTTTAGCACTCCAACAAACCAGTTTTCCTCTAAGAAATTGACAGGACCACGAGGTACTTTTTCTATCCATGTTGCGGCCGGATAATCGTGAGTCGAGTAACCTTTGAGATCAAACCCTAAGCACTTTGGATAATAGAGTCCAAGGCTTGGGGTTCCCTTCAGTACTTGAGTATTCTTTTAGGCTGCGGTGAGGTGGGATTTTTGGGATTGGGCGATATCTTGCTATTAGACGGTGAGAATTGTATGTCCGGTCCGGAAGCGATTAGATACATCAGTGAGCTAACAATCCCTCCGAAATGGGTTTGATTGACCGACTTGCCGGTGAGATCGGGTCCAAGGTTGTTAGGAGGGACCATTGGCGTCTTCAACGAGGCACGGTCACGATATCTCGTATTTCTTCAAGAGATTTCGGTGTATTTCTCTTGATGATTAAGATTCCTTTATCGGTTTGCACGATTTGTAGTCCAGGAAGTATGTGAGTTCACCCATCATGCTCATTTCAAACTTCTTTGTCATCGCTTTTCAAACTGTTTGCAACGAGTGTAGTTTGTTGAGCCAAAGATGATGTCATCAACATATACTTGGACCATGATCACATCTTGTTTTGTCCTATAGATAAACAATGTTTTGTCTATTTTCCTCTAACAAACTTGTTTTGAATCGGGAAGGTTTGAGAGAGTTTCATACCATGCCTTGGGAGCTTGCTTTAGTCCATAAAGGGCTTTATCGAGCTTGCGGACATAGTCGGGAATTCACTACTCTCAAAGCACGGAGGTTCTTGAACATACACATCTTCCTTGAGTTCACCATTTAGGAATGCACTTTTACATCCATTTGGTAAACTTTGAAGTTCATGTAGGTAGCATATGCAAGGAAGATCCCGATGGCTTCCATTATTACAACAGAGCAAATGTCTCATCATAGTCAATGCCTTCTTGTTGACCGTAACCTTGGGCTACAAGTCCGCTTTGTTTTTAATGATAGTGCCGTTTTCATCGGTTTTGTTTACGAAACCCGCTCATTCCTATAACTATGACATCCGAGGACATTTGATCAAGGTCATGACCTTGTTTTTATCAAACTGTTGAAGTTCTTCTTGCATAGCTCGAACCCGGCTTGGATGTTTTAGAGCCTCGGTGACACTCTTGGGTTCTATATCGATAGGAAATCGGCATATAGACATTCATTGGTACTCAGTTAAGTTAGCGACCATGCTTCTAGTGAGCATGCCTTGATGGGTTCACCAATAATGTTTACAAGCTCAATGTCACAGATTTTGTCCACTTACATTATGGTCTAGGATCCGAGCTTGAAGAGGTCACTAGAAACTCGGGAGTGAGTTCGGTCTTTGGAGCCACGAATCATTAAGAACATCGATGAGATGTCTTGTTCGGTTGGGGTTCATGAATCACGTGTTCTGAACATTTGGTTCGATGTTACCTATCCCAGCGAGGGTGATTGATTTTCAATGAATTCACCGATAGTAGGTTGTGACGGGTTGTGAGGCAAGATGTAATATGAAATGTCAACATCGACTTGGTATGAGGAATTGATTTCATGTTATACTCATCGAGGATATCTTGATGAGTTATCAATTCCTATTTCCTCCACCGAGGTGTTGGTGAACCCGATGCTTTCGAACTCTCATCAAAGGTGACATGAAAGGTTTCCTCAACTTGTTGTCTCCTTGTGTTAAATACCACAGAAGGCTTTGGAGATCGTTGAGTAACCTAGAAAGTATCCATCATCGACTTTAGCATCAAACTTGCCTAGATGATCCTTGTGATTATGAATAAACACAGGACATCCAAACACATGAAAGTAATCGATATTAGGGAGTCTACCTTTGAATATCTCATATGGGGTTTTGTTATGTCTTTTGACAATGATTGACTGTTTTGAGTGTAACAGTCGTTTTGACCGCTTGATCCGTAAATGTTTTGATAGAGTGAGCCATTTAACATAGTTCTAGCGACCTCAACGAGAGTTTTGATTTTCCTTCACCTACCCCATTTTGTTCGGGGTGTAAGGAGATGAAACTTTTGTGAGATTCCTTTCATCACGGAACATCTCAAGCTCTTCATTTCTCGAACTCAATACCATTATCGATTCGATTTGTTTAAGCGTAATGTCATTACGGTTTCGGTGTTCACGATGAATGACATTATAGTGTCAGTGCTGACTCTTTTAGAAAGAAAGTATACCCAAGTATATCTTGAAAACTTATCAACTATGACAAGTATATACTTCTCATCTTGGATTAATCTAGGACCGATAGGTCCAAAGAGATCCATATGCGGGAGGTGAAGGCGACTTTGATTGAGAAATTTTGTTTTGTTTTGAAAGATGCTCTTTGATGTTTGCCTTTTTCACAGTGAGCATGGTTTGTCTTTTTCAAAAGCAGTGATGGTAAGCCAAGGACCTTTTTGTTTTGCCAAGTTGTTGAGATTTTTGAAGTTTAAGTGAGAGAGTCTCTTATGCCACACCGGTTGATGTTTCAATGGCTTTGGCAAAGAGACAAGTTCCATCTTTAGAGAGTGTTGACATATCCGAGACATAAACATCATCCCTTCTAGAGCTATCAAAACAACTTCTTTGTTGGCATTGAAAATGGTACCTTGTTTGTCATTGAATTGCACAATGTACTTTGCATCACGTAATTGGTCGACATCGATGACATTGTATTTTAGACCATTGTCATATGCTATTCTAGAAAACTATTCTATTACGATATCTTGAACCATAACCTTGATGGACATGATGAGTTATCACCAAATACTACCTTGGGTCTGGTTCCTTTACATACTTGTGCAGATACTCCTTAACACCAGCATTGCTTCTTGAGCATCCACTATCTAGATGCGGATAGGATCCACAGCGTGTCTCTGCACAAGTAGTAAAGTGGATTAGTTTCTCTTCTTGACCCACTTACTAGTGGGCTTGGGTCTAATAGTGCTTAAATTTAGCAATCGACTCATGGTCGGTGTTTGAGTGCATTGTGCTACCACTGTGTTTTGCATTTAGAGGCGAGGATGACTCGGTGATTCTTGGTTGCTTTGAACTTCTCCTTGCATTGATGACATTTGTCATCTTGGGATGTCTCATGAGCTGGATTTCATAAATATCACAACATGTGTTCATGAGACAATCATCGGGATGATGATCATTAAAACCACAGTGTGGGCAAGGAGAGAATGGTTTTGCTCTAAACATTTGAGCGATTTTGATGTTGAAGCATCTTGATGACCAACTTTGGTATAGTTTGTTTCTTGAGAGAACTTACATATTGTAAGTGATCGGAAGTTTTGTGATCTTCCTTTTGCAGATCATACAAAAAAGGATTCTATAACAGTTGTCAATTGTATGACTGGTATAGTGGCATAGATCACACTTCTGCTTTGGTTTGGTGGTGGCTTTTGAATTTGAGGAACTAGAGTGTTAGGAATTAGAAATTCCAGGTATTAAAGAGTCGGTCACCTCAAGTATATGTAATCGTTTGAAAGCTCGTAGTCGTAGTTATTTCAAGCTAAGTAGTATTTAGTTAAGTAACACCGTGGAGGACGGACGGGTCTTTACCCACTGTATGCCTGATCCACAGCCCGTTGTGTGGCGTTTTATGTAAGACAATAAATACCCTCTACCTCCCAAGGTAGAGTTGGAGCTCATAATAAAATTTTCTTTCTCTCACTAAAGTTCCCTAAACCTCTAACTTTCTCTCTAGAATTCCACTTATCGCCAACTTTGTGTTATGGTTTGATGTATGTGAAAACCAATATTTTCAATTGGTATCAAGAGCCATGGTTAGATCATATCTTGCACATCTTTGGATTTCTAGTGGTTTTAGGTGGTTTTGAGTTTAAAAAGTTTAGTGGTTTGTGCATCATTTGGTTGATTTCTTGTGTTAAAGCTTGGATTTTGTTAGTACTTTTGTGTTTAGAATCATCACAATTGTTTAGGTTTTCATTTGGTAAGCTTGAATCATCTTGGTTGGGTTGTTTTTGGATTGAAAAGTGATGTTTGTGAAGTTTTCTTGCTAGCGAGTTGACCTACGTATTACTTTTCTTGCTAGCGACTTGCTTTACATTTTTGTAGCGAGTTGCAGTTTGTGGAGTTAGCGACTTAAACTTAGCGACTAACAGTACAAGTAGTGGATTCTCCACTACGGGTAGCGAATTAGTAGTTAGCGACTTGGTGCATAATTGTCTAGCGACTTGGGTGATTTTTTAAATACGGTTTTCTCTTGATTTAGTAAAATCCGTGAAAGACTCTATTTCCGGTTTAATCATAGAGTTATAAAATCCGTGTAATCTGTTAACATGTTTACCAACGTTCTACTATCATCTCCATTATTGCGAGAGGATGTTCAAGCTGCTTGGCTCGAGATACTAGTCCCACCCATGCTTGATGTAATCGACTATGACTCTTGGGCTCAACGAATCAGTTGTCTTGTCTTGGAAAAGAAAATGGGGTTAACATTCTCAAATCCATTGATGAAGGACCTTACCGAGTTGAGACTACTAGAGATGTACTAGATCTTCTTGAAGATGGAACTGTGATTTATGGAATGGACGGACCAAAGATGTATGATGAGCTTGATGATAAGGAGAAAAAGAGATTCGATGCGATATCCGAGCTTAACATTATACTGCAAGGTCTACCAAAGGACATCTACAAGCTTATCAATAACAACACCGAGGCAAAAGCTATATGGGATAATGTCAAGATGCTTCTTTCTCGGTTACGCTAGCTGTTGAAGATCGAGAATCACGGTTGTATGATGAATTTGAGCACTTCAAGATGAAACCAGATGAGAGTGTCTATGAGTACTATGTGAGGTTCCACAAACTTGTGAATGACATGAGAAATATTAAGATGACAATGCCGAACATTCATTTGAACTAAAAGTTTGTGAACAATATGAATCGAGAATGGCACAAGTTTGTTACTACGTGAAGCTCACGAAAGGATTGAAGAATACAAACTATGAGCAATTGTATGCCTTTCTTCTCAAAATGAGAGACATGCTATGTTTGAAAAATGATTCTTAATCGGTTCAAAACCAACAGTGAAACAAGCTCATCAAATGATTCAAGCGCATTTTACTCAAACATCGGAATCACAACCAAAGCATCACAAGTCATACCCATGGGTAATGGTAATCACAAACTCATTCCCGATCCTATGTTCAAACAAGTCGATCTTTGCATGCACACGTGGAAACATCATTAATCAACTAGCTCTTACGATTAGTCAAAACATGAACTCTCTTCCACACACCAACAACAATCTCGAGCTGCTTCCAACCCACATAATCAAGCCACCGCGGAGATGGGAAGGTTATGGTACAACCGAGTTCAAGAACGACAAGACGAACAAGCAAGAGGTGGAGTGGTAGAGGTTATCTTGCAAATCGAGAATAGAGGAAGGAATGGAAATCGTGGTCAAGCAAAGCCAATCAAATGTTACGATTGTGGAGGTGAGGACACATTGCAAGGAACTGCACATCGCCAAAACGCCCTCGAATCTTTGATTACTTGTAGATAAGATCTTGCTTGTACAAGCTCGGGATAATGGTCTTTGCTTTGGATGAAGAGGAGTTGTTGTTTCTTCTTGAGGGGCAATGCCAAGACCTATGATGCGAGATGTGGATGAGCAGCCAATTCGGGAGATAGGTCACAATCATCGAATTCCTTTCAAGTCGTGATTGTGATGCATACGACTCGATGTGGATGATGGACCCACTGCACACACAATTTTATGGCTAGCATTTCTCCAATGGTTTCTCCCAAGGTCTCATCTTCACCACAAGTGGCCCATCCAAAGACAAACTCATCTCGGAGGTATTAAAATTATACGATGATCTTGATGTGCAAAGATGCATGACAAAGTACAATCAATCGAAACTTTTGAATCAAATATTGAAAATATGGATAGTATCAATGTTGTCCCATATGATCAATATGTGAAACAAAGTGAAAGTGAAGTAGTACCAAGTGATGCATCTTCGCGATCAATAATGATTATGTTTTGATGAATTCACCGCATGTGCCTCGATGATTCAGTAGCTTCGAACTAAATGCCTATAAAGAACGTGTTGCTATTTATGAACAACGTGCAAAATTTGATTTGACCACTCGTGAGCGGAAATGGATGACCAAGTGCGTACAATCATTAGAAAAAGTAATTTTAGAGAAGAAGTATTAAAACAAGAGTTAAATTCCTTGCAAGAAAAGCTTTCTAAAGCTGCTAAACAAAAACAAGAACTTCAAGAAAATGTGAAAATGCTTAAGCAAGAATTTAATGCAAAGGAATCAAAACTCTTGAAAGATTTTCTAATCGAAAACTTTGAAAACAAACTTGAAAACAAGTTGTACATACAAGGGAACACCATTCGATTGCTCACATGATCACTAAGCATAGAGTTCTAGCGATAAGCATAGTGTTCCCATTATAGATAAACCCAACCCCGAGTACGGGAAGATAGCAAAAGCGACTCAAAGTGTGATCTATGATGGCAATGAGATTCTTAAACCTAGACAAAACCTAGTTGCTTTGAGTGCATAGAGGAAGATAAGAAATTAGATGAAATCACTAGGAGAAGATGAATAAGAAACTAAAGGATCCTAAATGCAAAGAGAAGAAAGTAATTATCACTCCCATGACTACAAAAGGAGAATTGGATCTCCTAGAACATGTTTAAGCCTCAAACATTGTTGACTCCCGAACAAGTGTTACGGAAAATGGACTTAGATAAGCGAAGCGGAAAATATTGTTGAAACAAACCCTCCCTTAGGAAAATGCCTAAAACAACTGTGTATCCTCCCAATACACCAATGCATCTAGTTCCTAGAACTATTGCCACTAAAAGCAAGACCTTAATCGATCAATACGTTATCTTTCAACTATTTGTTGATTTTGAGAAAACTTGCAAGAAAAGAATCACACCCACTGGAATTCTTGAAGGGGAAAGGGTTTTGAACAAACGAAAGAATGTTATCTAACGAAGTCATGCCTTTCTTTAAACAACTAAAGACCATTTTGAAAGTCTTAAAAGGGAATGAATTTAGACATTAAAGAAATGGAAAAGGAATTTGATGCAATGATAGTTGAGGTTAGTGATTATGGCGTGCACTAAAATATAATGAGATTGATAGGAAGAACTTGCATACATTGAATGAGACTCTTATTCTTGAATGTGTTGCTCAAGATATGTTTTTCATTGCTATAAATTGTTCCATTAACGCTTCTCAATTTCATGAATTATCTTGCCTCGAAAGTCTCCATGATCGTGTCATTGAGCTTGAAAAGACTAATTTCAAACTAAATGAGAAAATTGAACTAGATGATCACGACAATTTGATTAAACATTTTTCTAAACTAGAGGTGAGCATTTTAATTTACAACTAAAATATCAACATCTTAAAGAAAATGTCAAAACTTCAAATATCACGACATCCTCGGATGCTCCGAGTTTGATGCGGTTTTCAAATTAACAAACGTGATGAATGATTCAAGCTCATTGCAACACGATCGAGAAAGTTGAAAGCCCAAATCTCTCAATTAAAGGGTCAAACGAACAATATGACAGTTCCCAAATGCCTCCTCCTCTAGATTCTCGAAATTCTCAAGCGTTTCATCTTCAAAACCTAGTAAATGCATTAC
The DNA here is from genome assembly GCA_022545495.1 of Chrysanthemum lavandulifolium. NCBI lineage: Eukaryota > Viridiplantae > Streptophyta > Magnoliopsida > Asterales > Asteraceae > Chrysanthemum > Chrysanthemum lavandulifolium. The sequence goes on from CM040238.1 coordinate 96,743,021, forward strand.
AAAAGGAAAACGAAAGTTTTTAGAAGAAAATGAAAAGGTTAAACGTCATTTCAATGAGTTATTTGAATCAATAAAGGTCACTCGTAACAAAAATAACGAACAAATAGCTTCATTGCAAAAGGAAATTGAGAATCGAAGAGTCGTAAAAGGGAAAATGCCAATGACCAATGGGGAGAATGGTGTATCAAAGGTTCACTCTTGTAATAAATATGCTTTGTCATGAAATATGTCCTCCTCATCTCGGGAACAACAAACTTGCTATTCAAACATACTTCTCATCCCTTAAGGATTGCCTAGAATGTCTGCGTGAGATTGTTGAAGAGGATAAGTTAGAGAAACCTCATGATAATGCAATTGGACATGCATGCTTATATGCCAAACGATCTCAAGAAATCCTAGAATGCTTGATCACAATATGTCCTAATTCATTAGGTGAGAGAGTTAATCCTTTGATTCCATGTGCTATGCCTAGTGCCAAGTATGATATTCATTCGATGCCCAATGTATTGAATGTGAACCTTAGTGTGCCTTCAAGTAGTTGATTCCAAATATTTGAATGCTAACAAAGCAATCACTAGTGTGGACTCTAGAAGTTCAAATCCAAAGAACTCTAGTGATAAGAAAGCGAACCTTAGTGTGCTGCATGTAGTTCGGATCCCAAAGACATCTAAGCAGGTGAAGCAAAGAGTAGTAAAACCAACTAATGTTCCCATTCCTCTATAGGAGTAATCATGACATTAAAGCAAGCGGTCAAAGTCTCAAGACAATACAAGGAAGGACACGACCTCAAGCTAAAAATGTGCATTGGAAGAGTAGAAGACCTACCTAGGAACTTTAAGTTTGAGCGAATAAAGCGAATCGTGTTGATTCTAGTATTAGCCATAGGCGTCTTGTAATTAATTGAATTCGATACTATTTGCAAACCTTGTATTGATGTCCGCTGAATTACGCTTCTAATCATGAATGTGATGTTAATGTTTTGCCTATTGATGTTAATTGTCCGTTAATATTGTTAATGCTAAAAATCATGCTAAGAAGGCTAAAAGGCAAAACATAAGAAAGTTAGAAAACAGTGGAAACCCACAGAACAACATTTAGTAAGATAGGCTATCATTGGATACATGTTGGTCATAAGACTAATCGAGAAAATGCCCACTAGAAAATGGATGCCTCTTGGTAGAACTATTCCCTTAAGAAGTAAGCACACTTTGAATAGGGCTAATCTGACACTAATCTTGCATCTATTCATAATGATTCCACTTGCCTTAATTTTTGATATGAATGCTTCTATTTCGATGTGGGTGTTCCAACCATTGTTACTAACCAAATGGAACCCATTCTTGGATGGGATCCCAATTATCGATTATCCATTCTTATGCGTGTTCAACTGCGGATCTTTCAAATCGTTACGTGGTACCGGACTCAGTTTGTTCCAAGCATATGATTTGGCGACCGGTCGCGGCTCATGAACTTCGTGAGCAAATTCATCGGGACAGTTAGATTCGAAAATGATCATTTCGTTGCAATTATGGGTTTTGGTGATTATGTTGTTGGTGATAGTGTTATCTCTAGAGTATACTATGTGGAAGGTCTTGGTCATAATCTGTTCTCTGTTGGTCAATTATGTGATTCTGATCTAGAAGTTGCCTTCAGAAAACATACTTGTTTTGTAAGAGAACTTGATGGTAAGGAACTGTTAAGAGGAACTCGTGGTTCAAATCTATACACCATCTCTATCGATGATATGATGAAGTCTTCTCAATTTGCTTGTTGTCAAAGGCTTCAAAACAAAGTCATGGTTATGGCATCGTCGTCTTAATCACTTGAACTTGGCACCATCAATGATCTCTCCGAAAGGACTTAGTTGTAGGTTTACCTAGACTAAAGTATGAAAAGATCATCTTTGTTCAACATGCCAATTGGGAAAAAGCAAAAGTATACCCATAAACCCAAACCTACAAACTCAATTCTGAGTTCTTCATACCCTTCATATGGATTTATGTGGACCAATGAGAGTGCGAATATCTTTGGGAAGAAATATGTGTTAGTTGTGGTTGATGATTACTCTAGATTCACTTGGGTCAAGTTCTTAAGGACAAAGGATGAAACTCCCGATATCATCATCAAACTCATCAAGCAAATGCGAGTTCGACTTAACAAAACCGTCGAATTATCCAAGCAGACAATGGGCCGAGTTTGTCAACAAACAACTTAGTGAATTTTATGAAAGCATTGGAATCGACCATCAAAGAAGTGTTCCACGAACTCCTCAACGAGCGGTGTAGTTGAAAGGCGAAATCGAACTCTTGTGGAAGCCGCTAGAACAATCTTGATTTACTCAAAGGTTCCAATGTTTCTCTCGAAATTTGAAGCTATTGCCACCGCATGCTACACACAAAATCGTTCCACGATTCACATCTGTTCATGGAAAAACTCCATATGAACTGGTCCACAACAGAAAACCTAATCTTTCTTTCCTTCATGTGTTTGGTGCATTGTGTTATCCAACTAATGAAGGTCAAGACTTAGGCAAGCCGAGAGCTAAAGCGACATTGGAGTTTTTGTAGGGTATGCACCAAACAAAAGGGATACGAATCTACAACAAAAGAACCCGAAATATCATGGAAACAATTCACGTTACATTTGATGTGTCGACGGTCAAATGGCTCTGGACAATCCAGTTCGGACCCGCACTTCAAAAGCAGTCCCATTGGTTCATTCCTTGTTCCAAACTCTTCTCAAGAAACTCCATATGTACCTCCATCGAAGATGATTTAAAGAAATTGTTTGATCCTATGTTTGATGAACATTATGAGCCAAGTGCTAATGAACCGACGACTCCCTCGGCCGGTGCTCATATTCACGTGAATGATGTCAATCCCTCGGTCTCAATATCATTAAGTCAAGAAGCTGCTTCTTGATCCTTGATCTCATCAACAAATCATCATTCTTCAAATGTACATCATGGAACTGCTTCGCATCAATGATGTAGTTAATCCCTTTGCTACTCCTCAAGATGCTCTATTTGAAAATATATTTGCTCACGAATCATCATCGAACCATCTTCTTCAGAGACATCGACTCGCTACCTCATCCCTCAACAACTGCCACATGAACACCTTAGAAAATGGACTCACGATCATCCATTGGACAACATCATTGGAAATCCTCTCGTCCTGTATCAACACGGAAACAACTTGCAACCGATGCCTTATGGTGTTTCTTCAACTCCGTACTCTCAAAGATCGAACCAAAGGATGTTAAAGCGCCATGAACAAAGACAATTTGGTTTAATGCTATGCAAGATGAAATTCATGAGTTTGATCGACTTGATGTATGGGAGTTAGTACCGCTCCAGTGTGCTATGATTATTGCTCTAAAATGGATCTTCAAAGTGAAACTTGATGAGCATGGTGATGTATTGAAGAACAAGGCTCGATTAGTTGCTAAAGGATACCATCAAGAGGAGGGTATTGACTTTGAAGAATCTTTGCTCCGATTGCTCGAATCGAGGCAATCGAATCTTTTGGCTAATCTTGCTAGTAAGAACATGGTAGTCTATCGGATGGATGTAAAGACGGCATTTACGAGCGGAGATCTTAAAGAAGTCGTCTCGTCGACCAACCGGAAGGATTTGTGAATCAAGAGCATCCTACTCACGTTTATCGTTTGAAGAAGGCTCTTTACGACTTAGAGCAAGCTCCAAGGGCATGGTATGATACCTTTGTCAAAGTTTCTTCTATCTACCGGATTTAGCAAGGAGCGATTGATCCAACATTGTTCACCGTGAAGTCGTGCAAACATTTAATTCATGTTCAAATTTATGTTGATGATATCATCTTTGCCTCGATCGATCCCAATGAGTGTGACCGTTTTCAAATGAAATGAGTTCAAAATTTCAAATGTCAATGATGGGACGAATGTCATTTTTCTTGGGATTACAAATTTCGCAAAGTCCGGGAGGCATTTTCATAAATCAATCTAAATATGCAACTGAGATCTTAAAGAAATTTGGATTTGATTCAAGTGACCTGTTGACACTCCCATGATTTATCGAACCAAACTAGATGAGGACCACTCGGGGATCTTGATTGACCAAACGAAATATCGTAGTATGATTGGATCCCGATGTACCTCATTGCTAGTAGACCGCACATCCCGTTATTTGTTTGCATGTGTGCTAGATACCGAGGCTAAGCCTACAAAAGGCACCTTGAAGCGGTTAAACGGGTCTTTTGGTATCTCCAAGGAACCATCAATATGGGTCTTTGGTACCGAAGGACACCGGTATGTCTCTAACGACTTATGCAGAATCTTTGATCATGCGAGGTGTCAAGATACTCGTCAAGTACATCCGGAGGTGCTCGGTTTTTGGGTGATAAGCTTGTGGTGGTCTTCAAAGAAGCAAATGAGTACTTCTATTTCCTCTGAGAGGTTGAATACATAGCCATGTCATCTTGTTGTGCTCAAATCTTATGGATGAGATCTCAATTATCGACTATGGCTTTGAATTCAACAAAATCCTCTCAGATGTGATAATAAAGTGCTATTGCTCTCTCATGCAACAATGTTCAACACTCAAGAGCAAAGCATATCGACATTCGACATCATTTCATCGGGAACAAGTGGAAAAAGGTGTGGTGGAACTCTATTTTGTGAGGTCCGAATACCGGTTAGCAAACATCTTCACCAAAGCTCTTCCAAGAGAACGTTTTGAGTTCATACTTCCACGACTAGGCTTGAAAAGCCTTCAACCCGAACACTCAAACGTCTTGATGGGAAGGCGAGGAGTAAAGGTCTATGCTCATCTATCTCTTGTATATATCTATTCAAAAACAAAAATACAAAAATATAAAACCATAAAAATCAAAATTCAAAAAAAAAAAAAAAAAAAAAAATTGTCAATTTGTTATGTTTTTTCTCGGTTCGACAATATCTCGGTCTTTGTCTTCATTCAAAGAATGACACGGACTTTAGATATTGTTCAATTCTTATAAAAAATAAAAAAAAAAAAAAATCAAAAATTATGTTTGGGAGAAAGAGAAACAATGGCTTATTGTCATCTCGAGCAAGAAACCGCTTTTTAAAGAAAGAACGAGCCATACTTTATCATGTTTTCAAAATTCCATGCTCGATTCTATAAACATTTATCGATGAAAACTAACTGCTTTGAAAAATAACTCGGACTCTATTTTTGATAATCATCTGGACTTATTAGTCAAAATATCAATCTCTCAATCAACAACCTATGTCATTGATTGAGGGGAGAATGATTTCAATTAAATTAAAAGTTATTTGGCATTAAATTGTTTTCAAAAGATATACATGCATGTTTAATCAATGGAGTTTAAAGTCTTAAAATCCGATCCTTATCGCTTAAAACGCTTTCATAATCAAGTCACAATTCCCTTAAAAGCTTTCAAAATCAATTTAAATCAATAAGAGATCACAAATCTCAAATGATTTGATAATTGTGATCGGGGAGAATGTGTGATTTAAATTGGTTTAAGCGATAATTCGGTAAATGGTTTTATAAGGATGTACATGCTATCCTTCCCACATGTGACAAACGATTTCAAATTTTCCATGCACATGTTGAGGGGAGCATCTATCTTAAACCTATGATTTGAAACGTGATCACTTATCTCATGTGCGGTAGTTCCTCTAGTATGTGCAAAACTCTTTTCAAATCTCGAGGCACATACCGAGGGGGAGCAAACTTATGAAAACCTCATCCTTCCCAAAATGCTTTATCTACTTGTCTTAATTAGGAAGTGATGTTGATATCTTTAGAAAATGGTAATCAAAGAAGTTAATTCTTCCTCTTGCCTCCGTGTGCAAAACGATTTCAAACATTTGATGCACATGTTGAGGGGAGCACTTATTCTAAAAATATCAAAAACAATTCGTGTACAAAATGTTTTGATAATATATCACAAGTATCCGGATTGATTTTCAAATGGTTTTCAATTGGTTCACATGGCGGATGAACAATACCAAGTAGACCGACCAAATTTACTTTATGTGCGGTGATATAAGGATGATAAGGTTAGGTATTGGTTCCCATGATCCACGAGCGGAGGGATCTACCGAGGACAATCCACTAGTTAGTGTAGAAGTCCTTAGGTATGATGATAAAAGGAGAAAATGAGTATGGGAAGAATGCGGATGAGATAGAGCTAGTCTTGGAACAAACCCAACAAGGTTCTAGCTATGAAGTCTCGGTAAGCAATGAAGGGTTGAAGAATTAAAAAGAATTGAATGAGAAAGGGTGAAAACAAATAGCCCTCCATATATTCAACCTTAGGCGTAAACCGGGTTCAATTCATATGTTCTTGATGGTAACATCGGTATTGAAGACAAGGCGTCATGGACCCAAAGGCGCTTGCACTTCAACTTTCCAAACCACTCAAGTTCCTCTTAAAAGGACTTGTTTCATTCTCACGGGAACCGACATTATCTATCGACTTTCTCTTAGAGATTGTTGATATTGAAGAAGGAGACCCTCTCCTAGTCTCCCACGGGATCCAAATATGCACAAATTGAGTCTAGAGCCACGAGATCATCAATAAATCTCATTAGGACACTTTCAAATGAAGACTCTCTCGTGTCACACAATGTGGAAAGAGAGATTATATCTTGAGTCCTACGCATTATCCTTGTGGTATTGCGAACATCCGAGTGATATGTATACATATTCACTATGAAGATGGAAAGCCTTCGGAGCCAACATCAAACAAGCTCCTAGTAGGTGGCATGTGAGATCTATTATATAGATCAACCATGTGACAACTGAACAGAAACAATGGGGCGATTCAATCTCTTGAATCAATCCTGGTTCAGGTTATGGATTGACGGATACCTTTGAAAAACCGGTCTTTGTGCTTAAAAATCTTTTCTTCAGCACGTCGACCGTGTACTAATTTTTCAAATCAAAAGGTGTTTTTATGATTGATAATTGATTTTTTAATAAAACCTTCGGTGTATTGCAAAACAATTTCTATTGAGTAATACACGATTGTTTTTCAAATCTCTTTTCATCAATCAGTGGACTTAAATTCGCTGGTTCACTCACTCCGTGTTGTCTTCTTTGAGACGTTCCGGTTTGAGAACAAATTAGAGCAGTACGAAACCACATCAAGGAAATTCTTGAATTATACGATCACGGAAGTACATGTCTTGATCAACAAGGAACCGTGGGCGTGTACCTCAATTCAACGAAGTGATCAAAGACACTTTCGTGCACTTTATTGCTAACTGTTGTATGCAGTCGCGGACATTTGCGGTGATCGAATGAAGCGGTCAATCCATAGCCGCATGCTCACACAATACATTCATCTCTCAAGAAATCATGATAAGTGCATCAATGACTCGATATTCTCACTCCATGCTTCGCTACTGCTGCGCCAATATCATGAATCAACGAAAGCTTCCGCTACTCGATGAGAAGATATCATGATCCGAATGTGAGCATGTCGGTCCGAAAGTCACAACATCACATAATACCAACACCACAATGGATGTCTCGAGATTTTTGATAGTGATGATCTCAAAAGTCGACTCAAAATTATTATCACGTGGATCGGTAAAGACATCCACTTGGATTAACCAAACATGCAATAAGAAGTATCAATGACTACGAGCTTGAGCAAAGTTCTACATCAAGAATGCAAGAACAATTGTTAATGTAATATCTATTTGTATTCAATGTAATTTTAGTACATGATTGAGGTGACCTCCTTAGGGAGATTGTTAGGAATTAGAAATTCCGGTATTAAAGAGTCGGTCACCTCAAGTATATGAAATCGTTAAAAGCTCGTAGTCGTATTTATTTCAAGCTAAGTAGTATTTAGTTAAGTAACACCGTGGAGGACAGACGGGTCTTTACCATTTGTATGCACGATCCAGCCCGTTGTGTGGCGTTTATGTAAGACTATAAATACTCTCTACCTCCCAAGGTAGAGAGTTGGAGCTCATAATAAGAATTTTCTTTCTCTCACTAAAGTTCCCTAAACCTCTAACTTTCTCTCTAGAATTCCACTTATCGCCAACTTTTGTTATGGTTTGATGTGTATGTGAAAACCAATATTTTCATAGAGGAAGTCGGCTTTGTTTCCTTGATTGATTCAGTGGACTTTTTCGATGGATTCCATCTTATCGCTAGCTTCTCACAAGTTCGATCGCCTAAATTTGGTCGACCGGTAGGGACAGAGGATGTGGGAGTCTCGGTGGGGTAGATTCTTGTTGAATTGGTTTTGTTGGTCTTTAAGGATGGTTCTACCAAGTCCGGACCTTTCCTTTGGTGAATGAGGATTGAATTGCATTAGAGTAAGCTCGAGCTAGGAGCGGCACCACGAAGAAGTTCCGGGTGGCGGTGCTTGAGATTCGCCCGAGACTCGAGATGTGTTCAAGACTCTGGGCACATCGTGAGTCAAGCATGCTCTTTAAAGCTTGTTAGCCTTAATAGTTTTA
>CM040238.1:96751592-96782026 GCA_022545495.1 Chrysanthemum lavandulifolium
TTTTGACATCCATCTCGAAAGACCGTTATATTCATATGAGCATAACGCGAGAAATATCTGAACGACCTCAAGGCGAGCAGCGGACAAAAGATTCTTCAAAGTCTATTCTCTCTTCACGATGATAACCCTTAGCAACTAGGCGTGACTTGTTTGGATTACGTTCCCTTGACATCAATTTGTTTTCCAAATCCATTTGAGACCAATAGCGTAGACCCTGTTGGTCTTTCAACCCGATTCCCATACTTCAAGATGTTTGAATTGGTTGAGTTTTTCTTGCATGGATTCAATCAATTGTCTTTTGTCATTGCGTCTTTATTATTTTTTGGCTCAGTTAGCGGGGCGGTGAGTGCATAAATGCAATGTTCACCATCGTGTGAAGACGTTGTCTCGTAACGGTTGGTTGATTCGGGTTGCCAATAATATTTGCCGGAGGATGGTCTTTTGTCCATCGATGTGTAGAGGTTGATGTTGGTATACATTGTGCAGATTACGAGGATTCAAATGGTTTGTTCTTGATTCAGCGACATCGGTGCAGCAGTGTCATTAGCAAACGGGTTAAAGAACGCATTTGGATCAAAATCTGCAGGTGGAGGTCCCATTAAGAATATCATCATTTGGTTCATCATTGTTAGAAGCGGTTTGTTCAAGCTGTTGTGGTGGAGTCAAGCGGTGGTGCTTCTTCAACGGTGGTTGTTGTAGCGGTGTGTCGGTATAAGAGTAGTATCGGGGTTGGCGGTGAAACAACGGATACACCGAGGCACGTTCATCAATATAAATCACCGAGCAGAGGAGCAAATAACCTTTCCATTTGTTGACGAGTGAGTTGGGGGCTTTGTTCGGTGATGATGGGGTTGAGGAAGTTTAAGCGGTTGTGACGGGTTCAAAACTGATATACTCGGAAGCCGTCTCCGTAAGTTCATCAAAATAAGCATGAATCATTTCCATAACTTTGTTTTGTGCGGCGATTCGGATCCGGTAACCTTTAGAGTTCTCACAATATCGAATGAAGACTCCAATGTCGACTTTGGCTTTGAGTTTTCAAAATCATCACGATCATTATTCGGATAGCAAAGGGCCAAATACATGAAAGTGTTTGAGATTCGGTTTATGGTTGTGGAGAAGCTCAAGCGGTGTTTTGGTGTGGCGTTTAGTAATCATAGAGCGGTTTGAGTATAGCATGCGATAAATACAACTTACGCCCATAAGTAATCTGGAAGTTTAGCATTGATTAACATTGTTCTTGCACTTCCACTAACGTTCGGTTTCGTCTTTCAACAACTCCGTTTTGTTACGGTGTGCGTCAATAGATGTCGATCTTGAATTCCACTTTCTCATAAAATTCATGAAGGGTTTGGTTAACAAATTCGGTTCCTTTATACATTACGATTTGTCGGCGGTGTTTGGAGCTGAACACGTATTTTAGTGAGAAAGGTAATGATCATCTTTGGATCTTGGTCTTTGCTTCAAAGAAAGTAGACCCGAGTCCATCGTGAATAGTCATCAACAATTACTAAGATATAGCGTTTGCCATTGATCGTTTGCAGCGCCGGGCCACACAAATCCATGTGAAGTAGATGAAGCACATCTTTGAGAGCTGTGTTCCACTTTTGAAGGAAAATGAGCACGAGTGCTTTTCCCTTGTTCACGGTGAGCAAGGTGATCTTTAGAATACCGGAATCGTGGGAGACCTTCAACTAGTTTGTGTCGAGCAAGATTGGTTATAGTTTGAAAGTTTAAATGTGAGAGGCAGCGGATTGCCATAGCGAGATTTTGTTGATGTTGCCTTTGAAAGTAGCGGATGGGAGATGAAGCAACCATGTCTTGCATAGAGATAGTGTAAAGACTTGAGTTCTGCGAGCGGACATAAGGTCGTTTCCTTGTAGATCACGAATGAGACAAGATTTCTCCACGAAAGCAACCTCGAAATCTCCATCACAGGCCGACCTCTTGAAAGCAGTTGTGACCGAGGCCTTCCACATAATAAACCACAGTTAATTTCGATGTTCCCATTGATATAGTCTCCGTAGCCCATGATAGCTGCGAAGTGATCATTCCGAATCTAACGGTACCAATGAACTTTGCAATAAAGTTTGATATGAGTTTAAGGTTGCATGTCATGTGTCGGGAACATCCGCTATCAACAATCGAGAGAATGATCTGTATCACTGCATTACACACAGACGACCACGGATGGAATAGAAGTAGATGTGGAACCCGAAATGTTAGAGGTTCGAGCGATATAGTGAACATACATACATCAATAACTTTAGGCATCCATTTAAATCCTAGTGTGTTATATATCCATTTCGCCATCTCCAACTAGTATTTGCTTTAGTCTTAGTGAATGCACTAGGTGGTACTACATTCTTAGGAGGTGGCCCGAGCTCTTGAGGCAATGTCGTTTCCTAGAATCTAAAGAGGCGGTTTACCAAGCACGAGACTTAGAAAGATTAGTGGGCCTAGAGGTATTCCGATTCTTAGGATTACGTAAGCGAGAGATGATAGCTTTAGCAACACATTTGTCATGACAATCGAAATTCATACTTTTCGACAAATAACACAAGGTGCATCGATGAATATCAAAAGTACTTAAAGGTTTAGCATTCGTTACATCACTATTACTATTACATTTGCGGGGCATAATATCTATAGTGGAAACAGCGTGAGTCTTATGCATAGTCCTAGGGTGTTCTTCTACTTTAGCATTCCTTATTGATCTTTTCTTGGGTCGCAACTTCCTATTCTTGATGTAGTGCTCTGGTGTGAAATGCAGGCGTTTGGAAAAGATGCAACTATTCTGTTCGGTAAAAGAAGCACGTTAGCAACTTGTGATTTGGCGGTAGGATTCTAGGTTCATGATTACTAAGTGTTCTTGGTGTTATTCTCTTAATCACGGTGGCGGAAGTAGTTCATACTTTCTAACATTTCTCTTAACTTAAAGATAGTGTGAATCAAATCTTGATTCTGAACAAATATTACAAGCAAAATTCATTACTTCTCTAGTGTGTGCAAGATAGTGATCAAGTTCTTTTGATGCTTCATGGCGAGTCTTATTGAGTAAATCAAATATGACACCATATTCTGTTTAACTTTTACAAGTTCTTGTTAGCATTTTGAGATTTGACTTTTCAAAGACACATTTGATCATCCGGTTGCTCAAGTTTTGGATTAAGATTGTTTGATTGCAGCTGGTGGATTTTGTTTTCAAAGCAAGTTCACGATTTTGACAATCTTTTGACACCATTGAAAACGACGTTTTGCATTTGAAAGCTCGTTAATCAAGCGTTCATTTTCGACTTTTAAAGACTCGATCGATGCACATTATCGAATTGCACAGCGATTACCACAAAATCAACGATATCAGCGAGATATAATCGGATGCATATGACAAAATTCAATAACACAATATTATGGACATCGGCCTGAGATAGCGACTTGCAAGAGTCGATCAACATCTTTTCTCAACATTTTCTTTTCGTTTAGTATTAGAAATAGATGTTTACGTTTTCTCAACGACCTTCATCAATCAAGTTCCTTATGAAATTCCGTTCCCAAGATAATGCTCAATTTTCAAATTTTAACATTTGGTAAAGATTTTTAGAAAAATGTCTAGTTGTTCTCACGCGAGAAGCGATTGAAAATGTTGAACTTTGATTTGAGAATGATATTCTATCTCATGTTGTAAAGTTTTGAGGTCGACCATGAAAATGTCAAAATATCTAAGAATTTTGCGATTTTCGGGTTTTGAGTTACTTCACTAATGGAAGGTAAATGACCATAAATTTGTGCATAATCGGTTTGGGGATTAACATTAGAAGACTCGAGGCGTTTTATGATAACCCTTGGTGTGTTAGAAGAATCCGTGGATGTGGCGAAAGTGACGGTTTTGAATAATTAAAGGTTTGTTGTAAACAACGGTTTCTAATTTTGATCGACTCTCGTCTTGCATCTAATTCCTCTTGTGATGATATTCAACAACACTCATAATAGAATTATCAATTTTATATTACCTTTGGAAACTTGAGTTTGGTTTGAATGCTTTGGTTGAAAGCTTAGGTTTGTGTCGCAAGGTTTGGTCCATATCCATTTGGATTGGGTTTCAAAATAAATTTTTCAATGGCGATTCTTGACTCACCATGTTTGTAAACAACAGTTTTAAACTCTTTAAGTTTGTTTTGCAAGCGATAATTTCTTCAAGATGATCGTCTATTCGTTTCGTTGAATGCTTTTTGTCTGAGAGAACTGTTTTGACAAGTTAACAACTTCGACCTTAGCTTTTTGATTTTCCAAGGTGAGAGCGTTAATTTGTTTTTATGTTCATGTTTGATTGTTCTATTTCATACAACAAAGCATTCTTGACGGCTAGATCACGCATCTGTTTCTCTAAATATTTTTCGTTTTGATGAGATTTAGTAAAAGCGGCTTCAAAACCTTTTCCGAGTTTTCTTGAGTTTTGAAAAAATTGACTTGCATTTTAAACATTCAAAATCCTTGGTTAACGAGTGCATTTTACTTTTAAGTCACGATTTAATGCACAACATTCTTCAATTTGGGATTCTTGGTCTTTAAGTAAAAGAGCAAGATGCGGATGAGAAAGGTTCGACATTTCAGCGGGAGTCACAACATGATCATTATTTAGATCCTCAAGTATAACCACGAGTCAATTTGATTATCAAAGGAAACCATAAGGTCATCTTGATCGTCAAATGTAACTACGGGTCTAATTGAAAATCGTCGGAATGAGATGTGGATGACTCATTTTGAACATTCAGAGCCTTCCGGATTCGAATGTTGGCGGAGATATTAGATCGAGATAAATATGGTTTGTTCGGTACACGAGACAAGCCATCGATGTCACTCTACTTGGCATGTCACTCATGTGTAACTCATGCATATTAGCCATCAACGTACTTGTTTGCATTGGCATGCAATTCCTCCATCATCATCATCAGTGCGCATACGCCATAAAACTATGTTCTTTATGCGTGAGAGTTCCACCAGACTTCATGCTTAAGAGCCAAAAGAAGCCTCTTTGTGATAATCACGCCCCTAGTCCTCGGCTTTGGGCATGCATTGAACATGTGTCCCTTCTCATTGCGGTTGTAGCATCGAAGACCATTCAACTCATTCGAGCATTTCCTGTTCGGCACTTGAGCTCTGTTGTTATTCCTACCCACAACATTAAACCCTTGACCACCTCCCATCGGCGACCATAGCCACGATTTTGAACTTCAACTCGTCCATTGTTCACAACATCTTGATTCCGTGTGTTAGATGAGGAACAAATCTGATTGTTGGATTTATTGGTATAACGGCTAAAGCATTAGCAATCATAACAAATCCTTGTTGCAATGCTTGAGCGGATCGATTCCTCATTAGCTTCAGCGACAAGTGCTTGAGCATTATTGTTGTTGTATGGAACCAATTGATTTTGTTAAGATTGTTCTTTGTGAAGGATCATATGGTGTGTTTGTAGCGATTGGTTGAGTTCTTTGGTTGAGGAGAATAACTATTTTGAGCATACAAGGCAAGTTGTTGATTTTCGGAGTTGTCGTTGAAGCAATTTGAGCACGGAGAATCCTTTCCTATCAACTTCATTTTCATGAGGCTTCAAGTAATCATACAACAATCCGTATGTAGAATGATGCATGTTCTTCGCTTGACGGAGAAAAATGACATACTTCTCCTATTCGGGACCAAGACTACTCGGGAACTTAGTATTATGACAATTCTTGGCATGATGATGTTGTGTTTATCCAAATCATTTATGATGTACGAGAATCAATGATGATAAGACTCTAGTGTCTCTCAGGTTCAATCATGAAGTGTTCATAAGCCAAGTAAATTTTGGATTCCATATCTTCACGATTAGTCGATCCTTCCATAAGTAGATGAATGTGTTCCCACATTTTCTTTGCGATCTTTGAGCATCAACACTTGAAGAATTGGGTTTGGTAATCCTAAAGGATATATTGCATTGCAAGCTCATCGACTTCACGATGTAGAAGTTCTTACGGATTCGTATCGACGTAGCAATGTTTGATTGTTCATCTCTTGGTGGATTAGCATTTGGATCTCCGGGTATAATGACAAGAGGCATCCGAAATGGACCTTCAAGATAACCTTCTTTAAGAACTTTCCATGTGGCTTCTTGGATCACAAAACCTAAAGAACCTAATTACCCATTGATCGTAGTTTCTGGAGTGAGCATTGGAGGTCTATCAGTGATCCGACCTCATGAATTGATTGTTGGCTACTTAAAGCTTCACACATCTTTGCAAACCAAGTGGGTTCCTTCATAGTGTTCCTTGATGGATGTTGATTGAAATCGTTTGTGTAGGGTTGAACTTGAAGACTTGGTGGTGTTTGAACCATTTGTGGTGGAGGAATTGCTCCAAGTTGTGGAGTATGTTGTTGATTAAATTGTTGTTGATAAATTGCTTGTTGTTGATTCCATTGTTGATGTTGTAGACTTAGTTGTTGTTGTCGTTGAGAGTAAGTGTAAGGGAAATAGTTAGAGTATGGTGCTTGTGACATGTTGAAAACTTGTCTTGGTAAAAATGGATCTTTGTAGTCGAATGAACCTTTGTTGATGAAGTATCCTTAGGCGTAGAAATCACAATAAACCAAGTAGCACTTATGCGTAAAAACACAAAGTTACGCGTAACATCAAGAGTTACTGCGTGGGTTTAGCGTCTGTAAGCAAGGAAAAAGCACTAAAGTTATCGTAAAACAAGAAGTTAGGCGTGAAAACTTAGGCGTGGGATTACCTTATGCGTAAGACTAAGCTTAGGCGTAAGATGAATCTTATGCGTGGGATTTTCTCTGCGTAAGCTTTATGCTTATCGTAATTTTAGGGTTTTATCTAAGTGATCTTTACACTATCACGGTTGCAAAAGATATCCAAATCGGCGTATTTTCGGCTTATCCAAGCAAGAAAACACGGAGTAAACCAATGAAGATCAAACCAAGGATAAAGTTCTGGCGTAAAACTAGGGTTTTTATCGCGTAGCTTTACTTGTAAAAAAAATAGTATGCCCAAAGAGGTTTCTAAACCGATTTTTTGATGAGATAGCTTCAATATCACCAAAATAACACAAAAGTGTGAAGCTTGATGAACCAAAACTTCTAAAAGCGATTCTGGCGTGGGATGAAACCCTCATACAAAACTAGTTTAAAAATAATGATCCACGCATAAAGTTTGAAACTTTTGCCAAAAGATTATTTAACTCCTTAAAGCGTTGAAAGTACAAGAATCTTGGACTAAAAGTGTAAAAATCTTGTTTTTAAGCGAACCAAAGTATCAAGCACGATACGTGCGTTTCGCGTGGGACCAAAACCCACTTCAAAAACAATCGTTCACCCAACTATTAGGCGATTGATACCACTGTTGGGTCACTGGTTTTACAACACAAGCATCAATGAAGAAATAGAGAAGAGATAGAGGTGGATGAACAACTCACACAATCACTATGCATGTGAATATAAAGAAAGGTTAAGCGAAGCTATAGTGAAAGAGATAAATTGAACAACCAACCCTCAAGTGAGGGTTGTACAAAATATTTATAGGAGGAGGCTAGGGCAACACTCTGGTCCTTCCTTTCTTATATGGGCTTGGGCTAAGCTCATGGGCCTTCTACATAAGCTTAAGACTAATAACAAACATAAAGGCCATAATTAAGTTAACTATTACATATGAATTACTAACACTTGATTTAGGTTTAGGAGTGATTCCAACAAAGAGTACGACGGAGGTAATGTTACTTTTGGTAGCAATCTCAAAAGCAAAATCATCGGCAAAGGTACGATTGCTCATGACTCTCTAACTATTGAAAATGTTGCTCATGTTGATAAACTAGGATTTAACTTGCTTAGTATTAGTAAACTATGTGATAAAAAGTATAAAGTACTATTTGAATAAAATGGTAGCAACATACTAAAAGACGGTATCACCATAGCAAAAGGGGTTAGGAAAAACAACATATATGTCATGAAAATAGATAGAACATCTAAAGAAAAACATTGCTTTACAGCCTTAGATGATAACTCTACCCTTTGGCATAAACGTCTAGGTCACGCTAATATGAGACTCATTCAAACCTTATCCTCAAAAGAGCTAGTTAGAAACTTACCAAGTTGAAATATGACCAACACTTTTGTGATGCTTGCAAAATTGGGAAACAAGTTCATAGTAGCCATAAGGCTAAAAACATGGTTTCCACATCTAGGTGTCTAGAGCTTTTGCATATGGATTTGTTTGGTCTATCCGCTATACAAAATTATGGAGGCAACTTCTACACTTTGGTCATAGTGTATGATTACTCAAGGTATACTTGGACAAAGTTTTTGAAAACTAAAAATGAAGCTTTTGATCAATTTAAAATACTTAGTAAGAAAATTCAAAATCAACTAGGTGTTAACATTGTGTCGATCGGACCGGGTCATGGTCGCGAATTCGATTATGAAACACAAATTTGAAACTTTTGTGATACTAATGGTATAACACATAACTTTTCGGCTCCTCGAACACCCCATTCTAATGGTGTAGTAGAACGTAAGAATATGAATCTTCAAGAAATGAGTAGAACAATGCTTAATGAACAAAACATACCCCAAAATGTTTGGTGTAATGCCATTGACACAGCTACTTACATTTTAAATAGTGTCCCAATACATCCTTTCTTGAACAAAGTACCTTATGAAATTTATAAAGGCAAAAATCCTACTTAAGGATACTTTAGAGTGTTTGGATGTAATTGTTTCATTTTAAATATTAAAGACTATCTCACCAAATTTGACCCAAAGTCTTATGAAGGTGTGTTTCTTGGTTACTCACAAACTAGCAAAGCATCTCACAATCTTGTTCGGGTTTAGGTTCCATGTTCTTAAAAACTAGGTCTTTTTATCATGGTGCCTAAGATCATTCAACCGATGGTTTATGCTTAGGAGGCTTTTATCAAAAATTTCGGATGGTCTCACTAAAAGGGTTGATTCTAACAATGATCGTTGAATAGAAGCCATACAAGCACAAATTTATCAAATCCATCCAACCTTAAACCCGTCTCGTTTTGGATATCTCTAAGATCACTCACAAACTCATTGGAACAACAAAAAGCAATCCAATTTGCGAAATTCAATTATTCCTCATTTGTTAATGATTCAAATGCAACTTCACTTGCCATAGTGACAAATGAAAAGGGTTTTACGAACACAAACACAAAGAAGGGGGATAGACTACAAGGACGCTACAAATGAGAAAAAATCTTACTTGATAAGAATCAAGCAAAGGAACCTAAACGATATAAACTCCTAACTAGCTATTCTATTCCCCGACAGCGGTGCCAAAAACTTGATACGGTTACAACGCGTGTTCGGGGTCAAAGGAACTTCCTTTTTGTCGAGCAAGTTTTTCAACACCCTAGGCAGTGAACCTAATCGTTGTAGTGTAGTATTAGGGTAAGCCACGGGTATTGATATCGTTCTCTAGGGGAATAGGAATGCTAGTAAGAAGCCACGGGTATCTTTTTTATGTTTTTTAGAAAATGGAAATGTGCGAATCTCGGGGTTTGGATTTGGGGGTTGGTATTTCTACCGATTACTCTACTTATCTATTCTAATTAACTAATCTAGGGGTAGTCGATGTCTATTGTTGTGTGCTCGTATGATAGTTAAAAATGTGTTTACTTAGATTTTATTACTCCCTAGTTATCTCCTATTGATGGTTGAATTGTCACGTCCTTATTCTTAACGCGTTGTGTTTATAAGGTCGTAGTGTATGTGTTTATCCCTAACTCATTGAAGCTACCAAAGGTTAATGACTACGAAATCTCTAGGATTCATAAACTTAACACTAAGGTATTCTTTGGATGTTTAGCCTATAATTCCACTAGTAACTATATGCTAAGGTTCAACAAAGATTAATCAAGCATTAATAACACAACGAATGACCTATCACAATACTAGGTCAATCGCAATTAAGATAAGAGACAACCAATCAATATTCAATAAATAGGTTTCATATTACCTAAGCAAACACACAAGTAAATTAGCCGGACATGGAGAACATGCAAGCATACACACAATCAATTGAAGACATAATTGAATCAATGAAGTAAAACACTTATCTTGATGTAAAATAGGGTATGGAACCCTAAAATACTCTACAAGACATCCTTGGTTCCGTTTAGGTTTTACTCCACAAAGCGCCTCTCCAAAACTAAAAATTCGGATTCTATATATAGTGTTACAAGCTGCGCGGCGTCACTCTTTAATGTGGCCAGGTCGTCGCCGTCATTAGGTTTCGTCTTGGCCACGTTATCATTGTGACGACGTCACCTTATGCTGTGACGGCGCCTTAGATCTCGATCTTTCGGATCAAATCTAGGCGTGCGAGTTGCGATGCCCTACTATTTTAAAACCGATGCCGTCACTTGTAAATAACCAATTTGACTCTTGAGTCGTTACAAAACATGTTGCGACGGCGTCGATTAAAGCGATGCCGTCCCGCCAGATTCGACAACTTGGTGTCTCGATTCTTGACTTTGGCGAATAAGTGTCATTCGACCAATTTGCCTTCAAGAGACCTAAAAAGTGAAAATGAATGAAATTAAGTAATAACGAATACAAAAGTGATCAATTAAGGGCTTAAATGACCCCTCAAAAAGGTACCTTTTAAATCCTTATCAAGTTCGCACTTTTTGAATTGATCGGCTCATGATAGACAATTCCCCACGAGACACGGTTACATTGCTTAGTTAAAGAGTTCCATTGTCAGTTTTTATGTGACAACTAGCTCTAATAACTAACTTGAAGTTGTAAACTCTTCTTGAAAAGAAGGTTAGACCCATGAAAGTGCATGTCTATCACGAGTTTCTCGAAATGGTACATTTACTGACTTTAATTTCTCGTCAATTCATTGGTTCCGTCTGAGTCGAGCTCTTTTGAGATTCAAACACCGATCTTTAAACATTTTTTATCACATTTTAATCACGTCTTCCCCCCTCAAAAGTAGCATATTCGTGATATTTTTTATATCAATGGATTAAACAATAGTTTTTAGACCTTTTGGGGAGACAAACGGATTTAATTTTAGCATGAAATTGGAACATTTTGTTTTTATACTCCCCCTTTAATAAAGCATAATAAATAAAGGGTTTTAGAGGGAGTTATCTTGAGCACAAATATTTTGAAAGATTTTGAAAAATCTTTTTGAAAAATCTTGAAAAGGTGCTCAAGATGATGATGATTTCTCATCAGTTTTAAATATAGTGCACTGAAGCGTACACTAGTGATTTTCTTTAGAAACACGAGTTTTGATTTGAAATAATCAAAAGTCATCATTTTTAGTCCGGGTTTCGTACTGATGTATACGAAAACCATAGTGAAAGAAATTTTGAGAGGCGACATGTTTTAGAAAACATTTAAAGAACTCTCGCTCAAGCATCTGTACATGTCCGTATCAATGTTGAATGACATTTCTAGAAATGTACATAATATCGATTATACGAGAGACATGTAGTGAGAAGAATATTTTTGGATTTTGATTTTATATTATTTTTGTATTTTTGAAAGTTTTATATTTTTATATTTTGATTTTGTTGGTTTTTAAATTTTGTATTTTGTTTTCAAAATATTTACTGTGAATCTTTTGGAAAATCATTTTCAAGAAGATTCGAGAAGGCGTTCTAACTCCTCGGGGTTAGGCTTACGCATTCAATTCGTCGAACTAATCATTAAACCGTTTTTTGGAAGGGCTTTAGTAAATAGCTCGTGTTAGGAATTATTGTAACAATATGGTTCCTGTGATCGGGGTTCTAGCGATAGTATTTGTGTTTCTATTGTTAGTCCACTTCTGCGATAGTGCGATTCTTGCGATAGTTAGTTTTGTCTCTCTGGATAGTAGTATCCTTATTATTAGTAATTAGTTAGGATATGCATGGTTATTTTAGGAAGAGATAATGCATATCTTTTACGTGTTTTGTAAGATCTTGAATTAGAATTTCGATAGTATAAAAGAAACACCGCGGCTAGGGTTTATGTACACGTTTGAAAACATTATTAGTAAAATAATATAGATCCATAGAGGTTATACTCGTTTCAAATATAATCATTCTGCAGGTTCACAAGTTCCATCAACTAACATTGCGGGTTCCTCGATGATGATTGATTCAGATTGTGATGAACAACTTATAGTAGTTCCTTCTTTTCCTACTAACCACTTTTCAGTACTAAGGACAAGGATTCTTCGATGAAAATACGGTGATTTAGGGTTTGCGAAGAACTTGTGAAGCTTCAACGCCAAGAGCATCTTGCTAAGGATGATCTTTGAAAAGAATGGTTATGAATTCTCCAAAGACAACGAGGAACTCTTAAGGCAAGAACTATTGAAGCCCGAGGAACCTAGAAGGCTGGCGATAATGCATTTATTCTGTTGGTAATGTTCTTGATCATCTTTGGTCGAATCTTTGCGATAAAGTTGTTTCTGTGTCGGTCATTTCTTTTTGAGCGTAATTACTGCTGGTAGTGTTCCTATTCCTCCGCTAGTGATCTTTATTCTGCGGTTCCCTCACGTACTCCATCTGTTGATACTCGGGTTTAGATGATTCTCCTGCTAGATTTCCAAGTCCATCGATCAGCGATTCCCAATATTCAAGCTCGAATTGGACGGCATTCATCATTTGTCAAGAACATGCATATTTGATTCTTCTTCATATGATGATGACTTTGTCCCAGCTTAATAACTTGGCCACCTCATTTGATGTTAGTCCTAATATTACAAAAGGGTTAACACTTATCATCCGCAATCTCGATTATTGGTGATCCTACTTCATCTGTTCAAACTAGAGTAAGGTGAAGCGAGAAAAAGTTTGGAGAAAGCGCATTTCTAGCTACATTCGGGATCAACATAGGAACAATCACATAGACTATCGGCATTGTCTATTTGCTTGTTTCTCTCTCCAGTTGAACTACCGGTGTTGCACAGCTTTAGTGAGATGAAGATTGGGTAGTGCTATGCAGAAGAGATGCAGATTTTTGAATCAAAATGTTTGGGAGCTTGTTCGGTTGCTTCTTTGGGAAGTATGCAATTGGAACAAAATGGATTCTAAAGCGTAAAGAGATGCAAGAGGGATTGTGGTAAGGAATAAGGCTAGGTTGGTTGCTCGAGGTCACAGGGAAAGAAGAAGGCATTGATTATGATGAAGTGTTTGCTCTGTGCAAGAGTTGAAGCAATCGAGACTCTTCTTGGCTTTTGCCCGTACATGGGCTTCATGGTTTATCGGATGGATGTTAAAAGTGCCTTCCTATATTGTGAAATTGAAGAAGAAGTTTATGTGACTCAGCCCAAAGTTTGTGGACCTTCATAATCCGGATATGGTTTACAAAGTGGTTAAAGCACTCTATGGACTTCATCAAACACCAAGAGCTTGGTATGCTAGGCTCTCCTCATTCTATTTGAAGCAGGGTTACAAGAGAGGTGCTATTGATAAAACCCTCTTTATCAAGAAGAACTCCAGGGATATCATCCTTGTCCAAGTCTATGTGGATGACATTATCTTTGGTTCCACCAAATAATCTTGGTGCAGGGAATTTGAGGAGCTGATGAAGAGTGAGTTTGAAATGAGTGCTATGGGTGAGCTTACCTTATTTTTGGGTCTTCAGGTTAAGCAACAGTCAGATGGTATTTTCATCAGTCAAGAGAAATATGTACATGACATCCTCAAGATGTTTGATTTGGAAAATGTGAGGACTGCAACTACTCCTTATGAAGCCCCAAAGCCTAAGTCAAACACTGAACTAGATGCTACTGTTAATGTACATTTGTAAAGATATATGATTGGTTCCTTAAAGTATTTGACAGCTTCAAGGCCAGATATCATGTTTGCAATTAATGCTTGTTCCAGACATCAGGTCACTCCTTTGACTTCCCATTTGAATGCAGTCAAGAAGATCTTCCAGTATCTCAAAGGTCAACCTAAATTGGGCCTTTGGTATCCTAGAGAGTCTCCATTTGAGTTGGAAGCTTATAGTGATAGTGACTATGCTGGTGCAAAATTTGATCGAAAATCTACTATTGGGGTTGTCGGTTTTTGGGAAGGAGATTAATCTCACGGCAATGCAAGCGAGACCATTGTGGCTACATCTTCTCTTGAATCGGTATGTTGTTCTTTGCTAGTTGTTGTGGTCGGTACTTTGGATACAAAATCAGTTATTGGATTATGGGTTTAATTTTATGAACACTAAAATCTTTATAGACAACCAAAGTACACTTTGCATTGTTAAAAATCCTTTTTTTCATTAGAGAACTAAACATATTAAAATCAAACATCATTTTTTACGGGATGCTAATGAAAAACATCTTATTCAAGTGGTTAAAATTCACACTGATGATAATGTAGCTGATTTGTTGACTAAAGCTTTTGATGGTCCAAGGTTTCAATTTTTGGTTGTCCATATTGGCATGATCAACCCCTGATTGTTGTATTTGAGGGGAGGATTATGCCTAAGGGGAGGTTTTTGGATTAAGGGGAGGATTTTATGTTGTATAGTTTGCATATACTTGTATATTTGTATATATTTGTTTTGTATATTTTGTGTACTACTAACCATTTTGTAGATTTTATGTCAAACACACAATCAGTAGCAAAGATTAAACTACAAGCATAAAAGTCTTTTATTCATAGATAAAACATTGCATTCTAAGATGCAGTGGAAAGTTACAAGACTTTATCATTCCTACTGATCATTTCATCCAGACACCATCATAACAAGCTTCACAAAAGACTACTCCAGACTCCAGCTTTTATCTTCCAGGCACCTACTCTGGCCTCCTCTTTGCCCACTCTGGCATCCTCGATGCTCCTTTCCCCCCTACTAATGAAGTCCCACTCTGGGAGCGATAAGACCAACCACTTGAGCCCTTTTCCCGGGCTTTGAGGTGGAGCGTCACGGTCTTGGATCGGAGGGGCTGGCAAGCGCAGAAGAAGGTGGCACAACAACAAGAGGAGCAATGTTCATTGGTCTGGAAGATCCACCATCCTCATCATCAGTGTCTTCATATGCTGAGACAAAGCTGGGCATGGAGTTGAGCTCAAAACTGGTGTGACTGTAGCCATAGCCTGAAGGTGGGGTAGGCAGATCCTCTGAAGGTGTTCCAAGAGGTGCTGGTGATGGTGGAGGGTTTGTTGACATAAACCTCAGGTTGGTGTAGTTGGGAGGAAAGTAGTTTAACCATCCATCATTGGATGGCAAACTCTCAGAAGAATCAGAAGAGATGTCGATCGGATGGTTGGGAGAGTTACTCATTGTGATTAGTTTGGAAATTGATTAGGGTTATTTGATGTGTATGTGTTTAATGTGGCTAGAGGTTGTTTATATAGACAAAGTTGAGGTGCAATCTTTGGTTGTTAGAATTTATGGAAGTAATGACTTGGTTGGTATTTGAATTAATAAGGGTTATGACTGCAGAATTTTAATGCGCAGTTGATTAAAATGCAACGAGGTTGACTTTCTTCATTCCTGTTGATTTCATAGGTGTTTCTGCTGATAGGGATGGTTTCTGCTGGTAGAATCGGATTGATAACAGTGGTCAAACTTTGAGGTGTTCCTGCTGGTTGACTAAATGGTTCCTGCTGTTTTGACTTTCGATTGCTGCTGGTATAGTATAATTGGGAAATTAAATTTGGGATTTAATTAAAGTCAAAATTGATTAAAGATTCATTGCGAGTGTTTTGCCGATTTAAAAGGTTATTTTAAGTAACTTACTTAAATAACCAATTATTCTTATCCCACGAGCTAATTGCACAATTCCCTCTCATTTTGAAACCACACCTATCTTCAACCTTCTCGGATCATTCAATGGCGTCACTGGCTTTTAAAGGAGATTACAATAAAGTTTCATTCTTGGAAAAGGCTAAAGGGAGTGATTTATATGATCTTATGATTGAGTTCTTGCTGCGTTCCAAACTCAGGTATGCTCTAACCTTTTGTCCGTCTATTGTTTATGACTCTTTAGTCAAGCAATTTTGGGCCACAGCTCATGAGCGATCTCACGAGGTCAACCCAAGGAGATTGTGGCCACTATAGATGGACGAGTATGTCATCTTGAGTCTCATAGGACTCGGTTAAAATTAGATAATGAAGGAGGTGTATTTGACAATAATAGAAGAAATCATTCTTGGTTTAGCCGACAGGGTATCCCTCGATGAGAAGTTCATTTGGTATAAAAATAAATTTTGCCCTAAATGGAGATTTACGGTTCATACACTCCTTTAGTGTTTGAGTCCTAAGTGCGGGGTTGGGATCAGTTCTCTAGCTCTATTGCTCTGACTATAATTTGTTTGGCTCGGGGAGACTATAATTTTTCAAGATATATCTTTGAGGAGATGCTTAAAAACTTTAAGGATACCAAACATAAATTCTTAATGTATCCCGTATTTCTTCAAATAATTTTAGGTATTGAAACCTTAGATCAATCCCCTAGAGTAATTGGAAAATTATCGCTAAATTGTTTTCTACTATGAAAACCAATTTTGCTAGAGAACATAGACCGTTGTTACCTTCTATGTTGCCCTCACGGCAATGAAGGTCTTGGTCTGTTGGCTGCTTGGTAGCAATGAGCATTCTAATGTTGAAATTTGGTGACACTATGTCATCCTTTCCCA
The DNA here is from genome assembly GCA_022545495.1 of Chrysanthemum lavandulifolium. NCBI lineage: Eukaryota > Viridiplantae > Streptophyta > Magnoliopsida > Asterales > Asteraceae > Chrysanthemum > Chrysanthemum lavandulifolium. The sequence goes on from CM040238.1 coordinate 96,768,254, forward strand.
ATCTTCTTGGTGCCTCTGCATCGATTGCGGTGATATTGGGGCCTCCATTGCTCTGATGCATACGCATCGGTTGCCACGTGGCTTGCCAACCCCATCCCACACTCCTATAGCCCCACCATCTCCTAGAGTTGTTGCACGAGGAGCCTATCATTGCCTCTACTTCACGGAACAAACTCTGTTGTGGTAGGGTCAATCTTGACCAACCATTTATTCAACCTTCTAGTCCACCTAGTCATACTTTTGAGGATGACACCAATTTTGGTGGTGATTTTTAGATGTCTCCTCCGAGGTCCAATGAAGCTCCTAATACCTCATAAAATCTTGTTGGTGGAGGCGAGGATCCTTATATTCTAATGAAAATGTCTAGCTTACTTGATAGATATACTAAGAAGGTTGATGACTTGGGCTCACTAAAAGAAACAAGGAATGAGCTTAAGGAGACCAAGCGGACTCTTGGTGGTGCTATCGTTAAATTGCTTAAAGGGTGACATACTTAGAGGTTAGGCGAACAAGAGGAGGAGCAAGGTTGTAGTTTCGATTGAAAGAGGAACAAGATACGAGAGGACTAATATTGATCGGATGCTCACATGTTTTGGCCTATGTCTCTTTGGGAGACAACTGCAACTCGAAAGATCCGAATTTGGTCTTTAACAGGAGAAGGACCGAAGGAGGACCAATATAAATCCTAATGTTCTCGAGACCGGTTCTATGGTTCCTCACGGTACTTACATTGCTGCGATGTAGCGTTTCTTTACGATCAAGTGCAACTTCCACAGAACCCATTTCTCTTGACAAGAATCTTTGAGGCTAAGGTTTTTCGTATTTGTTGAGATTCCGGTTCCTCGCCACGATTGCGACGACCTAGCGTCTTGTTGGTATTGATAAGTCTGTTCATGCGATACTTCTTCCATTGCTACTGATATACCAGATCCTATTTCTTCTGATCCCAAGGATACTTCTGATGTTGTACAAGTATCTGTTTCTCAAGTGGATAAGGGAAAGGCTCCAATGGTTGAAGAGGAAATGGATCCTGCTGTTTTAAAGGCTAAACAAGAACGGCTTTTTCAACTCCATGAAATTGAAATGGGTGATAGGGAGGTGGCAGAAAAGGCTCAAGCTACATATGATGCAGAATTTCAAAGTCAATCTCACACAGTTCCTGATCTCACACCACAAAGAAAGAAAGAGCTAGATGAGGCCTCTCTACATTATACTTCTGCTACATGGTAACAAATTGTGGTGAAGTTACAACAAATACATCCCTTGCTCACTCCATCTTGGGGGTGCATTTGATTCTGACAACTTTGGTGCTGACCTGATTGCTCTTGCTAAGCAGAGGCAGAGAGAAGATGCAGAAAGAAAGGCTAAGGCTAAGAGAGATAAGCCCCATACTCAAGCTGAGAAAAGGCAACATATGAGGGAACTTGTGAAGAATATGAGTTGTGTTATCTACAATACTGGTTGGTCTATGCAATATGTAAAGTCACTGAAGGATGAACAGTTAAAGATTGCATATGAGAGAATTCTGACTCAGTTGAATAGGGATGGCATCAATCCATATGCAAGGTTGAAGAGACATCGATCTTCCTTGGAAGGGCTTTGAAATCAAGAAGTTGAAATATCTTGATCCTTGATGACATTTTCCTCACAACCGTTCCTCACCTTTGGTGAAACCAATGAAACAACTCGCTTTCTTGATGCAACTCAAACTATTCCTTCCAAAGATCTCGAGGAATCCTTCTGCTGAAGTTCCATATGTTCCTCTCGAAGTGCCTAAAGCATTCCCCGAAAACCTTGGTGGACATCCTTACGATGTGTCTAAGGATGTTTCCACCGATGATGCACCATTTGTTTCATCGATGTAGCTATGCCTATTCCTCCCGATCTTTGGAAAGCCTATTACTCACGAGGATCTTGCCCCGTGATCCTACTCCGATTGCTCCACAATCTAGTCTTTCTTCTCCTTCTTCCACACATTTGGAAGGCGAAATAATCACAGCTAAGAAAAGGATTTCTAGAGCATTTGATCTGAAGGCTTCGGCGTTCATTTATCAAGGATTTTGATGAGGATGATTCTTATGAGGAGCGGTCTTGTGGTTTATGCTTGATAGATGGGAACTTACTCCTCTTGGCATAGGTGGTATAGGGTCTCTAATCTGTTTATCGCAAGGATGGCTCTGTCGGACATTTCACCTTTCTTCTTGAAATTCTCAATTTTGTGGATAGACAAGATCTTTTTAAGCTTTATGGTATGGTGTCTGAGTATTTTGAGACTCATTCTGCAACTGGTGCTGGTTTGTTTTTGCTAGGGGATCTTCAAATCTTATTTGATTCAGTTCATCAGGACGGTAAAGGGTTTAAGATTTGGGAAGGTCAGAATGAGTGGAGGGTGTATCAGTGGAAGTTCTATCCATTGTCTAATCTTCATGTGGTGCAGACTTGGTCTGGGGTGTATATTTATATGTTTTCCGATTTGCGATACCCACTTTCTGTGAAGATGATGGAGCAAATGTTGTCACATAAGTTGGTATTTTCTACTACTCCAGTGGGTAATGATATGGTCAATGCTGAGCAATTGGTTAAGCGCATTAAGGACAAACTAATTGAGGCCACTGATGTGTCTTCCTAAATTTTGTATGTTGTTATATATTTTATTTCTTGTCTTTAAATAAAAAAAAAAAAAAAAAAAAAAAAAAGCGTATATATTCTTTGTGTGCTAACTTTTCTTTGAGGATCGGGTTGTGTATTGTCCCATCTATGGTTCTTAACTCAACATGTCTTAAGTGACAAAGAGTTAACTCACCATGGGAGTGCGTCGTGGTGGGAGTTCTCAAATCCATTGATAGTTCTTGGTTTACTAAAATCGAGAGGGTTCTCGATGTACCACGGTCTCACACACCAAACATTGGCTACTCCATGAGCAAGCGGCTCAGTAAAGAGATATCAAATCCATTGGATGGTTGAAAATTTGCCAATAACTTGTATGATGCTCAACTCACCATGTCCTCACGGATGAAGAGTTGACTAGCCCACAAGTTCATGGCTTGTGGTAAAGCGGTGGAACACCATGGCTGATCTGAGTTAACGGCTTCAAGTAAAGACAACTCAAATACATTAATGGCTGTGATGGTTTGCCAAAACCATTAGGGTTTTCAACACACCATTGATTCACGTTCTAAGTGTTGGGCGGTTCTTGGTTCACCTTGGTGATGTCATGATTCCACCAAAGAACTAGCTAGCCCAAGAGTGAGTAGCTACTTGGTTAAGGCTTATCAAATCTACTCGAGTTCTTATTCTTCTTTGGATCACGATCTTTGCGATATAGGAGTTCTTGATGGATTCTTGGACTTCATTCTTTGGTTCTAGTTGTTCTAGGTGTTCTTCTTGGTTCTTTTCATTGCTTGATTCTTGATCATGCCAATCCTCATGTTGTTTAAAGATCTATCTGGAAACTTGAAGTTAACCTAGTAAAATTCAAGTTTAGGGAGGATTGTTAGGAATTATTGTAACATATGGTTCCTGTGATCGGGGTTCTGCGATAGTATTTGTGTTTCTAACGTAATCCGATTCTTGCTAATAGTGCGATTCTTAGCGATAGTTAGTTTTGTTTCTACGGATAGTAGTATCTGTATTATTAGTAATTAGTTAGGATATGCATGAGTTATTTTAGGAAGAAATAATGCATATCTTTTACGTGTTTTGTAAGCTGCAGAATTAGGGTTTCTAATAGTATAAAAGAAACCTGCGGCTAGGGTTTATGTACACGTTTTGAAAACATTATTAGTAAAAATAATATAGATCCATAGAGGATCAAGAGTTTGTGTTTATTGTCTTCTTTAACTCTTGTGTTCATATTCCGCGTGGACATAAGTTTAACAGAGATTCTCTATAGTTTGCTTGTGATTACACAGGTTTACTATTTGTTCATTAAGGCTCATAAGATCTATCTGGGATTGATTCTACAGATCGGCGAGTTGGTAATCTGTCTTCACGAAATATAATTCAACAGTACCTTCTTTGACGTGCTCTTTTATGAAGTGGTAGCGGACACGGATATGCTTAGTCTTTGAGTGATGAACAGGATTGCAAGATATGGCTATGGCACTTTTCGAGTCACAATACATAGGTATTTTATCGAAAGTAAAGCCATAATCTGTGAGTTGTGTTCTCATCCATAGAACTTGAGCACAACACGAGATAGAGACACATACTCGGCTTCGGGTTGAAAGTGCAATACAATCTTGTTTCTTTGAAGACCGACTTACTAACGTTTCACCCAAAATTATGCTCCTCGATGTGCTTTTACAAGAACTTGATCACTGCGTGGTCCGCATCGAAAAGGCTATTAGATCAAATCCATATTCCTTGGATACAAAGTCCCATGTGAATGGATGTCTTGGTGCCGAAGATCCATTTCACATGGGAGGTGAAGTTCGGTGAGCTTTTCACGAAACCGTGCTAATAAGCATCTGACAAATTGAATATCCAGTCGACTAGCGGTGAGGTACATGAGAGAACCAATCATGCTCCGATACTTCTTTGGAATGATAGGTTTCCCAAATAAATCGGCTCCAATATTTGGTGAAGTTACCAATGGTGTGCCAACCGAATCACAATTATCCATACCATGTTTTTTCAAAATCTCAATTGTATATTTAGATTGATTAATGAAAATTCCACGAGGATTGATGTATTCGTAAACCAAGAAAAATTTTAGTTCCCCATCATGGACATTTCAAATTTTCTTTTCATGAGATTTTCAAATATTTTGAAAGATTCGGATTAGTGGACCCAAAAATAATAGCGTCCACATAAATCGAACAATCAAAATGTCATTGTTGTATTTTCGAGTAAACAAGGTAGGATCAACCGTTTCTTTGGTGAAATTATTTTTGATCGGGAAAGAAGTCGGTTCGTCATACCACGCTCTCGAAGCTTGTTTCAAACCATAGATTTCCTTTTGAGTTTTCGGACATAGTCGGATGTTCCATGTCTATAAAGCCTTTTGGGCGACTCACATACACTTCTTCTTTTAGAGTTTAATTCAAAACCTTGATCTTAATGTCCATCGATAAACCGTGATGTTTTTGTGGTGCACGAGCTAAGAAAATCTGGCCCCTTCAAGTCAAACTCTTGGTGCGAATGACTCTTAAAATCAATTCCTTCTTCTTGTCTGTATCCTTTGGCCACAAGGCGAGCTTTGTTGCAAATAACGATCATTTTTCATCCTTTTTGTTCTTCCATAACCATTTGAGATCAATGACACGAATATCAATTGGTCATGGAACTAGATCCCAAGAGTCATGTAGCGGTATTGGAGAAGTTCCTCTGCATAGCTTCTATCCATGCGGGTTCGCCATTGCCTCTCGAATGTTCTTGGCTCTATATTGCTAATTGAGCAAGGTAAATGCACAAGTCATGGTTTGTGGCAAGTTGGTGTCTCGTCGAATTGGCCTTGAAGGTTCTGTAACTTGATCCATTGGATGGTCTTTTGTCCACTTCGGTGTAGAAGGATACCGTGGGTTAAGCGTCTGCGAGTTAGATGGTTCTCGTAAGCTTGAAGATGATTCGATTGATTCCGTTGCAAATGGGTTTCGAATCGTCTTCATCTAACATTGCATCGTTTTGGTTTTGTGTAGGTTCTTCTTGAAATGACATGTTTTGGTTTTGCTTATCAGCTGTTGGTAGGCGGTTTCAAGAATCGGAGTTGTTGGAGTAGATGTAGATGATGTCGATGGGTTGGTGCATTTGTTTCATTGTGGAAGATGCATCTTACATTGGTGGTGGTGGTTGATGATGTTGGCGGGTGCGGCGGAATGATGGTTTGATGCATTAGTCAAGTTCCACCATAGTATTCATCAAACATTAACACGAAGAAATTCTCCCATTCTTGTTATGGAGGTGTGTCAAACTAAGTTGATGGAGCTCCTTTAGATATGAGGCATGAACTGATGTGTCCAGAAGTCTGCTGGTTAGGTGCGGGTCCTAATCTATTTTGATTAGTAGCCATCGGATTAAGCGCGGGTTCTAGAGCTAGTCTCTCAGAAGCCATCTGTGAAATTTCATCAAAATTTACATTCATCGTCTCCATTATCTTCCTAGTTCTTCTGTTGTACACCATGAAAGCCCTTGAGTTATCTGATTATCCAATGAAGATTCCAATATCACCTTTAGCTTTCGGTTTTCCTAGATCTTCTACATCATTCACGGATAGCACAAAGCGCCAAAATGTGAAGGTAAGAGATATCGGGTTTTCTTGTTAACTAGCTCATATGGTGTTTTATTGAATCTTGTATGAATTAGGGATCGGTTACGGTGAAACAAGCGTTGTAACAGACATCGACCCATAAAATAATGGTGCACTAGAATAAATTAGCATTGTCGGCGACCTCCACAAGAGTTATGTTTCTTCTTTCAACTACCCCATTACTGCGTGGGTTCTAACAAGCGATGTCGATGGTGATTCCAACATCCTCAGTAAGTTCTTAACTCTGGTTTGTGAATTACGTATGGTTTTACGTTCTTACAATCCTTCTTGGAGCTTGAAGAATTATTTAAATACGCTTGAAAGGTGATGATGATGCCTAGTGCTTCGTATTTTGACCTCGAAAACTTAACCCATGTATGTCTTGAATAGTCATCGGCGATAACAAGAATATACTTTTCCATTAATGCTTTCAACTCGCATTGGGCCACATAAGTCCATGTGCAACATCGTAACTTTGCTTCAGGCTGAGTGCGAGTTTGGGTTTATATGATGCTTTTGCTTTTCCTTGTTAGCATGATGGACATAAGTGATCCTTGGTGTATTTGAACTTTGGAAATCCGTTGTGATGTTGTCTTTGGCAAGTTTGTTGATCGTGTCGAAATTGAGATGGGATAGCCTTCTATGCCACAACGGGACTTTGTTCGGATGCTCGTGTCATAAGACATATTGGTGATGAAGAGGCCATTTGGTTAATGTCGATAGCATACAAGTTTGTGTCACGATTCGATTAAGAGATCAATGCCATCCAGTTTCTAACGAAGCAAAATTTCTCCTAAAGGCAACCTCTAAATCGCATCACGTAATTGTTGAAAACAAATTGTGTCCTAACCCTTCGACATAGTAAACCCGAGTGATCAAATAATTTCCAAATGGAAGATCCCATAACCCATGATAAGCGCTACATGATCATTTCCAAAGCATCTGGTTCCATGAATTTCGAGACGAAATTGATCGTGACTTGATTCTGGTTATGTGCTTGGAGAAACCAGTCGATGATCCAAAGACATATTTCGATAACTGCCAAAACGAAGAAGATGTTTTTGGAAACCGTTTCGATTTTGGCTCCTTTGGGTTAGAGGTAAAATCCATATCACACTCGTAGAAGGTTTCTCTGGGTATCTTGGTTTAGCATTCATTCGACCATGCTCGATTGTGAACATTCTACATGGGTTTCCAAACACCATCCCTAAAGGAAAAATATGCTTCTTATCTATAGTGTAAGACTTAAATCTTGCAACTAGACTTCCTATAGGTTTAGCATAAGTTCTTTTTGGAACATTCTTACGAGCAGGCATATCATTCGCATTCTTAGAAACACAATCATCTTGAACATTAATTAAATATTTCTTGCATGTTACACAAACACATTCAACACATTCATTAAACATAGCAAGTTTCATAGGTTCATTACATTCGGATGAAATGTCTTTCTTATTACAAAGCGGTAAATTCTATGGTGTTCTTCTACTTTCTTCTCATTATTCAAGCTACTACTCTTAGAGGCGAGTGAGCCTCTGTTATCTCCTTGTATTGCTCTTGGGCTTTAGTCTGCTTTGCTCCTAGAGGTGCTTTCTAATCTTGTAGAAGGTAAGGCACACGCATTAGGATTCGCATTTTTATCAAGAGAAGTGGTTTCGGCTTTCCTAATCTCTTTAGAATGCTTGTTTAAACTTATGTCGTTTGTTCCATATGGTTTAGATGTGGAGGCAGACGCATTAGTGGTACTTATCTTAAAAAGTCCAAGAGATAAAACTTTTGGCTTCTCAATAATCGCTTTTTCTGTTTCAACAATTTTTGCTTTTTGCTTTTGCAAGGCATGTAGAGTATTGGTTTTGACAAATCATTTTGCTCATTGACTTTTGGAGGAAGGCGAGAATAGACATTTTGGTTTGGAAACGGTTTTGAAACATTTGTTTTCTCCTCGGTCAATGGTTTTGCAAACTTAGTATTCACATCCTTTCCTTTTGACATTCGGTGAGCTCTCAAAAGGTCATTTGCTTTTCATGTCCTTGTAGGCACGCTCATACGACGAGTTTGTGGACTTTCATTCCTCATTTTTTTTCTATCAAGTTGTTTAAAATCGAGACATTTTCTTTTCAATTTTTTCAAGAGCGTTTTCATATTTTGAAACAATTGCGGAGGTCTCGAGGCTGGCGTTGTGCATGTTCTTCAACGAATATGTTTGTAAAGCGATGGACATGATATCGATGGTTATAACATCTTGAAGAGAATCATTTAAATTTTCCAAAACTTTGATGTGTTCAAAACATTCATTAGCTTTCTTTACCGAGGATTAATGGTCCTTGACAAAGTCACTGTTTCTTTAAAAATACTTGTTCAAAATGAATTACCCTACTTGCGATGTTATTTAGCGGAGTGGCAATTTTAGTTTAAAAACCTTTTCATTTCATCGTGATAACTTGAAAACCGGTTGTTAGAACTAATATTGGTTTTAGATTTAACAATTTCTTGAAGTTGCCCAATTCTAGTTTTAACGTCATCTAAAATGCTTCTAGCATCACTTGTGTTAAAGGATTATTTGAAGACATTTGTTCCATATTCGAAAGTGATTTTGAGACAACTACGGTTTTCAAATTGGTGTTAAATGGTTTTGACTCTTTGTTTGAAACCTTTGGGCGTTATGGAAAACTTTGACTTTTCTTTTTGAGGAACAAAATTAATTCCATAAATTTTGTTAAGTTTGTTTATGTCGATAGGTTTCATTTACGGGTTCTTTTGTTTCATTTTGATCTACTCTCATCAATTAGTTCTAACGTTTCATGAGAATCACGAACAATTATGGGTTCATGATTAACTAACAAAGCGTTTCCATTATTCAAAACATTATGTTCTTTAAGAGCTTTCTTGAGTGCACAAGGAGGTTTGTTACCAAGAGCCATTTTTTGTGTTGTATGATAATACGGATTTGTTTGATTAATTAGCACATTGGTTGTTTTAGCTTAATGACCGTTGTAACAAGCAAATTTTCCAATTTGATGATCTTTTCATTTTTATCAAGAATTTCATCAAGAAGAGAGTCTTCTCGTTTTGAAAAATCAGCTATCAACAGTTTCTTCTCTTTTTCAAGATTAGAATAAGTTGCTTTTTGTTTAGAAAGTTGGTTTTTGAGATCACAAATTTCCTCGTTTAAAGATTTTATTTTTAAGTTCAAATTAACATCAAGTGTGTCATACTTGATTTGCAATTGTTTTTCTCTTAAAACGGAATTTCGATAACTAAATTCTAATTCGGACTCTTGGTGTTTGTGAAATTCAAAAGCTTTTGCATGTTCCTTGTACCTCTCAAGCTCAGCGGTCAATTTATCATTCGCGGCCTTAACTTCGCGATTGACCGTTTTGACTTTCTCAATTTCAATGCCACAGTTATTAATCAATGATTCAAATAAGGCACGTGTTTCCTCATCAGTCTCAGTATTTTGTCCCACAGAGCCTCCACTAGGATTCACATCGGGAGTTTCAGAGTTAACATTGCTACTACTCGGATTGTCCAGGTATGTATCATAAGTAGGTGCTAGTGTCACAGAATGATGTTCGTCATGAGTAAACACATCAGATATGACATTGTTATAGCATGGATCAATGATTGGTACCTCAAAGACTGCATTGGCGTCATAAACAGGAGGTGTGTCAGAATCAATGTCGTACTTAGCCTCCTAAAGATTCACCATGAAGATGCAATTTGCATTGATGTCTTCTCGGTCTTCCAATTCATCCATAATAGCCATAAAGTCATGTTCTCGGCCTTAACTACATCCACCTTACGCCTTTTGTACCAACAACAATGCTTTCGAATCTGTTGAATCATTCTTTTCGGTTTAGTAGGGCAATTCCTTACAATGTGACCCACTCCTTGGCGGTTGTAACACGCCGATTAGCTTTGATTGACATTTCCATAGTACCCAGCGACTAGGCGCAACATTCCCATTCGGATTACCCATGATACATTCACAACATTCGACCCATCGATTCCAACATGTTGACCCATCGATTACCATGATACTGAAATCGCTTTGATTTCCTGCATATTGACCCGTATTCGCATATTCGATTACCCGGTTGAAATCGAGTAGCATAGCCTTCGATTTCCAATAACTCCAACCATTTGTCCTCCTTGACCCATATTCACACCCAGTGAGCAATTTATGCATTGCGGTGTTTGAAGAAATCCTTTGGTTGTTGTTAGTTGGGTGAAATAGCGTCCTTTGAATACTTTAGTCAAATAAGCGAATGCATTAGACAACGCCTCTGTTTTTTTCGACTTCAATGTCGGTGATTCACGGATCCCGGTATTGTAGATAATGTTGTTTTGAATGACTTGTTGTTGGGTGGGTAGAATTGTTGTTGAGGTAAGGCAGGTTGTGGTTGTGGAATGTATTCTTTGCATGTTGTTGTTGTTGGTGGAAGATGATGAAGAAGGTTGTTGTTATGTGTTCCTTTGAGTTTGTGTCTTTGCAATTAGTGCCAAGAGATCATGATTCTTTGCCAATCTCTCTTTCCTTACTTCATTGGCTTGACTTGGTTTTGTTTTAGAAAATCGTAGAGTTGATCAAAATTCACCTGATGTAAGTCCTTTGTTTGGTTGAAAATAGTGACATAGTGTCCCCATTCTTCTTGAAGGTTGTTGATGAATTTGATGTTGCTCACAATAATTTTGGGTGTCAACTTGTTTTTGATAAGCTCATCAAAGTGCAAAACCTTCCATAGTAGGATTCAATGGATTCTTCTGGAGTTGAAGTGAACTTTTCCCATTCAGTTAGCAACTTGTTCTCCATGTCTTGTTGTCCAATTTATGTTCCATAACAAAATTTGTCTAACACGTTCCCACATATCGTAGCGGTTTCACACCGTACGCGTGACAAAGATATCTCTTGGTAATCCTAGTTGGATGATGTGTATTGCCATGTCATCGCTTCGATCTCTTCTTATCCTCTTTAGTGTATTACGATTCATTTTGTTCACGAGCGGATGGTGAGGCGGAGGTGTTGCATCGAAATTCCGGGTTCTTGGATTTGTCATGGCTTGAAGGGTCCATTCATAATGGATTGAATCATGAGTTTTCCATTAGGTTTGGTCTTGATGTGGCGGAGCATCGACTTGTCCATTGAAGATATCCACCTTTTTCCGGCATAGGAGGGCGGTTTTACAACGCCGTGCATGAAGGTCTTGTTGAGTTGCCATTTATGAAGGTATTAGTGATAAAGTTGATGTAGGATCGATTCAACGATAAAGGAGTTGTGATTGATGATGATTAAGTACGATTATTGTGGTGAAGGCTTGGTGAAAATTTGGTCCGCAACTTAAAACCTCAATAACTTCTATTCGGAGCGGATTCGGGACTGAAGGTTAACCCAAATAAACTTTAGATTCATTCGGTGTGTCATTCTCCTCGTTCTCACGATCGTTTTGATGGGTAGAACGCTGAAAGCGGATTCTGGTTCAAAGTTATGGCCTTTTGAAGTTTTGTCGGAAAAGTCAACAAAGCATACCGATTAAATGGTCAAACCGCACTTTTGTCAAACCGCAGAGTTCTCAAACGCATACCACAAATCGCACACTTTAAAACAGAGTATCAAACCGCAACCTCAAATCGTATAGGTGTCAAACCGCTTAAGCTCAAACCGCATTGGTGTCAAACCGCATAAGCGAAATCGCATGGGTGTCAAACCGCATAAGCGTCAAAGCATGGGTTTCAACCGCATAAGTGTCAAAAGCGCATAGGTGACAAACCGCATAAGTACAAAATGTCACTTTCACTATTTTGTCTTTTTACGTTTTTACTCAAGTCGCTTTGTACTTTTCAACTAAAATCGCACAATAGAACCTGAACCGCATAGAAGAATTTGACAAACCGCTTAAGAAAAATGACTTCTTTAGATCGAATAACACGAAATGATCCACTAAGCGTGCGATCTAACCTATCTAAATACCAAACTAATCGAATATAACCATATTAAGCCTAAAAGTACAAACTTTAAGCTAAGAAATGCAAAATAGAAAATCGAGTCTTTTGATGATTTTCACCACATATCTGAATCAAAACAACCCTAGATCATTGTTTGGCGATTGATACCACTTGTAGGACCTTAGATATATCAACTCTATCACACTAACACTAATATAAAGCACGGATTGGTGACTTAAGTGATGTATATGGGCGTATGTTATAGAGAAAGATGAAAACATGAAGAGGTTTATTCCATGAGAACACAACTTACATACTCAGCCTTGCACACCAAATGACTAGGTGTGTGCCTTTTATACTTAGTACATAAAAGCTTTATGGGCTTTGGATGGGCTTTGAGTGGTTTGTGGATTGGGCTCATATTACAACATGACTAAACATAACATAACTAATAACCGGTTAGCTTGGCCCAATCCAGAGCCCATTAACTATTCTAATACAATATCGAACACAGCGTTACAAAGTTCCTAGCGTGAATGATGATGCAGGTTTCTTGACTAGGTCTTAATATTTATAATGTCTCGTTATACCTATGGTCTACCTAGTGCACTAACGGGTAGTGTGCCGATCGTGTGTAGTGTAGTGTCGGTGGCCGAGGTCGTCCCAAGAGCTATGTGTGTTGGATTATTACTAAGTCTAGGTGTCACAGATTAATAATAGTTTCGATAGGCATTTAATTAATTAAACTACTAATGCAGAATAAAGCAAATAAAAGCAAATAAAGGATAAAGAGAAATCAATAGAGGAGAGTGGTGCTAATCTAGTTAATCCTCCTAGCTAGTTATGTCTACGTCTACTTACTTCCAATTACCTCAGTTAGGGTCAAAGTCGAGAGGACAACATTTGGTCAATTCACCCTAACCTATCGGCAAAAGATGCCACCACAGGAGAAGTCGGTGTCCCTCATAAGTCTGTTGTTCTGGTCCCTAAGCCAAGTCATTAAGTACCGCTACATGCTAGATTTATAATAGTGAATGCCCGGCCGTTAGGAACTTAGACACTCTTCCCCAATTCTTAAGTTCATCCAAACGATAGGTGATCGGTTGGTCAAATCGCACAAGTAGAAAGGGTCGTCGATTGGTCATATCTTACCCTTCCCATCTCGATCCGCTCACCTAGGGTCGGTTGGTCATATCTCCTAGGCAATTGGCCTCTGTCGCCATTCAAAACTACCGAACCAAGGGTGGCTACCAATAAACTATGCATGCATACACTTAGAAATAATTATGCGGAAGTAAAGTAAGCGCAAACAAAACAATTAAGGAATCATAACTAGGCCAGCACCAAGAGGTGCTTAGCCACTCATATTAATCATGCAAACCAATTCAATATTCAAAGGTGCGAAATACATGAATTGAAAGTAAAAGAAATATAAAACGCTAATGCTTATCGTGGGGAGTGATTTCTCCCTTGAGCGACTCCGTATGCTCCTCTAGATATGCCTTGAGCTTTTCCCATGTTCTCTCGAGTGTTGTGTGTGGAATGGAATGATTAGAATTCTTTGGAATTAAGTGGTGTATTCA
>CM040238.1:96782126-97152126 GCA_022545495.1 Chrysanthemum lavandulifolium
TTTGAAAGCTAACATATTTAAGTTTTCGTGGAGGACTCGAATTATTGTTTGTAAAAAGTTTAGTATCAAAGTTCGTATGGTTTTTAGGAAAATATAGACTCAAGGTAACTCACACCAAAGTAACGCAGTCAGAGAAGTAACGAAAGGACGACAAGAAGGAATAAAGAAAAGAAATGATAAATAAAGGACAACGAAAAGAATCCGTCAATAACATCTTTCGGTGTTTTACCCCGTAACCCAAATAGTTGATAAATCGTAATGGTTTAAGTTACAAAATGGTTTTTATAAAATTTGGACATGATGCGTCCGATTATATAACATTTCTAAGTTGTTACGACTTTGAATAACAAGTTTTATTTATTACATTTCACCAATTTGTACAATTTGTACAAGTTTTATACAATTTTTACAAATTTTGATTATTTATTTGTCGTTATCATTCGCGTGAATATTAGTATCGGGTTTATCGACCATTTTGTGTCCGAAGTACAAAATTGTCCATAAGTCCATCAGCTAATATCGTAAATCTAATAATGATCAATCCAATATCATCCAAGCATAGGTTTATGTAACAATGTCCAATACCATAACAATATCCATGTACTTTCAAATAGCATCCAAAACATCATCGATGACAAGGATATAAAACGTACGTTTTAAGGGGTCATTTAAGCCCTAAATCGATACATTTTATATCCGTTATTGCTTAAAATCTTTCCTTTTCACATTTTAGGTCTTTTAGAAGCAAAATGCTAGAATCAAGCACTTTTGGACGAAAAGGAGTGAAAACATGAAGAAAACGACAAAGTCAATAAACAAGGCTTCTTTCTGCACCTGACGGCGTCCCAACCTAAAGGGCGACGCCGTCGCTAAGAAGGTTTTCTAATATAATTTCAAGCGACGTCTCAGACCTAATTTTGGTTCTACAACATGACGGCGTCACGCCTTATTTCTGGAGGGCGTCACTCTTTATTTTACACCAAACGACCAAGAACCATTCCAAGACGACATCCTTTATGAAGCCAGACGGCGTCACGCTTCCTCAACCGACGCCGTCCCAATGATGACTTGGCCAAAACGAAACCCTAATGACGGCGACCAGACGACGTCACCATCAAAAGCGCGCTATCCATTTGTATATATATATATATATATATATATATATATATATATATATATATATATATATATATATATATATATATATATATATATATATATATATATAGGGGATGTTTCTTGTGAGAAGTCTAATTTTGTGAGAGCGAGAAGAGATCCTAGCACTTCATCTAATCCCTCCTTTTTTAGATCTAATGGCTAACATTAATCTACATTTTGCACTAACTATATACTAACAAGGGTATATTTGTAATTACAATTATCACCACTCATATATATATAAAAAACACACATGTGTCCGGTTCGGAGGTGAAACACGGTACAATTCTCTCCCAATCGACTACCTTCATAGCGTGACCATAACCACCATCATTACCACCCTTCAAACCACCGCCATAACCACTTTGTCATCACCACCGTTCAAACCATCGCCATAACCACCTCCATAACCACGGCCATTACCACATTTCAAACCATCACCACAACAACCATTGAACCACCGCCATAACCACCATCGTTCAACATCAATTACCGACTTAAGCAACGTAATTGAAGTTTGAGATAATTGAAGAATACAATCTTTACAAATCGAGTACACATTAATTTCAAGTAACAATTATTTTTTATTTTATTTTTTTGATAAAATTTAATTGTTGAATTGTGAATTTTATTCATTTGAAGTTATCATCATTTTTTTAATTGTAAATATGTCAAATATGAATGTATATATTACAAATTAGGTCTTGATTGTTATAGGCGACTTATTAGTTTGCGTAAAGTAGAATATAGTGGTGATTAGGTTTATTAAGAATATTTTCGCCCATAAAAAGTTTAGTAAGAGCATATTCGCACGTGAAAATATAGGAGGTTTTTCTTCGCCAGTGAAAAGTTTTGTAAAAGCATCTTCACGTGTGAAAATATAGGAAATATTTTTCTTCGCCCGTGAAAAGCTGTGTGAAAATATAGGAGATATCTTTTTTCGCCCGTGAAAAGTTGTGTGAAAATATAGGAGATATCTTTCTCCGCCCGTGAAAAGTTTAGTAAAAGCATCTTCACGTGTGAAAATATAGGATATTTTTCTTTGCCCATGAAAAGTTTAGTAAAAGCATCTTCACGTGTGAAAATATAAGATATATTTTTCTTCGTGCGTGAAAATATAGGAGATATTTTTCTTCACCCGTGAAAAGTTTAGTAAAAGCATCTTCACGTGTGAAAATATAGGAGGTTTTCTTCGCCATTGAAAAGTTTAGTAAAAGCATCTTCACGTGTGAAAATATAGGAGATATTAGAGTTTTGACTAACGGACTTATTGGCGTGAAACTTTAGTTCTTACTCGAACTTCTCTTATTCGTAAGATAAGACCGTAGATGAAGTAGAAAAGATGGCGTCGATAGCTAATGTATGAAGACATTGAGGCGGTCTTGATTAGGTTGTCCCTATTTTTAGAAAGTTCATTAAGTTTCTAATGTCTTTATGTATTTGAGTGATTAGTATATGGCTTTTAGAAATGATTATGATGCTTGGCTTGTATTATTACGACCTTGCGTTATCTTTGTTTAGAGATATCTATTTGGGTGGTAGTTTTAAGCGATATTCGGTAGTCGTATGGCGAGACTTAAAACTGTGATTCCCAAAGTTAGGCAATTATAGCATTTTGTTCCATCACCGATTATAATCTTTTCACTAATTAATCGAGCAGAATTAGAAATCGGCGTATCCTTGCTAGATGAACTTACATCCACAATTAGTACTTTGAACTTGGAACGTGTTCAGACCTGAAAAGTAGGCTTGTTGTATTGACTCGAAGGGTCCAAAAGGTAAGAGATGAAATAGAGCACTAATGGATGATGATGGAGACATGGTGAAATGTACTTGATCGAGAAGAAAATGAGAATGGATACATTATCCTATGGTGGAGATCAATCGATATCGAATACAGGTTATCCGACGGTCCACACATCTGTTTGACTCCAATATCTCGGTTTCTTCACCTCCATATTTTCGAAAGCTTGAAAAATCTTTAGCTTTGCAAGAAGTAGGCATGAAAGCATGAGGAGTTCGAGAAAGTCTTGCACAAAACATTGACAAGATGGAGATCTTTGTTGGAGGCTTATTTTGTTGTCATTGGCAGCACTCTCAATAAGCTGACATCGGTATGAAAATCACCTATAAATGTTCATTACTGTTTGTTTATATATATCAATCCTTGGTTTGACCTTTATTCTGTCATGCTCCAGCTGAAGGAATATATTGATGACACAGAAGACTTCATCAACATTCAACTAGTATGTTTACTTTTTTCTCGTTCACTTTCATTCTGTGATGATTTGGTGTCGCTTGAAAATGGTAGTAAAATCCTTAATTTAGTGGATACTCCCCCAATAGGTAGAGGTGGCACAATGGTGTGTCGGCCAGTTGGGTAAAAAGTCAAAACAGGTCATTCTTAGTGTCATACGGTTGGTTTGAAATGAAAATATTTTGTCCATTTCTTGGGCATGATTAATTTGTTATATATGATTTAAAAACTATACATACTATACAAATCTAATATATGTATGAAAAATCAATTAATGATGTTTGGTGACTTTTGACCCATTTGACTGTTTCCTTTTATAGATATTTCATTTGAATTTCCCTTATTTTCCGTTAGGCATAAGACATAACTTAAATCCACTGTGAATAAGTAAAACGGTCAAAATCTTCACTCCTTTATAAAAGGGAAACTGACACTAAGATTATGGCAGGACATATTGAACCAAGATCATTGTTGTTATTAAATTTAGTACTAGAAGGACCCATAAATTAATAAACTTAATATATGTGAAGCAACAGTAGATAAGAGTTTGATGCTATGATTTTTGTGCTAACTGTATGATATTAAATTTGGGTTGCAGGATAATGTGCGGAACCAGCTTATACAGTTTGAGTTATTACTGACAACCGCTACATTTGTAGTTGCAATCTTTGGAGTAGTAGCGAGGATATTTGGCATGAATTTCCTATAACATTGTTTGATAGCCCTCGACTTTCGAATGGGTATTGTTGATTACTGAGTTCTTGGACTTGTTCTATTTTGTTCGTTTTATGGTTTTATAAGTCTAGAAGAGTGATGCCTTTTAGATATGGTCGATGGCGAGTTTAAGATTTTTGTGCAAAGTGTAAAGGTTATGCATAACAATCTTTTGTTCAAGATAATTTGAAAGACAACACGAAAGGTAGTTGATTGTGAAGTAAATAACTTGTGATTCATTTAGTACTCTTACGGAATTCATGGAATAACTAACAATGTATGTATCTTGTTTACAACGTTTAGAAAGTAAAAGATCAGATAATTAATATTAACCTATAAAGATTCAGTATATATCAATCATATGGTTATGCATATGAAATCAAGGATGCTACCAAAATCCGCATTACTTATTAAAACATTTGCTAAAGAAATATAGATTCAGAAAGAAAAATCATTTGATGAGAGCTATATAGCTTACTAGGACATTCAGCACAGGAAAAATGGTGAGACCCTTGATTCTTTTAAAATGGCAGTTAGTTATCGTTTCAACCTCATCTGCGATAAACTCAAACTACTCATTAAATTGAAGAATCAATCTGAATTGATGATATGGTTGTGAAAATGGGCTGAGATCAGATTTTATTGGGTTGATAATCAGTTCTAGGTAGTGGCAATTGAATATCTAAGGCAAACCATTGTGGTTGGACCCCTGTGAGTTTCATTTCTGTTTTGCTCTTAAATAAATAGATTAGATTGCTTTTACTATTGTTAATCCAGTTCATCTAGTCTTAGTTTAGCTTATTTGATAATTATAGTTGTTAATCTCAGTTTAAGAATAGTTCTGCATTTATTTGTTCATATCTGCATAAGTAGTATAGTGACTCATTGATAGTTATAGCTATAGTAGTTGCATCATTTAGATATTATTGCATCATTAGGATCTGAATTAGTGGTAATCATAGGTGAGATTGAGGTTGTAGTTGAGAGAATTTTGCATAACAGGTTCTTAACTAGTGTTTGGTAATACGTGTAATTCTGAGTTAAAGGATCAAGTAAAGGTATATTTAGGTTGCAGTAGTTTGATTCAGCATCACTAAGTCAAATTCTGTCATTAGTTTGCATCCTAGAATAGTTATAGTCAAATTGCATTGAATCTATTTTAATTTTCATGTCTGTTTGAATTAGTGGCTCATATCTTGCATTTAGGTTCATAATTAGTTAAAATAGCTTGCATTAGGTTCAATTTATCATTAAAAATCATTTATATTAAAGATCATTAGCTCAAATCTCATTTTAGTCAAAGTTTTCATATCTTTCAAAAAGTCAAAAAGTGTTCAAACCGTTTATAAGTAGAACTTTATGGATTTTTAATATACTCATTTCTGGTCAAAAGCAGTTGTAATTTTGGGAAATTAAACTTCAACTAGTTGTATTTCAAAGTACCACCCATCATTGATTCATCGAATTTTCCGAAAATTTCACATGTGACAAAGTTGTTCGAAAAGGTTCCAAAAATACATCTTATAAAAAGCTACTAGAGTAATTTTAGCGTATATTTTCACATGTGAAGAAGTTCTTAAAAAAGCATGTGAAGAAGAGCGAGGCGTATATTTTCACATGTGACAAAATTCTTCACACATCTTAAAAAGCTAAGAGACATATTTTCACATGTGAAGAAGTTCTTAAAAAGCTACGAGACGTATATTTTCACATGTGAAGAAGTTCTTAAAAAGCTACAAGACGTATATTTTCACATGTGAAGAAGTTGTTCACACATCTTAAAAAGCTAAGAGTCAAAATTTCAAACATGAAGAAGTTCTTAAAAAGCTACGAGACATAAATTTTCACATGTGACGAAGTTCTTAAAATGCTACGAGACGTAAATTTTCACATGTTAAGAAGTTCTTAAAAAGCTACGAGACGTATATTTTCACATTTGAAGAACAGGGTAAAACTGAACTGAAGAGATCTGCGGTTGCGGATAATGTTTCTAGTAAGAGCCAGCTTAGTGAGGTCCGGACAAGTTCTAGGATGTTTATTCACAAGAACAAGGTACTCCCGTTACTCTTTTATCCATCTAGTTATATTCGATTCTTACTTTACACTTGGCCTCATTAGGATGACATTGAACATATAAATGCACCATTTACCATTATACGAGAGTGCTCGTTATGAGTATATGTGAGTTTGCTCCTTTGCGTAGTATGGCTTGTTCTGTTGTTTCTTTGTTTCATACTATTCCATTTTGCACTCCCAAAGTACTGGACATGCCTGAAATTTCATATACTAATTGTTTGCAATAGTACTATATCGTTTCTTCTTGAGCGTAAAAGAGTAATAAAAAGAGTTCTAGATGCATAATTTACATTTGTTCAGTGGACTATTCCCATCATGACTAGCTTACATTCGTTTGGTAGACTACTCCCATCATGTAGTGTTCATGCTGGAAGTTGTTTAAATTGGTACGGTACTGGAACTGTACCAGTACCAAATAGGGACTGCATATTTTGGTTGGGAAGGAATCCGGAACAACAAAAATGGTGTCGGTCTAGTACCAAAATGGTACCGTGCTCATACCAAATAGGGACTGCATATTACTTGAAAACATGGTTATGTCTAGACTCTAGAGTATATCTGATTTGCATAAACGTGCTTGTATTTTAAAGAAGGCGAAGAGTTTGTACAACAAACTGCATATCTTTCTAAATATGAATTACTGTTTAACCACTCCTTTTTGAGAGCTAGAAACGCCTTGCAACCATATATGATGAGGTGACATCATACTCTAATTATGTTATGAACCAATAATTGTTTTGATATACAACAGATATGTATTAGTAAATTTGTAAATGAACATTTACCAAAATTATGTCACAGGAGGTGGACTTGTTGTTGAATGATGGAAGTGAGCATATACGCGTCACATGTTGGAGGAAGAATTCAAGTTTCTATTAGAGAGTGATACAAGTTGAAGGAGGAGTAGGCGGTGTTTGTTAATAACTTTGGCTCTAGCCAATACAGCAGACCAGCAAGTGTGAATCTCTATAGTTTTATTGTAATTATTATTACAACATATGGGCTTTGGTAATAAATTGTTGATGGGAGTTTGAACCTTATATTGTCTCGCTACTTTACTAGGTGATTTCAACTTCAAGCTCAATTTTTTTAAAACATCTTATTATATGTTATTTTCTATTTGATGAAAGTGACTCGTATTTTCGGGGAGATTCATGAGTTATTGGCCTTTGGTTTACTATGATGGCCTTGAGAATCTGGTGCCAATTTATGATCGAGATTTAATTGAGCGTAAATGATGCCGAAAGCCTATGTTCTATCGAACTTTCCGAAGCATTTTGAGTAGGCCTTCGCGCAAGTATTTATCGTTTCAATTCTTTTTAACAACTATAGCTTGTCAAATTGTCAAATGGATTAAAATGGTGAATTATGTGGTTAACGAGGAATATTGGTTATTCTTGGGTATTATCCATTTACGAAAGCAGGGAAGATTGGTCGTATCTATATTACTTAGGAAAAGTTTAGTTATTCATACGAGACATCCTTTGCGTACTCTCACAAGGCCATTGTGTTAAATCCATCAGCTGTAGATCCATTCTATAGATTGCATGCCTCACGCTTGAAGTCTTGTGGTCAAAATGATAAGGAAGCTTTAAAGGTTTCTTTCCTGTTTCTGTTAATCTACTTGAAACTTTCATAAATATAGTCATAATACAGACGGAATCTCTCTATTTTATTTCTTGACAGATTGTTGTAATGTATTCTTATAACCAATCAACCCGAAATCATTTTGGTTCATTATCCAAGCTGCTTGTCCCATTCATCTTGCCACCTCTACCTGATACACATCTTATTGCTTGGTGCATGTATCTTTTCAAGTATATCCAAATACTATAGACAAACTTTAGATTAAAGCTGGTTAGGTAGTTATAAAGATTTCATATTTGAAATTTATGGTATATACTAGTAGTGGCATTGTCCTCCTAATACTAGCTTTTTAACATATGTGTGTCAGGTGTAGGCAAGGATGTGTGGTTGGTGTTTCCAGTGGTAAAGAGACTACTGCAATGAACGTAAAATCGACTAATCTCACTAAAACTAAAAGTTCGGAGAATTTGTCCTCTAAGCCGACATTTACGAGGGCTGCTTCATTGAAAGAACACGAGCCCGTGACACCGCAAACGAGGATCCTATTGATGAAAACAACAAAATGTTATCACCAAACCCACCTTTGATTGATAGTAACAATGGTGATACAACAAGCCATCCGGATGAGCCACAAGCAATGACAAATTGCACGAAAACTTGATGTTTGTGCACATATGTTTACTCTACCTATAGTATTGTTGCAATAGACAACGAGAATTAGTTTGTATCAACTGTTGTATAAGTAGTTAGTTTTAAGAGTGAAAGAATGTAAGAAAAAAATATGTATTAGATGTTAAAATGTTGGCAAGTATGCTTTGGGAATGAATAGATGTTGTGCATAATTGTTCAAATTCTAAATATGTCACATGAGTATAGATTACGAAGTAGGTATTGATTGTTATAAGCGACTTAATTAGTTTGCGTAAATTAGAATATTGCAGAGATAAAATTTATTAAGACTATCTTCGGGCGTGAAACGTTTAGTTAGAGCATCTTCACACGTGAATATCGAGATATTTTTATTCGCGTGAAAAGTTTAGTAATAGTATCTTCGATGCGAAAATGGGAGATATTGATGTTTGATAGATGATTATTTTAGTTTTTAAGAATATTTTCACTTGTGAAAATTATGAGCAAGAATTGAAGCTTTGATTACCGCGTATTTTTTACGGAAAGTGTCAAAATAGGAGATGTTATGTTTAATAGACGATTATTTAAATATTGTAACATATCTTCGCGTGTGAGAATGATTAGAAAGAACTGAAGCTTTAATCTTACTAGCGTATTCATTATACCATATTTGCAAAATAGGAGATATTGATATATAATGAGCGATTATCTAAGTTTTGTAAGAATATTTTTTTCGAGCGTGAATATTATGAACAAGGATTAAGGCTTTTATTTTACTAGCGTATTTTTTTACTAAAAGTTTAAAAATAAGAGATATTGATGTCTAATAGACGATTATTAAGTTTAGTAAGAATATCTTCGCACATGAAAATTATCAGCAAGGAATGAAGCTTTGATGTTACTAGCGGAATATTTATACTAGAAGTGCAAAAATAGAAGATATTGATGTTTAATAGATGTTTATCTAAATTTTGTAAGAATATCTTCACACGTGAAAATTATGAGAAATGATTGAAGCTTTGATCTTACTAGCATATTTTTTATACTAGACGTGTAAAAATAGAATAGATTGATGTTTGATAAACATTTATTAAAGTTTTGTAAGAATATCTTCACATGTGAAAATTATAAGTAATGAGTGAAGCTTTGATCTTATTAGTCATATTTTTTATTCTAGAAGTCCAAAAATTGGATATATTGATGTTTAATAGACGCTTACTTAAGCTTTGTAAGAATATCTTCACATGTGAAAATTATGAGTAAGGATCGAAGCTTTGATCTTATTAGCAAATTTTTTATGCTAGAAGTGCAAAAATTGGATATATTGGTGTAATAGAGCGATTATCTAAGTTTTGTAAGAAAATCTTCACGCTTGAAAATTATGAGTAAGGATTGAAGCTTTGATCGTACTAGCATATTTTTATGCTAAAAGTGCAAAAATAGGAGATAATGATGTTTAATAGACGGTTATTTAAGTTTTGTAATGAATAACTTTGCGTGAAAATTATGAACAAAGGTTGAAAATTTAATCTTACTAGCGTACTTTTTATGCTACAAGACGTAAATTTGCACGTGTGAAGAAGTTCTTAAAAGCTACAAGACATATATTTGCGTGTGAAGAAGTACTTAACAAGCTACAAGACGTATATTTGCGTGTGAAGTTCTTAACAAGCTACAAGGCGTATATTTTCACATGTGTGAAGTTGTCCACTCACCTTAAAAAGCTACAAGTCGTAAATTTGCACGTGTGAAGAGGTTCTTAAAAAGCTACAAGGCGTATATTTGCACGTGTGAAGAAGTTCTTAACAAGCTACAAGGCGTATATTTTCACATGTGACGAAGTTGTTCACTCACCTTAAAAAGCTACAAGGCGTAAATTTGCACGTGTGAAGAAGTTCTTAAAAGCTACAAGGCGTATATTTGCGTGTGAAGTTCTTAACAAGCTACAAGACGTATATTTTCAAATGTGACGAAGTTGTTCACTCACCTCAAAAAGCTACAAGTCGTAAATTTTCATGTGTGAAGAGGTTCTTAAAAAGCTACAAGACGTATATTTGCACGTGTGAAGAAGTTCTTAACAAGCTATAAGACGTATATTTTCACATGTGACAAAGTTATTCACTCGCCTTAAAAAGTACAAGATGTAAATTTGCACGTGTGAAGAAGTTCTTAAAAAGCTACAAGAAGTATATTTGCACGTGTGAAGAAGTTCTTAAAAAGCTACAAGGCGCATATTTGCACGCGTGAAGAAGTTCTTAACAAGCTACAAGGCGTATATTTTGCACATATGAAGAAGTTCTTAGCAAGCTACAAGACGTATATTTTCACATGTGTGAAGTTGTTCACTCACCTTAAAAGCTACAAGGCGTAAATTTGCACGTGTGAAGAGGTTCTTAAAAAGCTACAAGGCGTATATTTGCATGTGTGAAGAAGTTCGTAACAAGCTACAAGACGTACATTTTCACATGTGTGAAGTTGTTCACTCACCTTAAAAAGCTACAAGGCGTAAATTTGCGTGTGAAGAAGTTCTTAAAAGCTACAAGGCGTATATTTGCACATGTGAAGAAGTTCTTAACAAGCTACAAGACTTATATTTTGCACATGTGAAGAAGTTCTTAACAAGCTACAAGGCGTATATTTGCGTGTGAAGAAGTTCTTAACAAGTCGTAAGACGTAAATTTGCGTGTGAAGAGGTTCTTAACAAGCTACAAGACGTATATTTTCACAGTTCGAGAAGGCTAACGGCCTATAAATGGAATCCTTAGGCACCATGAGAGAAGTTTATCCCCAAAGAAGCTCCCTGGTTCCAAGGTGCTTGTTGCAACCATCCGACGACTTAGCCACTTAGTTCGTTTAGCTTGTTATCCCCGGCGTACCTTTGATCCATTGAGCGAGAGCCCTTCCACACGGGACTCCCGGATCACTATGGCCGACTTTCATCTCTATTCGACCAGTCGGTCTCACAGTCAGGCATGTTTTACCTGACTATGAAACTATAAACACCATTCTGTGAGAAGGATCTCCTTCTCTTATTATCCGTGTCATTGTTATACATTAAAATCTGGTATGTTAAAAACTAAAAATAGTTTCTAGCTTCTATTTTTTGGTGTTGGGTTAGTGTGACGACACATTTTCACCCTTTTAGTAGGCGAAATATGTAACATGGTCACAAATATTGTCAAAAATAACATCATACAATAATTTAAATGGTGCACGAAACTTTTAAATTGGAAATTTCAAGACGAGTCAAACGATCGATGAACTTACATTTGGTTGATGAGCGACTTACATTTGGTTCGATCTTTCCTAAGCGTATACTTCTCAAGAGTAGTGCAAAGATCAAAGAACAAACGGTCTCGCATAAATCTTCTTCTTTGGGATGACATGAACAAGCCTTAGTGTTTTGGATCCTCTCCTATAAATTACATAGATGAGTTTGTCTTTAGTATAAGCACTTGTGTCAACTTGATGTTCCTGTAAGCACAAGAATACTTTAATTTAATGTGTAAAACGTATCAACATTTTAGCATCTTCCAAGTTCGATTACCTGTAAGGTATGTTGCTATTCTTTCTTTGAAGGGCGTTGATGACATCACCAAACACAGAAAGTGAGAGATTGATAGCTTTTCCTTCTTTAGATCTTCTTCCTGACGCCTTTGTTTTTAGAACACGTTCACTTACTCCCAAGTCAACCATCCAAAGTTTGTTTGTGAACTCTCGCCTCTCAGCGGCATCAAAACAAGTCATTGACATGCGTATCATGCTGCAAAGAACCAATAATTTTTTACAAATTCAAGACCATGATTTTAGGATATTAGATATTGATTTCATGAGAAGTGGTACCATATATCGTAAGATAAATGATATATATACATAAATAAAATGATGTCGTTAAAGAAAATACACAATATGGAATGATTTTTAGTTGATAACTCTAAGTAACAACCAATATAAAAGTGGGTGAAAGGCAAGCTTGTTACATGAGCAATTCCAGATGTCGACATGAAGCATACTAGAGTAGTTAAACCAAGGTCGATGACTCAATTCCTTCTACCAAAGAAATGATGCAAAAACAAAACATGGAAAAGGCGAGAGAATGAAAGGTTGTTATCATGTTCTTTTGCATTAGTCTTCTATAGGAAGCAAAACACAATTTTCGATCAACATGTGGACCAAATCACTACATTTTGTAACTTATTATCTACCATACTTGTACATTCATGTGAAAACAAAGATAACATGCCACTTCGTAACCAAGCTAACTAGCCATTTCTACTAATAACAGACACTTATAGTTGAATATCTTCCAGTAACCAAGCATAATCAAAACCCGTGTCGCGTCAAAGAATTCCCAAGCCACAGCTACACCAATAACATCACAGAAAAGACAGAGTCATGGCTGCGGAAGCTGTTTCACAGAACTTCTGTTGTGCCATGGCATTTTATTATGCTTGGTTATAAATACTAGAAGCATATGACAGTTAGCAATTAAAAAAAAAAAAAAAAAAAAAAAAAAAAACTTATGATAAATAGCATAAAACATATTACGCCATGTAACTATCTTTGCTAATGCGATAACCAAAAAGTACAAATCATGTAGCAACACATAAAGTAAAGCCAAGATTATGCCTAAACTAACCCCAAGTTCCATTCAATCATATGCTATATATAAGCTTAGTATAAATACCACAAACACAATCCCTACTAGATTGTATCAAGTTACAAATATCGCAAAACATCAGTAACCCATCAAAATTATGCCTAAAACTAAAACTAAGTTCCACTAAAACGACCGCCTATTTTGCACCCACAAAATGATTAAAAAAAAAAAAAAAAAAAAAATCCCGCATCAATGACAAGAACTTGATCACGGTCCATGACGGTTGGAATCATGAGCAATGCTAACAATGGTGCAATCAAGCGAAGTCTTCACGTATGATTTTCGAATTACAAGATCGGCTTGTGAGTCAACGAAGCCCTTGCTTCATCCATGAACAATAACTGTTGTGCTTTAGCAACACCCTTCCCAGACAAAGAAGTTGTCTTTGTCCCACACTCCAATTATCACCATTATCAACAACTACAAGCATACCCGAAACATATAAGTAAAAATTAATAGTTTTCTCTAAAAAACAGTCACAGGGTCCAATTTAAGTACCTGCAGAATCAAGTTTCCCATGTTTTGCGGCTACAACATCATTAAGTTGGCATCGCTCCGGACTCTACAAAGCGGGTTCTCAAGTTAAGTAAATGAAATGAAGGGTTATGCTTTATCGTAACACGTTGTCGTACTACTGACATTGTCGTAAGAAAAATAGACCTCACTTACCCTCCATATCTCTTCATCGAATGTTGGCCAATCGGGTCAATGTTGCTCCTCACCGTGCCTTCAAAAGGATTGGTTCTTGAGGAATGATGCCAAACCGGGATCTAAGATCATGAAGTCCGAGAGTCGAGATGTCTATACCATCAATAATAATACTTCCCGCATCGGTTCAACCAACCCTAGCAGAACATGAATCAAAGTGGATTTCCACCACCCGTTCTACCAACAACACCTATCTTTTGCCCTCCTTGAATGTTTAGAGTAATCCCTTTAAGCACCGAGAGGTGTGTTAGACGATATCTAACACGCTCACAAGCAAATATTTATGTGCTTAATATCATTTGGAATATATACCGATACACACATGAGTGGGTTGGTAACTGGTCAAAAGGAGTCTGGCAACCAAGAAAACTTTGTTGTCCATATTTAAGTTAATTTTTCTGTTTAAGCGCTTTCCAAGGTTGTATACTTGCCTAATTTTTTTTACTTGTTTCGGTTTTAGTTTTTATTTTTTTTAACCAAAGCAACCCATTCCTACTGAAAGTCAAATGGATTGAAATGCCAAAAATACCGCAAGTCTCGAGCTCCATACTCCGTGATCGGGCCAATTTGGAGGAGGGATTGTCTTTCTTGACCCATTCGACCGATGGTATGTTGGTGAACTGTTTTATCCTCTCGACTGAAACCATACGGTTTTCAACAAAGCAACTCGTAAATAAAGCCCAAAAAAGCAGACCGTTGAGTGACAATCCGTACGAAAGTGACAATCCAACATCCTCTGTAATCATATAAATGCCCATTATTACATTAGGTTCTCTCCAGAGGTGAAAAAATGGGTCAAAATTAATACCTGAGTTGACATGCTCATAAGTAAATTGGTCGAAATTACCCTGGGTTAATGGCGTTCTTTGGGTAAGAGGATCATGAAAACGGTGGAAGCGCAAAGGTACAAGCTTCCAAGGATTTTTGGTAGAAGTTGTTCAAACATGAAAATGTGGTTACCTGTAGCACAGATTGGTCGTCAACGATCTTAGTTAGGATGGCACCAACAAAAGAATCACCCGCACCTGTTGTGTCAACTGCTTTCACCGGGAATGCACCTACCGTTCCATGTAAATCCTACAATCATAAGGATTTACAGTAAAATGTATAAGAAGGTATAACGCTATCACACAAAACAAAAATAATAATTTAGTCTTGTACTAATAGTTTGCGATATCTGATTTAGCACACAACCCAATCAATAAAAAGAATTGGATAGAGAGCATTTACGGTCAAGCCACTTAGACCCATTTACCACCATACCAACCGGTCAACTTTGACACATACAAGAAAGACTAAGGTTAGCAGACGGTCATTATCATTTTGGAAGCTATAGAGCTCAAAAGACTAAGGTTAGTAGGCGGTGGTTATTCATTTGGAGGAGATTGCATCCCAAATCGTTCGCATGACCTCTCATGGAGAAAGCGTCATTCGATGAGTGCTCGAGTCTGCATTCATGATTCTGAAACTTGAGAAAGTTATTGTACATTATTATACTACATTGTTGAATGCATTTAGTAATGATTTTTCTAAGGGGCGCAAGGTACAAGTAAAATAAATATGTCGGTTTCAACCTATAATTTTGAAAATGGGTCATTCTGGGTTATACGGTTTGCTAACAGGTCAACTTGGGTTATATCCATTTGCTTATGGTTTTCTAATTTATTGCTTTCAAGCTTAAAGGATCATAGCTAGAATGAACTAATCGAAGTAACACTTTTTTTAACGTTATTACCTTGAAACATTCTTTTTCTATGTGGTCATTATCAACAACATCATCCATAAATCTGCCCACAGCAACAGTGACAGCAAGATCATCTGCAAAGTTCAGTCATACGACCATGAACATTGAGAAAAAGACATCTAAGAGCCTCAACCGCTTGTGACAAGTTTGCATCCCTATCATTTTCATGTTTATCAGCCTTCAATTCACGTAACATTCACGATTCTCCAATTCACTTATTTTTGCCCTCATATTTTTCTCTGCACAAGTAAAACGAGTATCAGTAATATTCTTGCAACTCCAGTTAAAGTTTTCAAATCAGTTACTTGAACCGAGTAAAACCTAGTAAAACCTAGTAAAACCGAAACCGAACCAAATAAAGTAGATTCGGTTCGGTTCGGTTTGGTTCGGTTTTGGTGATTAGCCTTGGCTCGTGAGCTTCAAGCCTAAAACTTAAGAAACAAGCGACTTCACTTGAAATTAACTTTAGAAACAAGCTTGAGCATGAGCTTCACCCATCGAGTTGATTAGCCTAGTAAAGCCTATATGAAGTTTTACATCTATATCATATACATGTCATAACCGAACACATATAGACATATAGCTATAACATCTCAAGCTCGGCTCATCTCATTTCTGAGACCTAACCTTAACACCCTCTCATTCTTAAATTGATTCCATAGCAAACACATGGGATGGTGCAATTTACACACAGTGAGTCATTGTTTATTTTCTAGGGCGTTTTTGAGATCAACAAAGAGCAAAATCACGTATTGTTTTTCACCATCGTCGGTTTATCACTATCTAAAAGCGAAAAAGAAAAGAGACAGGAGTAAAGTTCAATGAAAATTGGAGACTACTATTAACAGCTTCTTAGGAAGAATTGCAGGCAAAAGTCCAAAACACCTTTACGGTCTTATTTACAAAAATCACCTTTTTGCTCGGGGTAGAGTTCAATTCTATGATTTGCTCAAGCGTTCTTAACATGCTACAAGACAACCGGTTCAATATTTTTTGTTTTGTTTGCCTAATCCTTTAATGTGTCTTTATAATGCGTGTTAACGCTAACTACCTTTAGAGATAATGGGAATTAAGATAGCGTATAGTGAAGTAGAGCAATCACTAAAAATGGTAACAAATATGTACGGTGAATACTACGCGTGAGATGATATGGAATGGGGACCTACTAAATGCATTGAACCAATAATTTCATCCCTCAGTTTGATGCTCGAAGAACCTGTAATCATAAAATTAAACTATTATAACAATAATTATGAAAAAACAACTGCTAGAGTAAGTCATCATGAAGAAAAGAAAAAAAAATAGCAAAATTTAAACCGAAAGGACAACTCACAATTGTATTCAGTCCATCCAATTGTTTGGTTTTCGAGATTATCTAAGACAAACTTATTTGATAGAACCGGATCTGCAGAACAAAAGGAAAAAAACAACCTTAGATCCCAATATGGTAAGTGTAGCAATAAAATCTTGGTTTGATGTATACAAGCACAAATCAAAATTACAGCAATTTGATCTCTCTAGATCAAATAAAGTTGTTTAGTGATTGCAATTTTCACCTAAGTTAGATTATACTGAAAAAACAATACCATCATACGAACTAGAACGTTATTTGTTTATACTCCATTCTTAAGTGAAGCCGACTTTTTTTTTCGCTAAAACAATCACATTTACATTCGACTTCGGGTTTTATAATAAGTTTATTTGTTTATATGTTCTCTCAAATTACATCAAACAAGATAAGTAGTGCGACTAGTCTTTGAAACTTTAGAAGATGCATATTGATTTTGAACTTAGACTGTACTAGGATGATTGTTCATAAAATGAAGGTACGACATTGTTTTGAAACCAAGAAAAGAATCACAAGAAAGAACTTAATAGTGTTCACTCAAGATAGTATTGCTCATTTGATCGAAGAAAGCGCATGAGACATCAACAAATGTAAAGTTTATTTTCACTGGTTGAAATATAAAGTAAACACTATGAGACATCATAAAATAGCAATGTGAACACTCAATATATAATAAGTAAAGTAATAGTAAAGAGTAATAGAACATTATCTTATAATAATACATTCAAATTTCAGGAAAATAAAAGATTAATATCTAATCTCTTTCTGCGAGAAATGAAAACAGTGTGAGTAATTTTAGAATGAGGTTCTAGAGTTTTAGTGATCATGGCTGACACTCGTCTTCTAGTAACTGCGTAAATAAACTATTTTTGACATCAATTTAATACCTAACTCAAGTTGCAGCAGATCATGGCATGAGTACAAATATAACATATCTCTACACCATGAATATTTCCCCATATCTTTAGGTTGTTAAATGAGTATAGTAAAGCCAATAAAAAGAAGAAAAACATAATACCTCCTATGTTTTCACGCGCGAAGATATTATTACTAAACTTTTCATGAGCGAAGAAACCTATATTTTCACACGCGAAGATGCTCTTACTAAACTTTTCACGCACGAAGGAACCTATATTTTCACACGCGAAGATGCTCTTGCTAAACTTTTCACACGCGAAGAAACCTATATTTTCACACGCGAAGATGCTCTTACTAAACTTTTCACGCGCGAAGAAATCTATATTTTCACACTCGAAGATGCTCTTACTAAACTTTTCACGGGCGAAGAAAAATATTTCCTATATTTTCACGCGCGAAGATACTATTACTAAACTTTTCACGCGAAGATACTCTTAATGAACTTAATATCCGATATATCCTATTTTTCACCGCTTAATTTCAACTAAAAACGAGACTAAAGGCAACATATCTAAAACAATCAATTATCATATAGCATCTTCACATGTGAAAAGTTCTAACATTTAAAGTAAATAAAAATAAATAAATAATCAAAAATAATTAGAAACCCTAAAAAGAGTAAAAATAATAATTAGTCGAAAATAAGTACCAATATTAGCATTCAAATCCACATTAGAACAACGTTTCAAAAGATCAACAGACGCATTCATCATCAAAAGATTTTTAAAAAAATTACAATTTTTACCAGATTGAATTAGAAAACGGAAATTAAATGGTCAACGGCGCAGTCAACGACGGAGATTAAGAAAGTCACGATGAAGATGATTGTGGATAACCGGGCCGAGAAGATGAGGTGAGGTAGATGAGTGTGTATTTCTGTGTGTTCGTGTGAGTTTTTGTGTGTGTTTATGTGTGAATGATGAGAGAGGGAGAGAGAGAAATGGAGTTGATTTTTTTGCCTGATATGTAACAAATGACCTGAAATTCGCTTAGACCCTATGATTTTGGATGAAATTATAAAATACCCTCCGCTTTGTTTAATGTAATGTTAGTGCAAATTGGAACTTAATCTAACCCATTAGATCTAAAAAGGAGGGGTTAATGGAGGCCGTGATCTCTTCTCGCTTCTCACCAAAATAGGACTTCTCATTTGAACGCTTGTCTATGTATATATATATATATATATATATATATATATATATATATATATATATATATATATATATATATATATATATTTATATATATATATATTTACATATATATATATTTATATATATATATATTTACATATATATATATATATATATATATATATATATATATATATATATATATATATATATATATATATATATATATATATATATATATATATAGACTTCAATTTTCCGCATTTAAAGTGTAATGTTTTGGATAGCAAACCCTAGTTCGTTCATAGTCCGACTTGGGCAATATTTTAGGGTTCCAAACCCTTCTTTACCCTCAAAGATAAGTTTGTTAATCCATTATATCACCATGTTTATCCTATGTTCAATTGTTTGTGTGTGTGCATGCTTATCTATCATGAGTAGCTAAATTACTATTGTGTTTGCTTAGATCTATGAAACCTAGTTGTTGATTATTGTTAGGTTGTCTCTTGTTTTGATTGGTAGACGCTAGAGTAAGGAAAACTGGCTTTTTCTTTAATTGTTGCGAGCTTGAACGTCTTAAATAGCACAAAGCTTGAGAGTACACTTAAGCCATCGTTGTGTTTATTGCATGAGTTGTAGCTTTAGGATAATAGAGTATTCGAGGCAGATACTATGGTACTTGGCGATCCCGGATAGTCTAGAGGAGAGTTGCGATTCATAGAAGTAAGGAATTAGGCACCCCCTATGACTAACACGGAATACAACACATCAAAGAATGAGGATGTGACAATTCAACCGACCAATTAGAGATAACTAGGGAGTAAGAACGTCTAAGTAAACACGCTTTTAATTATCATAAGAACACACCAATCAATCCATAGCTTTTATTCTTTTCATTAGTATAATTAGTTTTAGTTTAAATTATTAGTAGTTAAAATTGGTAGAAGTACCACCCCCACTCCTATACCCCGAGATTTTACTTATTTTCTAAAAATATAAAAAGCTAAAAAAGAATCACCCTCAACCTCCCTTTTCTTCATTCATCTCTACTAGCATCTCTATTTCCTAGAGAACGATCAACCCCTAGGCTTACCCATACTACATCAGAACGATTAGGTACATCGCCTGAGTGGGTTGTAAAGCTTGATCGTTAAAAGGAAGTCTTCGACCAACTCACGATCAAGTTTTGGTGTGCCGGGAATATAATAGTTAGTTAATTTTCTATCTCGATTAGGTCTATGTTGAAAACTAGAAGGGGGGGTTGAATAGTTTTACCATTAAAAAACTTAATTGTTTCGAAAACTTATTGTGAGATCAATCAATATAGATAAATGATGTGTAAGTAAAGAATGAATAATATGCAAGCAATAGATAATATGTAAGTAAGGAAAGAAACAATCAAACCACGACAAGGTTGTTTATAGTGGTTCGGTCTACAAGGACTCTTTTTCCTTGTCCAACCCCACTCCCCGAGTCTCCAACTCGAGAGTTATCTTCACTAATCAACAAGCTCCTTTAACCGGCGGAGAAAACCTTTACACGTCGCTTACACAATATTTCCGAGAAAAAGCTAGATGTCGAGTTCTTTTACAAGGGTACAACCACTCCCAACACACTATGTATTTTGAGGATTAAAATACTAACCACTCACACTCAGAGGTTTACGATGGTTTGGTACAACAATGATGTATGAACAATAATGATTCACAAAACAACAAAACAAACAAGACTTCCAACTATTCGTTGAAGCTTGATTATGCCTTGATCTTCTTTGCTACAAAAGATGATCACTAAA
The DNA here is from genome assembly GCA_022545495.1 of Chrysanthemum lavandulifolium. Lineage (NCBI taxonomy): Eukaryota > Viridiplantae > Streptophyta > Magnoliopsida > Asterales > Asteraceae > Chrysanthemum > Chrysanthemum lavandulifolium. The sequence continues at coordinate 96,802,855 of CM040238.1, forward strand.
ATGAAATGAAACTGAGTTAGATGTAATAGAATGAGAGAATATATGTGTTTTATGCTAATGAGGTATGATAAAACAACTTGGGTTGGCTTTCTATTTATAGGCCAAGTGATCAGCAGATCACGGACTGGACGGAACCAAAAAAAGGGTTCAGCCCTTTATATTTTTGGTTCACCAAGATGACAAATGAAGATCACAAAAATCTTTCAAAGATCATCCAAATCTCCAAGATTATATAAGATATGATGAGTGAATATCTAAACAAAATATTCTATAAAATCTTCTAAAGATTTCCAATGTGATGCAAGCCATGATGTAATATGTAGTTTTCCAATTTTAGAATTAACATGATATATAAGTAAATACCTATGTATTGTTTTGTTTAAGAAACTAAACATATTTGATCTAAAAATGTTGAGGTACATTATAGTTTAGAAGGTTAACAATGTGAATTGATATGTAGCTAATAAAAAGGTGATAAGATGCAAATGCTTAAATGTTGAAGACTTATTTAAGAAAAGCTTGTACTAATGTCTAACAATCTTGACAAGCTTTATACTTTGCAAAAATTAAATTTACTTTTGTCGTTAACAAAAGAAGGTAAAAAATCATAAAATATAAATAACATTTTTGAACGATATTTGTATTAACAATCTCCCCTTTTTTGTTGAGGATAAAATATAAATTTTATTTTTACTAAAGATGTAAATATGTACAAGAATTTTAAAAATATGAAATTAACTTGAACTTGGAAGAAACTAGTAAGTTAAATAAAGTTTACAATTAAAAAGTTATTTTATCTTAAATTAGTTAGACTTTTGTTTGTCAAATTTTGGTCTACTTTAATTTTGACTTTTGAAAGTCAAAGCATGTTGTTGACTTTTTGATAGTCAATGTTTAAATTCAATAATATTCTCCCCCTTTTTGTCGAAACAAAAAGAAGAGGCGGGGCGAAAAATGCAATGAGCCCGAGCCAAATGCTCCCCCTTGGCCAATGCTCCCCTTTAATTGGGTGCCAATAGAAAATACATGGATTATGAAAAGCTACAAAAGAAAGGTTAGTAACATTCATCATGACAAGCATCAAAAAACAAAATTCCAACCAACAAGTAATCACTTATAGTAACCAACAACATTTTTATGACTTAAAAGTCATAAAATGGAACATAATAGAGATGTTGAGACATAAAAAAATCCTAGAAAAAGAGAATAATAACTTGAAAAATAGAAATCCAAGAAAAATAAAAAATAACTTAGAAAATAAAAAGAAAATCCTAAATATAAAGCAAGAACCATCCTATTGAGGAGGCGGATGAGAAAGAGCGTTAATACGCTCAAGGATATGATTGAGGATGACTCTCAGTTCATCATGTAGTTCGTGGACCATGATGCGGGTCCGTTCACTTAGATGAGAGGTTCGCTCACAATGGGAGCAACCATGGCGAGGTTGGTTTGGTGGGAGACTAGGTTCATTGTTTGGTGGTGGAATATTGGTTGAATGATGGTTGGCATTTGAAGGAGCAATGAGGGAAGAGAGCAAGGCGGTTTGCATTTGCATTGCCTTATTGAGATGAGAATCCACCATGTTTGAAAAAGCATGGAAATTATCTAGACGAGCTTGTATCTCTACTTGAGATTGTGGGTGGTCTTCCCACATTGACTCATCAATGTCTTCAATATGTGGAAATAAGGATGTAGGTGGTAGAGCATGGTCTCCATATAGTGGCCCATGGATATCGTTGTGGATTGGGTAGAAGAGAAGAGGTCTAGGTTCATTTTGTAAAGGGGCATTTGGTTCAAATGATGTTCTTGGTGGTTCATGAGCGATACGCTCAATGGTGCCGAATGATGGAAGAGGTGGTGGATTTGTGGCCTAGGAGGTAAGTCTTCCAAGAATGGATTTGGAGATATTGGTGGAGTTGAAAAGAGTTCTAGGGGTATAAGCTTTGGAGATTTTGGTGGCGATGGTGTTTTTTATGTTTGTATTGGAGCCGGTGGAGGAGAGGTGATAATTGGTGTTTTGGTAGGTTGTGGAGTTGTGATGATAATGGTTGATTTTCGTGGTGGAGTTGGAGTACTCAAAGGTGAGGAAGTTTTCATCTCTAATAGGAGATGAAATGTTGAGTGGTGATGAGTATGAGGAGGAACTTAGGTTGACAAAGCAACAAGGTCTTACACTTATTCTTGCGGTTTTCTTGAGAGGTTTGGTTGAAGGTGATGATGTTGATGACTTTGTCATTTTGATCAAGCTTGTTCTAAGAGAAGAAGTAAGAAATGGTTTAGGTGTGAAAATGACCATCCTGGATGTCTTAATTTATAGGATCATGGAATTATGGAAATTTGTCTTGATTTGATGTTAAGCCATACAAGTGAAGTGATTCCTAATGATTTGGAAGAGTTTAAATGCATGTCAAATCTCCCTAAGTCAATCCATACATTAATTGTTGAGTAAATTGAGCAAAATATGCAATAAATGGACTTCAAGCATTGCAAAATCATGAAGATCAGGCACCCACGGATTCCAAGGAACCAAAATAAGGGTTCCTTCCTTTATAGAAAAGGGTTCCTTGGGTGGATTTTGAGAATTTTTGAATTTTGGTGAGAAAAGGATATCCTATTGGTCCAAGTAAGTTAAACTAGCACTAATATGAATAAAAAGCAGTAAAAACTATCCTAGTAACAAAATTTGGTATATTTGAGTGCGAGATTAAGAAAAATTGAAACATACCGCAATACCCACGGAACCAAAATGTTTCAAAGGCGGAACCCGCTTTTGGTTCCGTCGATCCGCGGAAGTGTTTTGGCGGCACCAAATTTTTACACGGATGGAACCAAAAAATTGGGTCCGTTAAAAGGTCGACCCTGATCTCATTTATTTTATTTTCATAAAAAAATGTCATTGTTGATCCTCCCCGCGAAACAATCATCGAGCAGCTTGAAAAAGAAACAAAAAAGGCCTATTATTAATATTCTATTTTTTTAAGTACAAGGGCTTTTTACTAGTCAAGTGGTAAGGGCGTTTCTCGCGGCCGAATCCACTTTGAATTTAATAAATGCATCCGTGGTGACTTGTTTTGTTTACAGAGGCGTTTTTAACCCTTGTAAAGTTTTCCGAATCCTGTTAATTTTCTTAAAACATATGGAGAAAATCATTTCTGGTTAGGAACAAGCAATAACACATATATAAACACATGGGAGCATGTATTTCAAGTGGGGCTAGCGATTTTCACTAAATAGTGAAAACGGTGAAAATTTGATAACATCAAAATGTTATCCCCCTGCACGGCAAAGTTAGTTCACATGATTGTTTTAAGTTTAGTTATCATCCTAGAACGTGAAAATACATAAAATACATCATTGTTTTTGTCCTTGTACCAAACACTCCTTAAAAACCTCCATTACTTGACCAACTTTTTGTTGATATTGGAAAGCATCCAACCAAGGCACTTGAACATACCCTTAGTTTGCTTGAATTCCTCTGAGGGGTTCTCAATCTCTGGAAGTTCTGCGTAGTACTTGTGAGGTTGAAGCCTAGAGTTCGGGAGTCCATCTTCCGAGCTATTTGATGATGAAGTTGAAGGAGTAGGAGGTCGTGGCCATTTTACTTTGGTCTTAATATTGGCTACCCTTTCATCACTCAATAGCATAAAGATGTGAGGGATAAGAGGATAGTCAAGTTTTACCCCTCTAGGATTTGGCGGAACGGGTGCAAAGGCTCTAAAAAGAAGGGTAAGAAGCATCCTGTAGGGAAGAGCATTGGTTCCTTGAGTGGGAATGTCGGTCATCCTCCTAGCAATGTAGTATGCCAAGTTGAATGGTTGACAGGTTGACAAGCTATAGAGCATGTAGCAAAGGCAAGCATTGATATGGTCACGGTTTCCTATGGTGCTTATGACATTGGCTCAAAGAAGTTCTTCCCATTTATTGAAGTGAGGCTTAAGCTCATTGAGTTCCATTCCATATCGATCTCAATTGATTTCTTTCCCGGTTCTAGTGACACGAGTTGTGGATACCCTATCAAAGAAAAGGTGTTCACGGATGACATATTTGTCGACCAAGGGAGTTTGATAAGGAGGGGAATTGTCATGAATTGAGTCAAGAATTGTGAGTAACCACTTATCCGAGTAGAGACATATTCCAACACAAGGAATTCCTAGCACTTGAGCGAATTGAGTGAGGGGAATGTTGAAGTCAAGTTGGTTGACTTTAAGTTGAAGTGACATAAGACTGTCATCATTAGTTACAAGAATTATGCTAGCATAGAACTCAAGAACGAATCTTGGACAAATAGGTTCATCTATGTGTAGGAGACCATCAAAGTGGATGGTGGCTAATTTTTGACGAAGGTTTGGTCCCTCGACAAAGGATGGGTGGATTGTTCTACCCTCTTGAAAGTAACGTTTTTCTACACCTTTGAAAACCTTGATTTGTTCTTTGCTAAGACCCTTGGTTTTGTGGTGTTGTGGAATTTATCCAAGGGTGTCTTTGTGATCATAGTACCTTGCGGGAGGCATGTTTGTTCCTAGGAGCAAAAGTTTCATGTTTTAGTAACAACGAAGACTAAATTGACAAGTTGTTCTAGTGTGTGCCTATATGCAAACAATGTAAAGTTATGGTTATCTCGACTCCTTTTTATGCATAAAATAGTTTTTATTAGTAGTGTTTGACAAAATACGAGAGATAACCCAAACGCTCCTAATTCAATGTGGCTTCGTTTGAGTATACCCGGGAATGCATATTAGTTATGCATTATCTTTAGTATTCAAGAGACATTATGCAAGTGATCAAGATAAGGTTTTTATTTGTATGAACAATGAGAAATTGTTTTTCCTATAAGTGAGAAATTTTTTAAAATTTTGACATGGGGTTTTTAGTTAATTATGATAATGCCTTATGATATGCAATTCCTAACTAAGAGAAACACGATTAGTTATGTAATTTAACAAATGTAATTCATGATTTGTACAATAAGATGCATAATCCCCATATTTTGGTTTTGTGCATAAATTAGAACCCTAGACTCAAAATTAAGAGAAGTAATGTAGTTAGGATACTTAGAATATTGATTTTGGATGAGATTAGTTGAAGAAGAAACCTCAATTATGAGTTATGTGTGTTTGTAGGTCGTTTGGTTATGTGGGTTGTGAAGGAGGAAGTATTATGTAGTTTAAAATTTTGTTCTCAGTGAACCACGGATCAGACGGATCTAATATTTTGGTTCCGTCTTTCTTATCGATTAGTTCCGTGAGAATAGTAGCAGATTTTTGCTAATTCGTTGTGTTTGGTCATTCTAAGTTTTAAGCTATGTTTTTGATTATGTGTTTGGTTCCATTAATCCTAAATCAAGTATAAGAAGATTAAATAGTTCTCATTTAAGAGGTTTAGTTAGGATGTCGGCAATGTTATCTTCGGAGCAGACTTTCTCGATTGAGATGTTTCTGTTAGCATTAATATTATGTGATAGAAAGTGATGGTCATTTGATAACATCAAATAGTCCTGAATATTACGTGTCAATTTCCCGATAATGCTTGTAATTTATATCATTTATATGGATTTACGCTTGTTTTCCATTGTTTTCCACTTTCGTAAATTACGAGCATCGAGCTAAAGAGACGCGAACCGGAGAATTATCTAAAGATTTATCAAAGTATGCTACTTTGAAGAAGTTACTGCGTAACTCGCCTCTCACATTACGCCGTAACTATTGCGTGACTCGTAAAACCAACTTATTGTAAGGTTACGCGCGTAACTCTTCCCAAAGGTTACGACGTAACTATATTAGGTCAAATGAGGTTGCACGTCGATACTTACGCCGTAACTCATCGCATCTATTACGACGTAACCGAGTTTATTGAAGACTACGGCGTAACCACTCATTAGGTTACCGCGTAAAAGCAGATCTAGTGCAAAATACGATGAATAGAAGGTTACGGCGTAACTCTTATACTAGTTACGCCGTAACCCGATCTCGCCTATGAATACACCACTTAATTCCAAAGAATTCTAATCATTCCATTCCACACACAACACTCGAGAGAACATGGGAAAAAGCTCAAGGCATATCTAGAGGAGCATACGGAGTCGCTCAAGGGAGAAATCACTCCCCTACGATAAGCATTAGCGTTTTATATTTCTTTTACTTTCAATTCATGTATTTCGTACCTTTGAATATTGAATTGGTTTGCATGATTAATATGAGTGGCTAAGCACCTCTTGGTGCTGGCCTAGTTATGATTCCTTAATTGTTTTGTTTGCGTTTACTTTACTTCCGTACAATTATTTCTAAGTGTATGCATGCATAGTTTATTGGTAGCCACCCTTGGTTCGGTAGTTTTGAATGGCGATAGAGGCCAATTGCCTAGGAGATATGACCAACCGACCCTAGGTGAGCGGATCGAGATGGGAAGGGTAAGATATGACCAACCGACGACCCTTTCTACTTGTGCGATTTGACCAACCGATCACCTATCGTTTGGATGAACTTAAGAATTAGGGGTGAGTGTCTAAGTTCCTAACGGCCGGGCATTCACTATTATAAATCTAGCATGTAGCGGTACTTAATGACTTGGCTTAGGGACCAGAACAACAGACTTATGAGGGACACCGACTTCTCCTGTGGTGGCATCTTTGCCGATAGGTTAGGGTGAATTGACCAAATGTTGTCCTCTCGACTTTGACCTAATCGAGGTAATTGGAAGTAAGTAGACGAGACATAACTAGCTAGGAGGATTAACTAGATTAGCACCACTCTCCTCTATTGATTTCTCTTTATCCTTTATTTGCTTTTATTTGCTTTATTCTCGCATTAGTAGTTTAATTAATTAAATGCCTATCGAAACTATTATTAATGTGACACCTAGACTTAGTAATAATCCAACACACATAGCTCTTGGGACGACCTCGGCCACCGACATTACTACACACACGACCGGCACACTACCCGTTAGTGCACTAGGGTAGACCATAGGTATAACGAGACATTATAAATATTAAGACCTAGTCAGTAAAACCTGCATCATCATTCACGTTTAGGAACTTTGTAACGTGTGTTCGATATTGTATTAGAATAGTTAATGGGCTCGTGGATTGGGCCAAGCTAACCGGTTATTAGTTATGTTATGTTTAGTCATGTTGTAATATGAGCCCAATCCACAAACCACTCAAAGCCCATCCAAAGCCCATAAAGCTTTTATGTACTAAGTATAAAAGGCACACACCTAGTCATTTGGTGTGTGTGCTTGAGTATGTAAGTTTGTGTTCTCATGGAATAAACCTCTTCATGTTTTCATCTTTCTCTCTATAACATACGCCCCATATACATCACTTAAGTCACCAATCCGTGCTTTATATTAGTGTTAGTGTGATAGAGTTGATATATCTAAGGTCCTACAAGTGGTATCAATCGCCAAACAATGATCTAGGGTTGTTTTTGATTCGTATATGTGGTGAAAATCATCAAAAGACTCGATTTTCTATTTTGCATTTCTTAGCTTAAAGTTTGTACTTTTAGGCTTAATATGGTTATATTCGATTAGTTTGGTATTTAGATAGGTTAGATCGTACGTTTAGTGGATCATTTCGGTGTTATTCGATCTAAAGAAGTCATTTTTCTTTAAGCGGTTTGTCAAATTCTTCTATGCGGTTTGTGTTCTATTGTGCGATTTTAGTTGAAAAGTACAAAGCGACTTGAGTAAAAAACGTAAAAAGACAAAATAGTGAAAGTGACATTTTGTACTTATGCGGTTTGTCACCTATGCGTTTTGACACTTATGCGGTTGAAACCCATGCGTTTTGACGCTTATGCGGTTTGACACCTATGCGATTTGGCTTATGCGGTTTGACACCAATGCGGTTTGAGCTTAAGCGGTTTGACACCTATACGATTTGAGGTTAAGCGGTTTGATACTCTGTGTTTTAAAGTGTGCGATTTGTGGTATGCGTTTTGAGAACTCTGCGGTTTGACAAAAGTGCGGTTTGACCATTTAATCATGCTTTGTTGACTTTTCCGACAAAACTTCAAAAGGCCATAACTTTGAACCAGAATCCGCTTTCAGTTTCTACCCATCAAAACGATCGTGAGAACGAGGAGAATGACACACTGAATGAATCTAAAGTTTATTTGGGTTAACCTTCGAGTCCTGAATCCGCTCCGAATAGAAGTTATTGAGGTTTTTAAGTTGCCGGACCAAATTTTCACCAAGCCTTCACCACAATAACTGTACTTAATCATCATCAATCACAACTCCTTTATCGTTGAATCGATCCTACATCAACTTTATCACTAATACCTTCATAAATGGCAACTCAACAAGACCTTCATGCAGCCGGTGCTGAAAACCGTCCTCCTATGCTGGAAAAAGGTGGATATCTTCAATGGACAAGTCGTATGCTCCGCTACATCAAGACCAAACCTAATGGAAAACTCATGATTCAATCCATTATGAATGGACCCTTCAAGCCATGACAAATCCAAGAACCCGGAATTTCGATGCAACACCTCCGCCTCACCATCCGCTCGTGAACAAAATGAATCGTAATACACTAAAGAGGATAAGAAGAGATCGAAGCGGATGACATGGCAATACACATCATCCAACTAGGATTACCAAGAGATATCTTTGTCACGCGACACTGTGAAACCGCTACGATATGTGGGAACGTGTTAGACAAACTTTGTTATGGAACAGAAATTGGTCAACAAGACATGGAGAACAAGTTGCTAACTGAATGGGAGAAGTTTACTTCAACTCCAGGAGAATCCTTTGAATCCTACTATGGAAGGTTTTGCACTTTGATGAGCTTATCAAAAACAAGTTGACACCGAGAAATATCGTGAGTAACATCAAATTCATCAACAATCTTCAAGAAGAATGGGGACGCTATGTCACTATTGTCAATCAAACAAAGGACTTACATCAAGTGAATTTTGATCAACTCTACGATTTTTCAAACAAAACCAAGTCAAGCCAATGAAGTAAGGAAGAGAGATTGGCAAAGAATCATGATCTCTTGGCACTAATTGCAAAGACACAAACTCAAAGGAACACATAACAACAACCTTCTTCATCATCTTCCACCAACAACAACAACATGCAAAGAATACATTCCACAACCACAACCTGTCTTACCTCAACAACAATTCTACCCACCGAACAACAAGTCATTCAAAACAACATTATCTACAATACCGGGATCCGTGAATCACCGACATTGAAGTCGAAAAACAGAGGCGTTGTCTAATGCATTCGCTATTTGACTAAAGTATTCAAAGGACGCTATTTCACCCAACTAACAACAACCAAAGGATTTCTTCAAACACCGCAATGCATAAATTGCTCACTGGGTGTGAATATGGGTCAAGGAGGACAAATGGTTGGAGTTATTGGAAATCGAAGGCTATGCTATCGATTTCAACCGGGTAATCGAATATGCGAATACGGGTCAATATGCAGGAAATCAAAGCGATTTCGTATCATGGTAATCGATGGGTCAACATGTTGGAATCGATGGGTCGAATGTTGTGAATGTAATCATGGGTAATCCGAATGGGAATGTTGCACCTAGTCGCTGGGTACTATGGAAATGTCAATCAAAGCTAATCGGCGTGTTACAACCTGTCAAGGAGTGGGTCACATTGTAAGGAATTGCCCTACTAAACCGAAAAGAATGATTCAACAGATTCGAAAGCATTGTTGTTGGTACAAAAGGCGTAAGGTGGATGTAGTTAAGGCCGAGAACATGACTTTATGGCTATTATGGATGAATTGAAGACCGAGAAGACATCAATGCAAATTGCATCTTCATGGTGAATCTTTAGAGGCTAAGCACGACATTGATTCGACACACCTCCGCTTATGACGCCAATGCGCCTTTGAGGTACCAATCATTGATCCATGCTATAACAATGTCATATCCGATGTGTTTACTCATGACGAACATCATTCTCGTGACACTAGCACCTACTTATGATACATACCGGACAATCCGAGTAGTAGCAATGTTAACTCGAAACCCGGATGTGAATCCTAGTGGAGGCTCGTGGGACAAAATATCGAGACCGATGAGGAAACACGTGCCTTATTTGAATCATTGATTAATAATCGTGGCATTGAAATTGAGAAAGTCAAAACGGTCAATCGCGGGTTAAGGCGCAATGATAAATTGACCACGAGCTTGAGAGGTACAAGGAACATGCAAAAGCTTTTGAATTTCACAAACACCAAGAGTCCGAATTAGAATTTAGTTATCGAAATTCGTTTTAAGAGAAAAACAATTGCAAATCAAGTATGACACACTTGATGTTAATTTGAACTTAAAAATAAAATCTTTAAACGAGGAAATTTGTGATCTCAAAACCAACTTTCTAAACAAAAAGCAACTTATTCTAATCTTGAAAAGAGAAGAAACTGTTGATAGTCGATTTTTCAAAACGAGAAGACTCTCTTGATGAAATTCTTGATAAAATGAAAAGATCATCAAATTGGAAAATTTGCTTGTTACAACGGTCATTAAGCTAAAACAACCAATGTGCTAATTAATCAAACAAACCAGATTATCATACAACACAAAAAATGGCTCTTGGTAACAAACCTCCTTGTGCACTCAAGAAAGCTCAGAAAGAACATAATGTTTTGAATAATGGAAACGCTTTGTTAGTTAATCATGAACCCATAATTGTTCGTGATTCTCATGAAACGTTAGAACTAATTGATGAGAGTAGATCAAAAATGAAACAAAAGAACCCAGAAATGAAACCTATCGATTACAACAAACTTAACAAAATTTATGGAATTAATTTTGTTCCTCAAAAAGAAAAGTCAAAGTTTTCCATAACGCCCAGTGTTTCAAACAAAGAGTCAAAACCATTTAACACCAATTTGAAAACCGGTAGTTGTCTCAAAATCACTTTCGAATATGGAACAAATGTCTTCAAATAATCCTTTTAACACAAGTGATGCTAGAAGCATTTTAGATGACGTTAAAACTAGAATTGGGCAACTTCAAGAAATTGTTAAATCTAAAACCAATATTAGTTCTAACAACTGGTTTTCAAGTTATCACGATGAAATGAAAAAGGTTTTTTAAACTAAAATTGCCACTCCGCTAAATAACATCAGTGCGAGGGTAATTCATTTTGAACAAGTATTTTTTAAAGAAACAGGTGACTTTGTCAAGGACCATTAATCCCTGGTAAAGAAAGCTAATGAATGTTTTGAACACATCAAAGTTTTGGAAAATTTAAATGATTCTCTCTTCGAAGATGTTATAACCACTGATATCATGTCCATCGTTTTACAAACATATTCTGTTGAAGAACATGCACAACGCCAGTCTGAGACCTCCGCAATTGTTTCAAAATATGAAAACGCTCTTGAAAAAATTGAAAAGAAAATGTCTCGTATTTTAAACAACTTGATAGAAAAAAAAATGAGGAATGAAAGTCTGACAAACTGTCGTATGAGCGTGCCTACAAGGACATGAAAAAGCAAAATGACCTTTTGAGAGCTCAGCGAATGTCAAAAGGAAAGGATGTGAATACTAAGTTTGCAAAACCATTGATCGAGGAGAAAACAAATGTTTCAAAACCGTTTCCAAACCAAAATGTCTATTTCTCGCCTTCCTCCAAAAGTCAATGAGCAAAATGATTTGTCAAAACCAAATACTCTACATGCCTTGCAAAAGCAAAAGCAAAATTGTTGAAACAGTAAAAGCGATTATTGAGAAGCCAAAAGTTTTATCTCTTGGACTTTTTAAGATAAGTACCACTAATGCGCTCGCCCACATCTAAACCATATGGAACAAACGACATAAGTTTAAACAAGCATTCTAAAGAGATTAGGAAAGCGAAACCACTTTCTTGATAAAAATGCGAATCCTAATGCGTGTGCCTTACCTTCTACAAGATTAGAAAGCACCTCTAGGAGCAGCAGACTAAAGCCTAAGAGCAATACAAGGAGCAATAGAGGCTCGCCTGCCTCTAAGAGTAGTAGCTTGAATAATGAGAAGAAAGTAGAAGAACACCATAGGAATTTACCGCTTTGTAATAAGAAAGACATTTCATCTGAATGTAATGAACCTATGAAACTTGCTATGTTTAATGAATGTGTTGAATGTGTTTGTGTAACATGCAAGAAATATTTAATTAATGTTCAAGATGATTGTGTTTCTAAGAATGTGAATGATATGCCTGTTCAGAAGAATGTTCCAAAAAGAACTTATGCTAAACCTATAGGAAGTCTAGTTGCAAGATTTAAGTCTTACACTATAGATAAGAAGCATATTTTTTCCTTTAGGGATGGTGTTTGGAAACCTACAGGTAGAATGTTCACAATCGAGCATGGTCGAATGAATGCTAAACCAGTATACCCAGTAGAAACCTTCTATGAGTGTGATATGGATTTTACCTCTAACCCAAAGGAGCCAAAATCGAAACGGTTTCCAAAAACATCTTCTTCGTTTTGGCAGTTATCGAAATATGTCTTTGGATCATCGACTGGTTTCTCCAAGCACATAACCAGAATCAAGTCACCGATCAATTTCGTCTCGAAATTCATGGAACCGATGCTTTGGAAATGATCATGTAGCGCTTATCATGGGTTATGGGATCTTCCATTTGGAAATTATTTGATCACTCGGGTTTACTATGTCGAAGGGTTAGGACACAATTTGTTTTCAACACATTACTGATGCGATTTAGAGGTTGCCTTTAGGAGAAATTTTGCTTCGTTAGAAACTGGATGGCATTGATCTCTTAATCGAATCGTGACACAAACTTGTATGCTATCGACATTAACCAAATGGCCTCTTCATCACCAATATGTCTTATGACACGAGCATCCGAACAAAGTCCTCGTTGTGGCATAGAAGGCTATCCCATCTCAATTTCGACACGATCAACAAACTTGCCAAAGACAACATCACAACGGATTTCCAAAGTTCAAATACACCAAGGATCACTTATGTCCATCATGCGAACAAGGAAAAGCAAAAGCATCATATAAACCCAAACTCGCACCCAGCCGAAGCAAAGTTACGTATGTTGCACATGGACTTATGTGGCCCAATGCGAGTTGAAAGCATTAATGGGAAAAAGTATATTCTTGTTATCGTCGATGACTATTCAAGACATACATGGGTTAAGTTTCTGAGGTCAAAATACGAAGCACTAGGCATCATCATCACCTTTCTGAAGCGTATTTAAATAATTCTTCAAGCTCCAGTAAGGATTGTAAGAACAGAAAACGACACAGAATTCACAAACCAGGAGTTAAGAACTTACTTTGAGGATGTTGGAATCACTCATCAGACATCAGTTGTTAGAACTCCACAGCAGAATGGGGTAGTTGAAAGAAGAAACATAACTCTTGTGGAGGTCGCCGACAATGCTAATTTATTCTAGTGCACCATTATTTTATGGGTCGATGTTGCCAACGCTTGTTTCACTCGTAACCGATCCCTAATTCATACAAGATTCAATAAAACACCATATGAGCTAGTTAACAAGAAAACCCGATATCTCTTACCTTCACATTTTGGCGCTTTGTGCTATCCGTGAATGATGTAGAAGATCTAGGAAAACCGAAAGCTAAAGGTGATATTGGAATCTTCATTGGATAATCGACAACTCAAGGGCTTTCATGGTGTACAATGAAGAACTAGAAGATAATGGAGACGATGAATGTAAATTTTGATGAAATTTCACAGATGGCTTCAGAGACTAGCTCTAGAACCCGCTAATCCGATGGCTACTAATCAAAATAGATTAGGACCCGCACTAACCGCCAGACTTCGGACACATCGCTCATGCCTCATATCTAAAGGAGCTCCATCAACTTAGTTTGACACACCTCCATAACAAGAATGGGAGAATTTCTTCGTGTTAATGTTTGATGAATACTATGGTGGAACTTCGACTAATGCATCAAACCATCATTCCGCTGCACCCGCTCAACATCATCAACCACCACCACCAACAGAAGATGCATCTTCCACAGTCGAAACAAATGCACCAACTCCATCGACATCATCTACATCTACTCCAACAACTCCGATTCTTGAAACCGCTCTACCAACAGTTGATAAGCAAAACCAAAACATGTCATTTCAAGAAGAACCTACACAAAACCAAAACGATGCAATGTTAGATGAAGACGCATTCGAAAACCCATTTGCAACGGAATCAACTGAATCATCTTCAAGCTTACGAGAACCATCTAACTCGCGTACGTTTAACCCACGGTATCCTTCTACACTGAAGTGGACAAAAGACCATCCAATGGATCAAGTTATTGGTGAACCTTCAAGGCCAATTCAGACGAGACACCAACTTGCCACAAACTGCGACTTGTGCATTTACCTTTGCTCAATTAGCAATATAGAGCCGAAGAACATTCGAGAGGCAATGGCAGAACCCGCATGGATAGAAGCTATGCAGGAGGAACTTCTCCAATACCGTCTACATGACTCTTGGGATCTAGTTCCATGACCAATTGATATTCGTGTCATTGATCTCAAATGGTTATGGAAGAACAAAAAGGATGAAAAATGATCGTTATTTGCAACAAAGCTCGCCTTGTGGCCAAAGGATACAGACAAGAAGAAGGAATTGATTTTAAGAGTCATTCGCACCAAGAGTTTGACTTGAAGGGGCCAGATTTTCTTAGCTCCTGCAACCACAAAAACATCACGGTTTATCGATGGACATTAAGATCAAGGTTTGAATTAAACTCTAAAAGAAGAAGTGTATGTGAGTCGCCCAAAAGGCTTCATAGACATGGAACATCCAGACTATGTCTGAAAACTCAAAAAGGAAATCTATGGTTTGAAACAAGCTTCGAGAGCGTGGTATGACGAACTGACTTCTTTCCTGATCAAAAATAATTTCACCAAAGAAACGGTTGATCCTACCTTGTTTACTCGAAAATACAACAATGACATTTTGATTGTTCAGATTTATGTGGACGCTATTATTTTTGGGTCCACTAATCCGAATCTTTCAAAATATTTTGAAAATCTCATGAAAAGAAAATTTGAAATGTCCATGATGGGGGAACTAAAATTTTTTCTTGGTTTACGAATACATCAATCCCCTCGTGGAATTTTCATTAATCAATCTAAATATACAATTGAGATTTTGAAAAAACATGGTATGGATAATTGTGATTCGGTTGGCACACCATTGGTAACTTCACCAAATATTGGAGCCGATTTATTTGGGAAACCTATCATTCCAAAGAAGTATCGGAGCATGATTGGTTCTCTCATGTACCTCACCGCTAGTCGCACTGGATATTCAATTTGTCAGATGCTTATTAGCACGGTTTCGTGAAAAGCTCACCGAACTTCACCTCCCATGTGAAATGGATCTTCGGCACCAAGACATCCATTCACATGGGACTTTGTATCCAAGGAATATGGATTTGATCTAATAGCCTTTTCGTATGCGGACCACGCAGTGATCAAGTTCTTGTAAAAGCACATCGAGGAGCATAATTTTGGGTGAAACGTTAGTAAGTCGGTCTTCAAAGAAACAAGATTGTATTGCACTTTCAACCACCAAGCCGAGTATGTGTCTCTATCTCTGTGTTGTGCTCAAGTTCTATGGATGAGAACACAACTCACAGATTATGGCTTTACTTTCGATAAAATACCATGTATTGTGACTCGAAAAGTGCCATAGCCATATCTTGCAACTCGCTCATCACCAAAGACTAAGCATATCCGTGTCCGCTACCACTTCATAAAAGAGCACGCCAAAGAAGGTATCGTTGAATTATATTTCGTGAAGACAGATTACCAACTCGCCGATCCTAGAATCAATCCCTTATAGATCTTATGAGCCTTAATGAACAAATAGTAAACCTGTAATCACAAGCAAACTATAGAGAATCTCATAAACTTATGTCCACGCCGAATATGAACACAAGAGTTAAAGAAGACAATAAACACAAACTCTTGATCCTCTATGGATCTATATTATTTTTACTAATAATGTTTTCAAAACGTACATAAACCCCAGTCAGCAGTTTCTTTTATACTATTAGAAACCCTAATTCGCAGCCTTACAAAACACGTAAAAGATATGCATTATTTCTTCCTAAAATAACTCATGCATATCCTAACTAATTACTAATAATACGTATACTACTATCCGTAGAAACAAAACTAACTATCGCGAAGAATCGCACTATTAGCAAGAATCGGATTACGTTAGAAACACAAATACTATCAGCAGGAACCTGATCAGCAGGAACCATACTGTTACAATAATTCCTAACAATCCTCCCCTAAACTTGAATTTTACTAGGTTAACTTCAAGTTTCCAGATAGATCTTTAAACAACATGAGGATTGGCATGATCAGCAACTGAAGCAATGAAAAGAACCAGCAGCAACACCTAGAACAACTAGAACCAGCAATGAAGTCCAAGAATCCATCAGCAACTCCTATATCGCAAAGATCGTGATCCAAAGAAGAATAAGAACTCGAGTAGATTTGATAAGCCTTAACCAAGTAGCTACTCACTCTTGGGCTAGCTAGTTCTTTGGTGGAATCATGACATCACCAAGGTGAACCAAGAACCGCCCAACACTTAGAACGTGAATCAATGGTGTGTTGAAAACCCTAATGGTTTTGGCAAACCATCACAGCCATTAATGTATTTGAGTTGTCTTTACTTGAAGCCGTTAACTCAGATCAGCCATGGTGTTCCACCGCTTTACCACAAGCCATGAACTTGTGGGCTAGTCAACTCTTCATCTGTGAGGACATGGTGAGTTGAGCATCATACAAGTTATTGGCAAATTTTCAACCATCCAATGGATTTGATATCTCTTTACCAGAGCCGTTTGCTCATGGAGTAGCCAATGTTTGGTGTGTGAGACCAGGGTACATCGAGAACCCTCTGATTTTTAGTAAACCAGCAACTATCAATGGATTTGAGAACTCCCACCACAGACGTACCCCCATGGTGAGTTAACTCTTTGTCACTTAAGACATGTTGAGTTAAGAACCATAGATGGGACAATACACAACCTGATCCTCAAAGAAAAGTTAGCACACAAAGAATATATACGCTTTTTTTTTTTTTTTTTTTTTTTTTTATTTAAAGACAAGAAATAAAATATATAACAACATACAAAATTTAGGAAGACACATCAAGAAGGGCCTCAATTAGTTTGTCCTTAATGCGCTTAACCAATTGCTCAAGATTGACCATATCATTACCCATCGGAGTAGTAGAAAATACCAACTTATGTGACAACATTTGCTCCATCATCTTCACGTAAAGTGGGTATCGCAAATCGGAAAACATATAAATATACACCCTGCATCAAGTCTCGCACCACATGAACATTTGACAATGGATAAAATTTCCATTGATATACCCTCCACTCATTCTGACCATCCCAAATCTTAAACCCTTTACCGTCCTGATAAACTGAATCAAATAGGATTTGAAGATCCCCCAGCAAAAACAAGCCAGCACCAGTTGCAGAATGAGTCTCAAAATACTCAGACACCATACCATAAAGCTTAAAAAGATCTTGTCTATCCACAAAATTGAGAATTTCAGTAAGAAAGGTGAAATGTCTGACAGAGCCATCCTTGCGATAAACAGTATTTAGAGACCCTATACCACCTATGCCAGTAGGAGTAAGTTCCCATCTATCAAGCATAAACCACAAGACCTGCTCCTCATAAGAATCATCCTCATCAAAATCCTTGATAAATGAACGCTCAGAAGCCTTCAGATCAAATGCTCTAGAAATCCTTTTCTTAGCCAGACTATTTCGTCTTCCAACAGGTGTGGAAGAAGGAGAAGAAAGACTAGATTGTGGAGCAACTGGAGTAGGGATCACTGGGGCAGCATCCTCAGTAGTAATAGGCTTTCCAGCATCAGGAGGAATAGGCATAGCTACATCAGATGAAACAAATGGTGCATCATCAGTGGAAACATCCTTAGACACATCAGAAGGATGTCCACCAAGGTTTTCAGTGGGAATGCTTTTAGGCACTTCGAGAGGAACATATGGAACTTCAGCAGAAGGATTCCTTGAGAGATCTTTGGAAGGAATAGTTTGAGTTGCATCAGCAGGCAGAGTTGTTTCAGCTGGTTTCACCAAAGGTGAGGGAACTGGTTGTGAGGAAAATGTCATCAGAAGGATCAGCATATTTCAACTTCTTGATTTCAGGCCCTTCCAAGGAAGACTGATGTCTCTTCAACCTTGCATATGGATTGATGCCATCCCTATTCAACTGAGTCAGAATTCTCTCATATGCAATCTTTAACTGTTCATCCTTCAGTGACTTTACATATTGCATAGACCAACCAGTATTGTAGATAACACAACTCATATTCTTCACAAGTTCCCTCATATGTTGCCTTTTCTCGCCTTGAGTATGGGGCTTATCTCTTAGCCTTAGCCTTCTTTTCAGATCTTCTCTCCGCCTCGCTTAGCAAGAGCAATCGTGTCAAGACCAAAGTTGTCGAATCAAATGCACCCCAAGATGGAGTGAGCAAGGATGTATTTGTTGTAACTTCACCACAATTTGTTACCATGTAGCGTATATAATGTAGAGAGGCCTCATCTAGCTCTTTTCTTTCTTTGTGGTGTGAGATCAGGAACTGTGTGAGATTGACTTTGAAATTCTGCATCATATGTAGCTTGAGCCTTTTCTGCCACCTCCCTATCACCCATTTCAATTTCATGGAGTTGAAAAGCCGTTTTGTTTAGCCTTTAAAACAAACAGATCCATTTCCTCTTCAACCATTGGAGCCTTTCCCTTATCCACTTGAGAAACAGATACTTGTACAACATCGAAGTATCCTTGGGATCAAGAAATAGGATCCGTATATCAAGAGCAATGGAAGAAGTATCGCATGAACAGACTTATCAATACCAACAAGACGCTAGGTCGTCGCAATCGTGGCGAGGAACCGGAATCTCAACAAATACGAAAAACCTTAGCCTCAAAGATTCTTGTCAAGAGAAATGGGTTCTGTGGAAGTTGCACTTGATCGTAAAGAAACGCTACATCGCCAGCAATGTAAGTACCTGTGAGGAACCATAGAACTGGTCTCGAGAACATTAGGATTTATATTGGTCCTCCTTCGGGTCCTTCTCCGGTTAAAGACCTGAAATTCTGGATCTTTCTGAGTTGCAGTGTCTCCCAAAGAGACATAGGCCAAAACATGTAGAGCATCCAGATCAATATTAGTCCTCTCTGTATCTTGTTCCTCTTCTGAATCAGAAACTACAACCTTGCTCCTCCTCTTGTTCAGTCTAACCTCTAAGTATGTCACCCTTTTAAGCAATTTAACGATAGCACCACCAAGAGTCTGCTTGGTCTCCTTAAGCTCATTCCTTGTTTCTTTTAGCTGAGCCTCCAAGTCATCAACCTTCTTAGTATATCTATCAAGTAAGCTAGACATTTTCATTAGAATATAAGGATCCTCAGCTCCACCAACAAGATTTTATGAGGTATTAGGAGCTTCATTGGACCTGGGAGGAGACATCTAAAAATCACCACCAAAATTGGTGTCATCCTCAAAAGTATGACTAGGTGGACTAGAAGGTTGAATAAATGGTTGGTCAAGATTGACCCTACCACAACAGAGTTTGTTCCGTGAAGTAGAGGCAATGATAGGCTCCTCGTGCAACAACTCTAGGAGATGGTGGGGCTATAGGAGCGTGGGATGGGGTTGTCAAGCTTTCGGGCAACCGATGCGTATGCATCAGAGCAATGGAGGCCCCAATATCACCGCAATCGATGCAGAGGCACCAAGAAGATTGGGAAAGGATGACATAGTGTCACCAAATTTCAACATTAGAATGCTCATTGCTACCAAGCAGCCAACAGACCAAGACCTTCATTGCCGTGAGGGCAACATGAAGGTAACAACGGTCTATGTTCTCTAGCAAAATTGGTTTTCATAGTAGAAAACAATTTAGCGATAATTTTCCAATTACTCTAGGGGATTGATCTAAGGTTTCAATACCTAAAATTATTTGAAGAAATACGGGATACATTAAGAATTTATGTTTGGTATCCTTAAAGTTTTTAAGCATCTCCTCAAAGATATATCTTGAAAAATTATAGTCTCTCCCCTGAGCCAAACAAATTATAGCTGTAGCAATAGAGCTAGAGAACTGATCCCAACCCCCAGACTTAGGACTCAAACACTAAAGGAGTGTATGAACCAGAAATCTCCATTTAGGGCAAAATTTATTTTTATACCAAATGAACTTCTCATCAGAGGGATACCCTAAGCTGGCTAAACCAGTAATGATTTCTTCTCTATTATTGTCAAATACACCTCCTTCATTATCTAATTTTAACCGAGTCCTATGAGACTCAAGATGACATACTCGTCCATCTATAGTGGCCACAATCTCCTTGGGTTGACCTCGTGAGATCGCCATGAGTCGTGTGGCCCAAAATTGCTGACTAAAGAGTCATAAACAATAGACGGACAAAAGGTTAGAGCATACCCGAGTTTGGAACGCAAAGAAGAACTCAATCATAAGATCATATAAATCACTCCCTTTAGCCTTTTCCAAGAATGAAACTTTATTGTAATCTCCTTTAAAAGCCAGTGACGCCATTGAATGATCCGAGAAGGTTGAAGATAGGTGTGGTTTCAAAATGAGAGGGAATTGTGCAATTAGCTCGTGGATAAGAATAATTGGTTATTTAAGTAAGTTACTTAAAATAACCTTTAAATCGACAAAACACTCTAATGAATCTTTAATCAATTTTGACTTTAATTAAATCCCAAATTTAATTTCCCAATTATACTATACCAAAGAAGAATCGAAAGTCAAACAAATAGAACCATTTAGTCAACCAACAGAACACCTCAAAGTTTGACCATCGTTATCAATCCGATTCTACCAAAGAAACCATCCCTATCGTGAAACACCTATGAAATCAACAGAATGAAGAAAGTCAACCTCGTTGCATTTTAATCAAGCATTAAAATTTCGCAATATAACCCTTATTAATTCAAATACCAACCAAGTCATTACTTCCATAAATTCTAACAACCAAAGATTGCACCTCAACTTTGTCTATATAAACAACCTCTAGCCACATTAAACACATACACATCAAATAACCCTAATCAATTTCCAAACTAATCACAATGAGTAACTCTCCCAACCATCCGATCGACATCTCTTCTGATTCTTCTGAGAGTTTGCCATCCAATGATGGATGGTTAAACTACTTTCCTCCCAACTACACCAACCTGAGGTTTATGTCAACAAACCCTCCACCATCACCAGGACCTCTTGGAACACCTTCGAGGATCTCGCCACCCCACCCTGTGCTATGGCTACAGTCACACCAGTTTTGAGCTCAACTCCATGCCCAGCTTTGTCTCAGCATATGAAGACACTGATGATGAGGATGGTGGATCTTCCAGACCAATGAACATTGCTCCTCTTGTTGTTGTGCCACCTTCTTCTGCGCTTGCCCCTCGCCGATCCAAGACCAGGACGTTCCACCTCAAAGCCTGGGAAAAGGGCTCAAGTGGTTGGTCTTACTGCTCCTAGAGTGTGGGACTTCATTAGTAGGTGGGGAAAGGAGCATCAGAGGATGCCAGAGTGGGCAAAGAGGAGGCCAGAGTAGGTGCCTGGAAGATAAAAGCTGGAGTCTGGAGTAGTCTTTTGTGAAGCTTGTTATGATGGTGTCTGGATGAAATGATCAGTAGGAATGATAAAGTCTTGTAACTTTCCACTGCATCTTAGAATGCAATGTTTTATCTATGAATAAAAGACTTTATGCTTGTAGTTTAATCTTTGCTACTGATTGTGTGTTTGACATAAAATCTACAAAATGGTTAGTAGTACACAAAATATACAAAACAAATATATACAAATATACAAGTATATGCAAACTATACAACATAAAATCCTCCCTTAATCCAAAACCTCCCTTAGGCATAATCCTCCCTCAAATACAACAATCGTGGGTTGATCATGCCAATATGGACAACCAAAATTGAAACCTTGACCATCAAAAGCTTTAGTCAACAAATCACTACATTATCATCAAGGTGAATTTTAACCACTTGAATAAGATGTTTTTCATTAGCATCCCGTAAAAAATGATGTTTGATTTTAATATGTTTAGTTCTCTAATGAAAAAGGATTTTTAACAATGCAAAGTGTACTTTGGTTGTCTATAAAGATTTTAGTGTTCATAAAATTAAACCCATAATCCAATAACCGATTTTGTATCCAAAGTACCGACCACAACAACTAGCAAAGAACAACATACCGATTCAAGAGAAGATGTAGCCACAATGGTCTCGCTTGCATTGCCGTGAGATTAATCTCTTCCCAAAAACCGACAACCCCAATAGTAGATTTTCGATCAAATTTTGCACCAAAGATAGTCACTATCACTATAAGCTTCCAACTCAAATGGAGACTTTCTAGGATACCAAAGGCCCAATTTAGGTTGACCTTTGAGATACTGGAAGATCTTCTTGACTGCATTCAAATGGGAAGTCAAAGGAGTGACCTGATGTCTGGAACAAGCATTAATTGCAAACATGATATCTGGCCTTGAAGCTGTCAAATACTTTAAGGAACCAATCATATATCTTTACAAATGTACATTAACAGTAGCATCTAGTTCAGTGTTTGACTTAGGCTTTGGGGCTTCATAAGGAGTAGTTGCAGTCCTCACATTTTCCAAATCAAACATCTTGAGGATGTCATGTACATATTTCTCTTGACTGATGAAAATACCATCTGACCGTTGCTTAACCTCGAAGACCCAAAAATAAGGTAAGCTCACCCATAGCACTCATTTCAAACTCACTCTTCATCAGCTCCTCAAATTCCCTGCACCAAGATTATTTGGTGGAACCAAAGATAATGTCATCCATAGACTTGGACAAGGATGATATCCCTGGAGTTCTTCTTGATAAAGAGGGTTTTATCAATAGCACCTCTCTTGTAACCCTGTTTCAGCAGGAATGAGGAGAGCCTAGCATACCAAGCTCTTGGTGTTTGATGAAGTCCATAGAGTGCTTTAACCACTTTGTAAACCATATCCGGATTATGAAGGTCCACAAATCCTTTGGGCTGAGTCACATAAACTTCTTCTTCAATTTCACAATATAGGAAGGCACTTTTAACATCCATCTGATAAACCATGAAGCCCATGTACGAAGCAAAAGCCAAGAAGAGTCTGATTGCTTCAACTCTTGCTACAGGAGCAAACACTTCATCATAATCAATGCCTTCTTCTTTCCTGTGACCTTGAGCAACCAACCTAGCCTTATTCCTTACCACAATCCTCTTGCATCTCTTTACGCTTTAGAATCCATTTTGTTCCAATTGCATACTTCCCAAAGAAGCAACCGAACAAGCTCCCAAACATTTTGATTCAAAAATCTGCATCTCTTCTGCATAGCACTACCCAATCTTCATCTCACTAAAGCTGTGCAACACCGGTAGTTCAACGAGAGAGAAACAAGCAAATAGACAATGCCGATAGTCTATGTGATTGTTCCTATGTTGATCCCGAATGTAGCTAGAAATGCGCTTTCTCCAAACTTTTTCTGCTTCACCTTACTTCTAGTTTGAACAGATGAAGTAGGATCACCAATAATCAGAGATTGTGGATGATAAGTGTTAACCCTTTTTGTAATATTAGGACTAACATCAAATGAGGTGGCCAAGTTATTAAGCGTTGGGACAAAGTCATCATCATATGAAGAAGAATCAAATATGCATGTTCTTGACAAATGATGAATGCCGTCCAATTCAGAGCTTGAATATTGGGAATCGCTGATCGATGGACTTGGAAATCTAGCGGGAGAATCATCTAAACCCGAGTATCAACAGATGGAGTACGTGAGGGAACCGCAGAATGTGATCACTAGCGGAGGAATAGGAACACTACCAGGTAATTACGCTCAAAAAGAAATGACCGACACAGAAACAACTTTATCGCAAAGATTCGACCAAAGATGATCAAGAACATTACCAACAGAATAAATGCATTATCGCCAGCCTTCTAGGTTCCTGCGGGCTTCAATAGTTTCTTGCCTTAAGAGTTCCTCAGTGTCTTTGGAGAATTCATAACCATTCTTTTCAGCATCATCCTTAGCAGCATGCTCTTGGCGTTGAAGCTTCACAAGTTCTTCTGCAAACCCTAAATCACTGTATTTTTCATCAGAAGAATCCTTGTCCTTAGTACCTGAAAAGTGGTTAGTAGGAAAAGAAGGAACTACTATAAGTTGTTCATCACAATCTGAATCTGAATCATCATCTGAGGAACCTGCAATGTTAGTTGATGGAACTTGTGAACCTGCAGAATGATTATATTTGAAACGAGTATAACCTCTATGGATCTATATTATTTTTACTAATAATGTTTTCAAAACGTGTACATAAACCCTAGCCGCAGGTTTCTTTTATACTATCAGAAATTCTAATTCTGCATCTTACAAAACACGTAAAAGATATGCATTATCTCTTCCTAAAATAACTCATGCATATCCTAACTAATTACTAATAATAAGGATACTACTATCCGTAGAGACAAAACTAACTATCAGCAGTAACTGCACTATCAGCAGTAAGTGGACTAACAGCAGAAACACAAATACTATCAGCAGGAACCTGATCAGCAGGAACCATATTGTTACAATAATTCCTAACACGAGCTATTTACTAAAGCCCTTCCAAAAAAACGGTTTAATGATTAGTTCGACGAATTGGAATGCGAAGCCTAACCCCTGAGGAGTTAGAACGTCTTCTCGAATCTTCTTGAAAATGATTTTCCAAAAGATTCATGTAAATATTTTGAAAACAAAATACAAAATTTAAAAACCAACAAAATCAAAATATAAAAATATAAAACTTTCAAAAATACAAAAATAATATAAAATCAAAATCCAAAAATATTCTTCTCACTACATGTCTCTCAGATAATCGATATTATGTACATTTCTAGAAATGTCATTCAACATTGATACTGGACATGTACAGATGCTTGAGCGAGAGTTCTTTAAATGTTTTCTAAAACATGTCGCTCTCAAATTTTTTTCACTATGGTTTCGTATACATCAAGATTTAAACCCTGACTAAAAATGATGACTTTTGATTATTTCAAATCAAAACTCGTGTTTCTAAAGAAAATCACTAGTGTACGCTTCAAAGCACTATATTTAAAATCGATGAGAATCATCATCATCTTGAGCACCTTTTCAAGATTTTTCAAAAGATTTTTCAAAATCTTTCAAAATATTTGCTCAAGATAACTCCCTCTAAAACCCTTTATTTATTATGCTTTATTAAAGGGGAGTATAAAAACAAAATGTTCCAATTTCATGCTAAAATTAAATCCGTTTGTCTCCCCAAAAGGTCTAAAAACTATTGTTTAATCCATTGATATAAAAAATATCACGAATATGCTACTTTTGAGGGGGGAAGACGTGATTAAAATGTGATAAAAAATGTTTAAAGATCGGTGTTTGAATCTCAAAAGAGCTCGACTCAGACGGAACCAATGAATTGACGAGAAATTAAAGTCAGTAAATGTACCATTTCGAGAAACTCGTGATAGACATGCACTTTCATGGGTCTAACCTTCTTTTCAAGAAGAGTTTACAACTTCAAGTTAGTTATTAGAGCTAGTTGTCACATAAAAACTGACAATGGAACTCTTTAACTAAGCAATGTAACCGTGTCTCGTGGGGAATTGTCTATCATGAGCCGATCAATTCAAAAAGTGCGAACTTGATAAGGATTTAAAAGGTACCTTTTTGAGGGGTCATTTAAGCCCTTAATTGATCACTTTTGTATTCGTTATTACTTAATTTCATTCATTTTCACTTTTTAGGTCTCTTGAAGGCAAATTGCTGGAATGACACTTATTCGGCCAAAGTCAAGAATCGAGACACTCAAGTTGCTGGAACTGAAGGGGACGGCATCAGCGTTTAACTGCGACGCCGTCGCAACATGTTTTGTAACGACTCAGTAGTCAAATTGGTTATTTACAAGTGACGGCATCGGTTTTAAAATAGTAGGGCATCGCAGACTCGCACGGCCTAGATTTGATCCGAAAGATCGAGATGAAGGCGGCGTCACAGCATAAGGTGACGTCGTCACAATGATAACGTGGCCAAGACGAAAACCTAATGACGGCGACCGAGACGGCGCCACAATTAAAGAGTGACGCCGTCGCAGCTTGTAACACTATATATAGAATCCGAATTTTTAGTTTTGGAGAGGCGCTTTGTGAGTAAAACCTAAACGGAACCAAGGATGTCTTGTAGAGTATTTTAGGGTTCCATACCTATTTTACATCAAGATAAGTGTTTTACTTCATTGATTCAATTATGTCTTCAATTGATTGTGTGTATGCTTGCATGTTCTCCATGTCCCGCTAATTTACTTGTGTGTTTGCTTAGGTAATATGAAACCTATTTATTGAATATTGATTGGTTGTCTCTTATCTTAATTGCGATTGACCTAGTATTGTGATAGGTCATTCTGTGTTATTAATGCTTGATTAATCTTTGTTGAACCTTAGCATATAGTTACTAGTGGAATTATAGGCTAAACATCCAAAGAATACCTTAGTGTTAAGTTTATGAATCCTAGAGATTTCGTAGTCATTAACCTTGGTAGCTTCAATGAGTTAGGGATAAACACATACACTACGACCTTATAAACACAACGCGTTAAGAATAAGGACGTGACAATTCAACCATCAATAGGAGATAACTAGGGAGTAATAAAATCTAAGTAAACACATTTTTAACTATCATACGAGCACACAACAATAGACATCGACTACCCCTAGATTAGTTAATTAGAATAGATAAGTAGAGTAATCGGTAGAAATACCAACCCCCAAATCCAAACCCCGAGATTCGCACATTTCCATTTTCTAAAAAACATAAAAAAGATACCCGTGGCTTTTTACTAGCATTCCTATTCCCTGAGAACGATATCAATACCCGTGGCTTACCCTAATACTACACTACAACGATTAGGTTCACCGCCTAGGGTGTTGAAAAACTTGCTCGACAAAAAGGAAGTTCCTTTGACCCCAACACGCGCTGTAATCAGATCAAGTTTTTGGCACCGTTGGGAATAGAATAGCTAGTTAGGAGTTTATATCGCTTAGGTTCCTTTGCTTGATTCTTATCAAGTAAGATTTTTCTCATTTGTAGCCCCTTGTAGTCTATCCCCTTCTTTGTGTTTGTGTTCAGAAACCCTTTTCATTTGTCACTATGGCAAGTGAAGTTGCATTTGAATCATTAACAAATGAGGAATAATTGAATTTCGCAAATTGGATTGCTTTTTGTTGTTCCAATGAGTTTGTGAGTGATCTTAGAGATATCCAAAACGAGACGGGTTTAAGGTTGGATGGATTTGATAAATTTTGTGCTTGTATGGCTTCTATTCAACGATCATTGTTAGAATCAACTCCTTTTAGTGAGACCATCTGGAAATTTTTTGATAAAAGCCTCCTAAGCATAAACCATCAGTTGAATGATCTTAGGCACCATGATAAAAAAGACCTAGTTTTTAAGAACATGGAACCTAAACCCGAACAAGATTGTGAGATGCTTTGCTAGTTTGTGAGTAATCAAGAAACACACCTTCATAAGACTTTGGGTCAAATTTGGTGAGATAGTCTTTAATATTTAAATGAAACAATTACATCCAAACACTCTAAAGTATCCTTAAGTAGGATTTTTGCCTTTATAAATTTCATAAGGTACTTTGTTCAAGAAAGGATGTATTGGGACACTATTTAAAATGTAAGTAGTCTGTGTCAATGGCATTACACCAAACATTTTGGGGTATGTTTTGTTCATTAAGCATTGTTCTACTCATTTCTTGAAGATTCATATTCTTACGTTCTACTACACCATTAGAATGGGGTGTTCGAGGAGCCAAAAGTTATGTGTTATACCATTAGTATCACAAAAGTTTCAAATTTGTGTTTCATAATCGAATTCGCGACCATGACCGGTCCGATCGACACAATGTTAACACCTAGTTGATTTTGAATTTTCTTACTAAGTATTTTAAATTGATCAAAAGCTTCATTTTTAGTTTTCAAAAACTTTGTCCAAGTATACCTTGAGTAATCATACACTATGACCAAAGTGTAGAAGTTGCCTCCATAATTTTGTATAGCGGATAGACCAAACAAATCCATATGCAAAAGCTCTAGACACCTAGATGTGGAAACCATGTTTTTAGCCTTATGGCTACTATGAACTTGTTTCCCAATTTTGCAAGCATCACAAAAGTGTTGGTCATATTTCAACTTGGTAAGTTTCTAACTAGCTCTTTTGAGGATAAGGTTTGAATGAGTCTCATATTAGCGTGACCTAGACGTTTATGCCAAAGGGTAGAGTTATCATCTAAGGCTGTAAAGCAATGTTTTTCTTTAGATGTTCTATCTATTTTCATGACATATATGTTGTTTTTCCTAACCCCTTTTGCTATGGTGATACCGTCTTTTAGTATGTTGCTACCATTTTATTCAAATAGTACTTTATACTTTTTATCACATAGTTTACTAATACTAAGCAAGTTAAACTAGTTTATCCATGAGCAAACCTAAATCAAGTGTTAGTAATTCATATGTAAATAGTTAGTTAACTTAATTATGGCCTTTATGTTTGTTATTAGTCTTAAGCTTATGTAGAAGGCCTATGAGCTTAGGCCCAAGCCCATATAAGAAAGGAAGGGACTAGGAGTGTTGCCCTAGCCTCCCTCCTATAAATACTTTGTAATAACCCTCACTTGAGGGTTGGTTGTTCAATTTATCTCTTTCACTATAGCTTCGCCTAACCTTTCTTTATATTCACATGCATAGTGATTGTGTGAGTTGTTCATCCACCTCTATCTCTTCTCTATTTCTTTCATTGATGCTTGTGTTGTAAAACTAGTGACCTAACAGTGGTATCAATCGCCTAATAGTTGGGTGAACGTATTGTTTCTTGAAGTGGGTTTTTGGTCCTACGCGTAAAACGTACGTATCGTGCTTGATACTTTGGTTCGCTTAAAAACAAGATTTTTACACTTTTTAGTCCAAGATTCTTGTACTTTCAACGTTTTAAGGAGTTAAAATAACTGTTTTTGGCAAAAAGTTTCAAACTTTATGCGTGGATCATTATTTTTAAACTAGTTTTGTATGAGGGTTTCATCCCACGCAGAATCGCTTTTAGAAGTTTTGGTTCATCAAGCTTCACACTTTTGTGTTATTTTGGTGATATTGAAGCTATCTCATCAAAAATCTGGTTTAGAAACCTCTTTGGGCATAATCATTTTTACAAGTAAAGCTACGCGATAAAAACCCTAGTTTTACGCCAGAACTTTATCCTTGGTTTGATCTTCATTGGTTTACTCCGTGTTTTCTTGCTTGGATAAGCCCGAAAATACGTCGACTTTGGATATCTTTTGCACCGTGATAGTGTAAAGATCACTTGGGATAAAACCCTAAAATTACGATAAGCATAAAGCTTACGCCAGAGAAAATCCCACGCATAAGATTCATCTTACGCCTAAGCTTAGTCTTACGATAAGGTAATCCCACGCCTAAGTTTTCACGCCTAACTTCTTGTTTTACGATAACTTTAGTGCTTTTTCCTTGCTTACGCAGACGCTAAACCCACGCAGAACTCTTGATGTTACGCGTAACTTTGGTGTTTTTACGCATAAGTGCTACTTGGTTTATTATGATTTCTTCGCCTAAGGATACTTCATCAACAAAGGTTCATTCGACTACAAAGATCCATTTTTACCAACACAAGTTTTCAACATGTCACAAGCACCATACTCTAACTATTTCCCTTACACTTATTCTCAACGACAACAACAACTAAGTCCACAACATCAACAATGGAATCAACAACAAGCAATTTATCAACAACAATTTAATCAACAACATACTCCACAACTTGGAGCAATTCCTCCACCACAAATGGTTCAAACACCACCAAGTCTTCAAGTTCAACCCTACACAAACGATTTCAATCAACATCCATCAAGGAACACTATGAAGGAACCCACTTGGTTTGCAAAGATGTGTGAAGCTTTAAGTAGCCAACAATCAATTCATGAGGTCGGATCACTGATAGACCTCCAATGCTCACTCCAGAAACTACGATCAATGGGTAATTAGGTTCTTTAGGTTTTGTGATCCAAGAAGCCACATGGAAAGTTCTTAAAGAAGGTTATCTTGAAGGTCCATTTCAGATGCCTCACCGTCATTGTACCCGGAGATCCAAATGCTAATCCACCAAGAGATGAACAATCAAACATTGCTATCACATACCGAATCCGTAAGAACTTCTACACTATGAAGTCGATGAGCTTGCAATGCAATATATCCTTTAGGATTACCAAACCCAATTCTTCAAGTGTTGATGCTCAAAAGATCGCAAAGAAAATGTGGGAACACATTCATCTACTTATGGAAGGATCTCGACTCAATCAGAAGATATGGAATCCAAAATTTACTTGGCTTATGAACACTTCATGATTGAACCCGAGAGACACTAGAGTCTTATCATCATTGATTCTCGTACATCATAAATGATTTGGATAAACACAACATCATCATGCCAAGAATTGCGCTAATACTAAGTTCCCGAGTAGTCTTGGTCCCGAATGGGAGAAGTATGTCATTTTTCTCCGTCAAGCGAAGAACATGCATCATTCTACATACGGATTGTTGTATGATTACTTGAAGCCTCATGAAAATGAAGTTGATAGGAAAGGATTCTCCGTGCTCAAATTGCTTCAACGACAACTCCGAAAATCAACAACTTGCCTTGTATGCTCAAAATAGTTATTCTCCTCAACCAAAGAACTCAACCAATCGCTACAATCACACCATATGATCCTTCACAAAGAACAATCTTAACAAAATCAATTGGTTCCATACAACAACAACAATGCTCAAGCACTTGTCGCTGAAGCTAATGAGGAATCGATCCGCTCAAGCATTGCAACAAGGATTTGTTATGATTGCTAATGCTTTTAGCCGTTATACCAATAAATCCAACAATCGATTTGTTCCTCATCTAACACACGGAATCAAGATGTTGTGAACAATGGACGAGTTGAAGTTCGAAATCGTGGCTATGGTCGCCGATGGGAGGTGGTCAAGGGTTTAATGTTGTGGGTAGGAATAACAACAGAGCTCAAGGTGGAACAGGAAATGCTCGTAATGAGTTGAATGGTCTTCGATGCTACAACCGCAATGAGAAGGGACACATGTCTAATGCATGCCCAAAGCCGAGGACTAGGGCGTGATTATCACAAAGAGGCTCTTCTTTGGCTCTTAAGCATGAAGTCTGGTGGAACTCTCACGCACAAAGAACATAGTTTTATGGCGTATGCGCACTCGATGATGATATGGAGGAATTGCATGCCAATGCAACAAGTTACGTTGATGGCTAATATGCATGAGTTACACATGAGTGACACAGCCCAGCAGATGACATCGATGGCTTGTCTCGTGTACCGAACAAACCATATTTATCTCTCGATCTAATATCTCCGCCAACATCCGAATCCGGAAGGCTCGAATGTTCAAAATGAGTCATCCACATCTCATTCCGACGATTTTCAATTAGACCCGTAGTTACATTTGACGATCAAGATGACCTTATGGTTTCCTTTGATAATCAAATTGACTCGTGGTTATACTTGAGGATCTAAATAATGATCATGTTGTGACTCACGCTGAACAAGCCGAACCTTTGCCTCATCCAGATCTTGCTCTTTTACTTAAAGACCAAGAATCCCAAATTGAAGAATGTTGTGCATTAAATCAGACTTAAAAGTAAAATGCATCGTTAACCAAGGATTTTGAATGTTTAAAATGCAAGTCAATTTTTTCAAAACTCAAGAAAACGTGAAAAGGTTTTGAAGCCGCTTTTACTAAATCTCATCAAAACGAAAAATATTTAGAGAAACAGATGCGTGATCTAGCCGCTCAAGAATGCTTTGTTGTATGAAATAGAACAATCAAACATGAACATAAAAACAAATTAACGCCTCACCTTGGAAAATCAAAAGCTAAGGTCGAGTTGTTAACTTGTCAAAACAGCTTCTCGATACAAAAAGCATTCAACGAAACGAATAGATGATCATCTTGAAGAAATTATCGCTTGCAAAACAAACTTAAAGAGTTTAAAACTGTTGTTTACAAACATGGTGAGTCAAGAATCGCTATTGAAAAATTTACTTTGAAACCCAATCCAAATGGATATGGACCAAACCTTGCCGACATAAACCTAAGCTTTCAACCAAAGCATTCAAACCAAACTCAAGTTTCCAAAGGTAATATAAAATTGATAATTCTATTATGAGTGTTGTTGAATATCATCGTCAAGAGGAATTAGATGCGTAAGACGAGAGTCGATCAAAATTAGAAACCGTTGTTTACAACAAACCTTTAATTATTCAAAACCGGTCACTTTCGCCACACCAACGGATTCTTCTAACACACCAAGGGTTATCATAAAACGTCTCGAGTCTTCTAATGTTAATCCCCAACCGATTATGCACAAATTTATGGTCATTTACCTTCCATTAGTGAAGTAACTCAAAACCCGAAAATCGCAAAATTCTTAGATATTTTGACATTTTCATGGTCGACCTCAAAACTTTACAACATGAGATAGAATATCATTCTCAAATCAAAGTTCAACATTTTCAATCGCTTCTCGCGTGAGAACAAAGAGACATTTTTCTAAAAATCTTTACCAAATGTTAAAATTTGAAAATTGTGCATTATCTTGGGAACGGAATTTCATAAGGAACTTGATTGATGAAGGTCGTTTCGAGAAAATGTAAACATCTATTTCTAATACTAAACGTAAAAAGAAAATGTTGAGAAAAGATGTTGATCGACTCTTGCAAGATGCTATCTCAGGCCGATGTCCATAATATTGTGTTATTGAATTCTTTGTCATATGCATCCGATTATATCTCGCCGATATCGTTGATAATGTTGTAATGTTGAGAATATCGATAATGTGCATCGATCGAGTCTTTAAAAGTTGAAAATGAACGCTTGATTACACGAGCTTTCAAATGCAAAACGTCGCCTTCAATGGTGTCAAAAGATTGTCAAAATCGTGAACTTGCTTTGAAAACAAAATCCACCAGCTGCAATCAAACAATCTTAATCCAAAATTTGAGCAACTGGATGATCAAATGTGTCTTTGAAAAGTCAAATCTCAAAATATGAACAAGAACTTGTAAAAGTTAAACAGAATATGGTGTCATATTTGATTTACTCAATAAGACTCGCCATGAAGCATCAAAAGAACTTGATCACTATCTTGCACACACTAGAGAAGTAATGAATTTTGCTTGTAATATTTGTTCAAAATCAAGATTTGATTCACACTATCTTTAAGTTAAGAGAAATGTTAGGAAAGTATGAACTACTTCCGCCACCGTGATTAAGAGAATAGCACCAAGAACACTTAGTAATCATGAACCTAGAATCCCTACCGCCAAATCACAAGTTGCTAACGTGCTTCCTTTACCGAAACAGAATAGTTGCATCTTTTCCAAACGTCCGCACTTCGCACCTAGAGCACTACATCAAGAATAGGAAGTTGCGACCCAAGAAAAGATCAATAAGGAATGCTAAAGTAGAAGAACACCCTAGGACTATGAATAAGACTCACGCTGTTTCCACTATAGATATTGGCCCCGCAAATGTAATAGAAATAGTGATGTAACGAATGCTAAACCTTTAAGTACTTTTGATATTCACCGATGCACCTTGTGTTATTTGTCGAAAAGTATGAATTCGATTGTCATGACAAATGTGTTGCTAAAGCTATCATCTCTCGCTTACGTAATCCTAAGAATCGGAATACCTCTAGGCCCACTAATCTTTCTAAGTCTCGTGCTTGGTAAACCGCCTCTTTAGATTCTAAGAAACGATTGTTGCCTCAGTAGCTGGGCCACCTCCTAAGAATGTAGTACCACCTAGTGCATTCACTAAGACTAAAGCAAATACTAGTTGGAGATGGCGAAATGGATATATAACACACTAGGATTTAAATGGATGCCTAAAGTTATTGATGTATGTATGTTCACTATAATCGCTCCGAACCTCTAACATTTCGGGTTCCACATCTACTTCTATTCCATCCGTGTCGTCTGTGTGTAATGCAGTGATACAGATCATTCTCTCGATTGTTGATAGCGGATGTTCCCGACACATGACATGCAACCTTAAACTCGTTATCAAACTTTATTGCAAAGTTCATTGGCACCGTTAGATTCGGAATGATCACTTCGCAGCTATCATGGGCTACGGAGACTATATCAATGGGAACATCGAAATTAGCGGTGGTTTATTATGTGGAAGGCCTCGGTCACAACTGCTTTCAAGAGGTCGGCCTGTGATGGAGATTTCGAGGTTGCTTTCGTGGAGAAATCTTGTCTCATTCGTGATCTACAAGGAAACGACCTTATGTCCGCTCGCGAACTCAAGTCTTTACACTATCTCTATGCAAGACATGGTTGCTTCATCTCCCATCCGCTACTTTCAAAGGCAACATCAACAAAATCCTCGCTATGGCACCGCTGCCTCTCACATTTAAACTTTCAAACTATAACCAATCTTGCTCGACACAAACTAGTTGAAGGTCTCCCACGATTCCGGTATTCTAAAGATCACCTTTGCTCACCGTGAACAAGGGAAAAGCACTCGTGCTCATTTTCCTTCAAAGGTGGAACACAGCTCTCAAAGATGTGCTTCATCTACTTCACATGGATTTGTGTGGCCCGATGCGCTGCAAACGATCAATGGCAAACGCTATATCTTAGTAATTGTTGATGACTATTCACGATGGACTTGGGTCTACTTTCTTCAAGCAAAGACCAAGATCCAAAGATGATCATTACCTTTCTCACTAAAATACAAGTTCAGCTCCAAACACCGCCGACAAATCGTAATGCATAAAGGAACCGAATTTGTTAACCAAACCCTTCATGAATTTTATGAGAAAGTGGGAATTCAAAGATCGACATCTATTGCACGCACACCGTAACAAAACGGAGTTGTTGAAAGACTAAACCGAACGTTAGTGGAAGTCGCAAGAACAATGTTAATCAATGCTAAACTTCCAGACTTATGGGCGTGTTGTATTCATCGCATGCTATACTCAAACCGCTCTATGATTACTAAACGCCACAACAAAACACCTTTGAGCTTCTCCACAACCATAAACCGAATCTCAAACACTTTCATGTATTTGGATCCCTTTGCTATCCGAATAATGATCGTGATGATTTTGGAAAACTCAAAGCCAAAGTCGACATTGGAGTCTTCATTCGATATTGTGAGAATTCTAAAGGTTACCGGATCCGAATCGTCGCACAAAACAAAGTTATGGAAATGATTCATGCTCATTTTGATGAACTTACGGAGATGGCTTCGAGTATAATACTTGGAACCCGTCACAACCGCTTAAACTTCCTCAACCCCATCATCACCGAACAAAGCCCCCAACTCACTCATCAACAAATGGAAAGGTTATTTGCTCCTCTGCTCAAAGGACGATATTGATGAACGTGCTCTCGGTGTATCCGTTGTTTCACCGCTCAACCCGATACTACTCTTATACCGACACACCGCTACAACAACATCATTGAAGAAGCACCACCAGCTGACTCCACCACAACAGCTTGAACAAACCGCTTCTAACAATGATGAACCAATGATGATATTCTTAATGAAGGACCTCCACCGCAGATTTTGATCCAAATGCGTTTTAACCCGCTTGCTAATGACATCGCCGCACCGATGTCGCGGAATCATCAACAAACCATTTGAATCCTCGTAATCCGCACAATGTATACCAACATCAACCTCTACACATCGATGGACAAAAGACCATCCTCCGCAAATATTATTGGCAACCCGAATCAACCAACCGTTACGAGACAACGCCTTCACACGATGGTGAACATTGCATTTATGCACTCACCGCCCGCTAACTGAGCCAAAAAATAATAAAGACGCAATGACAAAAGACAATTGGATTGAATCCATGCAAGAAAAACTCAACCAATTCAAACATCTTGAAGTATGGGAATCGGTTGAAAGACCAACAGGGTCTACGCCATTGGTCTCAAATGGATTTGGAAAACAAATTGATGTCAAGGGAACGTAATCCAAACAAGTCACGCCTAGTTGCTAAGGGTTATCATCGTGAAGAGGGAATAGACTTTGAAGAATCTTTTGCTCCGCTGCTCGCCTTGAGGTCGTTTCGATATTTCTCGCTTATGCTCATATGAATATAACGGTCTTTCAGATGGATGTCAAAACCGCTTCTCAACGGACAACCGAAGAAACGGTTTATGTCACCAACCGGAAGGATTCGTTGATCCCGAGTTCCCGAACCATGTCTACAAACCGAACAAAGCTCTTTACGGTCTCAAACAAGCTCCTGCATGGTACGATAAGCTATCATCTTTCCTCATTGCTAATAATTTCACCAAAGGTTCGGTCGACCCTACTCTTTTATATAATATCACAGGCACATATCTTAATTGTTCAAATTTACGTGGATGACATTATTTTGGGTCTACACATTAAAAGTACTCAATCGCTTTACAAAACTAATGAAGAAAAATTTTGAAATGTCCATGATGGGTGAACTTACGCTCTTTCTAGGACGCAAGTTCATCAATCACCCCGTGGTATTTTCTTGAGTCACCCAAATATGCCCTTGAATTGTTAAACAAATTTGGAATGAAAACATGTGACACTTATGCCACACCAATGACTCATACCAAGAAGCTAGACGATTTACATGGGAAATTAGTAGACACTACTAAATACCAAGTATTATTGGGTCTCTCATGTATCTAACAACTAGCGCACTGATATTGTCTTTGCCGCTTATCTATGCTCCCGCTATCGGCCGCGACCAACCGAAACCCACCTC
Organism: Chrysanthemum lavandulifolium; assembly: GCA_022545495.1. NCBI lineage: Eukaryota > Viridiplantae > Streptophyta > Magnoliopsida > Asterales > Asteraceae > Chrysanthemum > Chrysanthemum lavandulifolium. The sequence goes on from CM040238.1 coordinate 96,839,841, forward strand.
TCGAGGCTAAAAGAATCCTCCGATACATCAAGGGAACCATTAACTGGGGATCCGTATCCAAGGATTCGGTTTTGAACTAATCGCTTTTGAGATGTCGATCACGCAGGATGTTTAGACTCACGAAAAGTACTTCAGAGCACTACAATTTCTTGGTGATAAACCGTGTCCCGCAATCGAAGAAGCAGGATTGTACATCATCGTCATCAACCAAGGCGAATATGTAGCCATGTCGCGTGTTATGCTCAAGTCATCCGGATGAGAACACAACTCAAAGACTATGGTTACGTATTTGACAAAATCCCGATGTATCGCGACAATCGGAGTGCCATTGCAATCTCGCAACCCGCTCAAAGACTCAAATCAAAGCACATCGATCTTCGCTATCATTTCATCAAGGACCACGGAATGTGGTACATTTGAATTATACTGGTACCGAATACCAATGGCGATCTACTCACCAAAGCCTTGCCTCCCGCTAGGTTTAATGAGTTGGTCCACCGGATTGGTATGCGGTGTTTGACTCAAGAGGAATTGGATGAACTTTAAAACAGCCTTAAAACCAACAAACACCAAAATCTCTTTGTAAATATTTTTTCAAAAACAAAATACAAAAATAGAAAATCGATAAAACAACAAAATATTCTTCTATCTATATTTCTTCAAACATGGCAAGTATATTTCTTCGTCAACACTCAAATCTTTCAAAATTCGTAATTTTTTCGATCAAGTGTTGAGGGGAGAAAATATATACTTAACGCTTCATAATCACTATACTTGCATGTTACCTAATCCCGATTGTTTCTTCAATAATGGTGGTCACATTTGTTTTTCGACACTCCTGACTAAAATTTATAACCTTTCATTATTTCTTAAGTCGAGGGGAGTGTCGCCAAAGTTATTTCCAAATATTCTTCATTTGGTAACCAAAATGGAAGTTAAAGGCTTTGGATGAAAATGGAAAAGGTGGAGGACTATTGTTGTCAAAAGCTCAAAGTTATTTTTCATAAAACTCTCCACCTAACATATCACTTCACATTTATTACACAAACCAAACTCATCCCACGCCTAAGAATCGCTCAAGAAACCGTGTTTTGGATCATAATTTCGTAAGTGGTTTAATGTTTCTTACATGATTTCAAACAATGGTTTTGATTTTTACATAAATCCAACGGTTAAAATGTAGTATATGCTTGATTTTGTGCTCTACGCTTATGCGTATGAACACATGATTAAGATTGTGTGTTTGTGGTTAAAAAGATAGTGTCAAAACGCTTTTATAACATCATTGATATCATTTTTATCCTCAAAATGCACCCAGATACACGAATTGATGGATTTTGGAAATTAGGGTTTATGCGTGGGTTTTGGGTGTTTTCATATGTGAACATTTTTGGTGACAAAGATTGGTTTATGAAGTTGTTTTCAACATGAATTGATCATATTTAACCCGTAAATTACCCGTAAACACTAAATGATTAAGAATTGAACTTTAGGGTTTAATGTTCTTCACATTTGGGTATTTTTGATTCACTACTTAATTGAATGTTAAAACTTGGTCATTACACTTACATGACATCTTAGATATACCAAAACACTTTGGTGCAATTCCTATGGCTAAAATTCTTAAGCGTAATCTATGAACTATTAGGGTTTTGGTCTACGCAGAAGACTTTTACGCCGAAACTGCTTAATGAGTTTCATGCCATGATCTGCTTTTATAATGAATGTTAATGTTAATATTGATGTTATGATGATGTTATTTCGTGCTTGCTACCGTGAAACTCGTAATCAAGGTTATTGAAAATCTACGATAAGGATCACCTTACGCGAGAAAGTTATGCGAAGAGAAATCTTACGCCGAATATTACGCATAAGGTTCTACAAAGGGACCACGCGATCCCGTGAAGGATATGCGTAAACAAAGGACCTCACGCATAAGGTCTACTTCACGAGTAAGCCTTACACGAAGGTTTTATATACGCCACGCCGTAAGCTTTACGCATAAGGTTCTCTTTTCCCACGCTGTAACATTTCACGCTGTAAGTAAGGATCCCACGATAAGCTTTGCGCTCACGCGTGATACTTCTCCTATTTACGCATAAGCTACCATTTCTACGCATAAGCCTTGATCAAACCTTCATTATGAATTGTTACGCTGCAAACTTGTAAATAAATAAATCATAACGTCAATAAACCAATAATGTCACTAATAAGCTTAAACGCTTAATATGTTGTGTTAAATAAGTGATAACATAAACTTTAAAACTTAAAGTTAACTAACTCACTTAAACTTATCACGACGCCATTAGACTATTGAACAAACAAGTGACTTTGGACTCAGAATAATCATTGACATTGCACATTCAATAATTAGACAATAAAACCTTTCGTTGACTAACATTATGTCTTTCGATATGTTGGTTCTTTTGGCTAATGTTATTTCGTATCAAGACATGGTCAGCCAAATGAATGTGGATGCACCGATGTTCTCACAATTGTCGATATCTTCCCTAATGGCTATCCGAGGAAGATTGGAAAGAACAACCTTCGGGTTGACTTTGAAACCCTCACCGCTCGTAATCTTCCCGCTTGATTGCTATGGATATTCTCAAGAATCATCCCTACCGTAACATGCTCTCACATTCGCTACAAGCATCGAGATCTACATTCAACAATTCGGAATTCAATGCAGAGGATCAAAGGTCAGTGTTGATGGATGTGACGCCAATCACAAACAAGTCACCATCACACATGCAGACTTACGGGTCGTTTTCTCATCCCCGACATCGAGCCAACCGACTTCTATGCCACACCTGTTCAAGAGACAAGTTTGCAATTTTGATTGATATTGGCTATGATGAAGCTTCGTGAATTATCACTAAGCATTCTCATGTGGAGCTTAAGAACATTCCTCAACCGTGGAGAACTCTCTACATCATCATTACCAAATATGTCTCGGTCGTGATAGCGGCTATGAGCATCCCAAGCTCATGGAACCGCAAATTTTTGGTCATTAATCAACATGAAGCACATCGAACTTGAAGCTCTAATATGGGATGACATGATGTCATTTCTCAAAAGCTTGGCTCAAAGATTCCTATGTCGATACACTAAACTGTTGATCCAGAGCACTTGGACTTCATCCCGATATTCCCAAGAGGCTCAATGACCCCGACAATCACGACATGTTGATCGAGCCTATTTTAACAAAGAATCAAGGAATCATCAACAAAGAAATAGGGTGCGTGTTACCCGATCACCTTCATCTAACAAAATCAAAAGCTCGAGACATACAAAAAGTATCTAGTAGCGTGAAAAGAAGGCAAAGTTGGTCATCTTGATGAGAAACCTTCGGGACACCTACACGAAGAACCATAAGAGGCAAAGGCAGGAGTGCCGTAAGCACTCGAGAGTCGAGGAAGTTCCCAAGAGGAATCCTCCACGTAAAAGGACTGCTCCTTCTAAGGAAGTTGTTCCTATTCCTATTCCAAATCTTGAACCACAAAGAAAGCTAGTGGACGAAAGCTCAAGATACACAATCGATCTAAGAGGTCTTCTACTCAATCAAGAACCAAGCACCTCCTTCAAGAGCAAAACCTCCCACCACCAAACAGACATAAGTAAAGGAAGACTCTAGTTCTTGTGCCCTATGAAGAGGAAAGCTCGTAAGAAGAGCCACTGAAACCGATTATGTGAGGAATTTCAAATTTGTTAGACTCTAACACGCTATGGAGGAATTTGCTAAAGATCAAATGGGTGGCCCCTGAGGGTCAAGTGGTGATGTTCAACCTACACCGATCCTCGATGAGGTTAATCGAATTCGATAAGGAACTGTGCCACCACTGGAGCAACAACAAAAGCAACAAGAGGAGTCTATTAAGTTTGACATTGAGGAACCAGACATCGAGAAGTCCGAGAAAGATAAAGTCATGAAGAATCTAAGTCTAGAAATGATGAAGATGTTGATTATGAAAAGTTTCTTCTTGACAATTCCGCACGGTCTATGGAGAAAACTTCAACCTCCTAAGGACCCGAGTCTCCTCACATCTCATCTTCATCGGATTCATCCTCTCATTCCTCACCACCACCATCAAAAGATCAACCAAATCAACATCCAAATCGTGAAGAAGCCAACCGCATCTTGGATTTCTCAAGCTAAGAAACGACTGCTAAAGTCACAAATAGGTCGAAAGAAAGACGTGCTCTACAAGAAAATGAATTTCTTCACGATCAAATACAAGATCTTCATGACGAGAATGACGAGATGAAAGTTGAAAGGAGTATGTCCAAGCTCATGAAAGATGATCTTCAAGGAAAATAGACGAGATGATCAAAGGATACACTCACAAGTTCCTTCTGACGCCGCTCCTAAACCGACAAAGGAGATGTATACCGACAACTTTATCCGAATCTCTTACATCCGCCAAGAAAACCATGAAATCAACTCCAATGAATGTGAACATCAATCCGCTTGAACCCACAATCTTTTCGGATGATGAATTGGTGAACCGGATAGTAGCTCAAATGTCAAAACGCCCGCAACGCTTGCCTCCCACGGCTAAATTGTTTGAAGCATTGCCGAATACCAACTCGTGTCAAGATACGAGAAGAAGTCTGTAAGGCCTAAACGCTCAAGAGACAACGAAAACAAAGATCCGGATAAGGATAACGAGCCCAAACGCACGAAGAAGTCCGTGAATCTTCATCAATGCCACCTTCACTCAAGGCCCTCTCCACTAAGACGATCCTCCTCGCTCTTCTTAAAAAACCTCGGTGATCACTTTGAGTATACGGGTGGTGATGATGAAGAATTCCATGAGCCCCAACAACAACCCATCTCTCCCGACAAACCAAGAAACCGTAATCCTCCCAGGCCAAAGAAGAAGAAGAAGAAGGCGCCTATGACCGACGCCTTATCATGGCTAGACGAGGATGATATCTGCTTTTTGAATGGTTCTCAAGCTTGTTGATTCCACTCCTTACCCAAAGTGAAGGTCAAGAGGTTCCGAATGTAGTACATTGAGCATGCGAAACTACCGCAAGAAAAATTCCGTGTGAAGAAGATGACTAAATCCGAGTTGAAGCGAATCAAGAATGAAGCATTTCAACTTCTAAAAGACAGCTCGAAAGTGCTATTGAAGTTGAGTATCACCTGATAATATTGCACGAGCTATGTCTAACAACATGGATTGGCACAACCCGTAGCAAACATCGACTTCACCAAACGGGACAACCCTCCATATTACACCGATCGGTCGAAACCTCTACCAACAATTGGCCAACCAGATCAGCCTAGGATTCCATTCTCGATATTTCTTCAACAAAGACTTGGAATTTCTTCTTCACGGTGGCGATGGTTCAAGGAAATACGCTACATCACCGACACTTCCATTCCTGCACCAGATACTCTAACCCGATAGCCATCGAGGAAAGAGCTAACCACATGTTCTCCAACAATGGCATAGTATGACCGTGATGCAATCGTATGGGATTCACCATTGGCCGAACGTCAAGAATCTACTACGTGTCGCCAAGTTCAAGTCTCAACATGAAGTGTTCAAGATTAAGAGTATCGCTACATCAAACATGTTGATCTTTCGTCAAAATGGGACTACACTTTCCTCAAGAATATTGTGGTCAAAAGGCAAGATGAAAGGGATTATGCATTCTCAAGCGGACTTTGAGAATTTGTCTATCAACGACATTCAAGACATGTACCTTATGAAAGCATGTGGTCGCATGAGACAATTTTCAACTCAAGTACAACGTGAATTCATCAAGTCCTTGCTTATCTTCATCGACGCATAGTCATCACAGAACGTAGAAGATCTCCAACTCGCAGCTGAATCATATCGCACCTGTCAACTTCACTCCACCTCGCCTAGATCTTCCCGACATTAACCACTTTCACAACACACACTCATCGCCCAACCATTCGAGTGGTTTACATTAGTGAAACACATCGCAATTGCTTGATGGCGTGTAGAGATCTTCACAAGTTTGGGGATCACACATTGAAGAAGGTTAGTGGACGGATTAGCTTATAGGTTGAAGGATATTCATGAAGGAATTGGGTCTAAAAGCGATGGAACCCTAAGGAAAGAAAGGATGTGAAGCGGATCATCACCATGATTGATGAAAGGTTGTATCGAAGGGATCAATTCGTAGCACCGGAAAGCTTTGTAGGTGGTCGTCCTGTGATTGCTCTCCCGGCTATCAACGCCCGCTCGCATTCCCGAAACATTGATGGACTTCCCGGTACCCTTGAACTGCTTCTATTTCATAATATTTTGATGTGTGATTATTTATGACCATGGCTTGTGCACACATAACAGCAGTACAACCCGTAATTTGTCAAGAAAGGACCCTGTGGTACGCTTCACACAATCCTTATAAAAGGAGCTTAAAGCTTTACTTTGAGTAAAACCTATCAAACCTTTCATTTTTCAAGGTTTTGTTTCAAAAGAACAAGTACTTCCCCGTATAATTTTCAAAATCTCAACCGCTTATATCACTTGTTGAGGGGAGTACTTGAGTTAAAACTTTGTTCACAAATTGTTCACAAGTGGTCATCTTCCCAACACTCTAAATGGTCATATTTATTTCAACTTTTCAAAAATAACATTTTAAATGCCATTTTTGAGGGGAGAAAATTATGTGATAAGAAATATGTTGTGTAAATGCATATGAATCTTTGTGCTATAGACTTAACCAACGAATTGACGGTACTTAATCGTTAGTAACTCGAAAAGACTTGTCCAGACGGGTAATAATTTCAAACTAGTTCGCTAGTAATGTAAACGTGTCTCGCAAAGGACTTGTCCGAGTAGAAAGTACCATTCGAGAAACTCTTGGTAGACATGAACTCGACGGTTTGATAACCTTTCGAGGCTTGTCTACACCTTCAAGGTAGTTATTAGAGCTAGTTGTCACCTAAAAGTCGACAATGTAACTCTATAACTATGCAACGAACCGTGTCTCATGGGATTGTCTATCTTGAGTTGATCAATTCATAAAGTGTGCGCTCTTTCCTCACCGTGCAAATTTCCGAAAACTCTTAAGCACATGTGGAGGCGGAGTATTTCGCAAAAGATCAAACTCTTACAATGGTACAAAATGGTTTACAATCATAACCACTAGAGAGATTTTCTTGAAAATTGGTTTTATGGCAACATAGGTTAGTCATGGAGTTATAAGGTGACTAAGTTTAGGAATAACGTCCCATGATCCGCCTGAGTGGAGGGATCTACCCAAGGACATCACAAATAGTTAGTACTTAGAAGTCCTTAGGTACGATTATAAAAATGGAGAAATGAGAATCGGAGAAAGAAGGAGTTGAAGAATTAAAAGAAATGCAAAGAAAAGGGTGAAAAGAAATAGCCCTCCAAATTATTCAACTTAGGCGCATAACGAAGTTCAATTCATATACATTGGTTGTCACTTAGTGACGCCGGTATTGAAGATTAAAATTGCCATGGACCCAAAGGATGCATGCACTATACCTTCTTAGCCACTCAAGTCTCTCTCAAAAGAAGCTTGTTTCATTCTTACAGAAACCCTAGGTAAACTATCGGCTTTCTTAGAGATCATCGGTATTGAAGAAGGAGACCTCTCCCTAGTCTCCGTCAGAAAACCAAAACGCACTATTGAGTCTAGAGCCACGAGATTCATCAAAAGATCTCTTAAGTACACTTGACATTTCATCACTAGATGTTCAACAATAAGAACATCGGTGGTACGCTATCGAGTCCTTCACATATCTTAGCAACTGTCGAGAACATTTATGAGAGGTTCACAACCGTGATCCTCGCGATTGAATGGAAACTCCTACCGTGGTCAACATCACAACACCGACAAGATGTCACTTCGGTAACTCCCGTGGATTACGCTTAGTGTGTCTCAAATGGTCTACGTCAGGAGGTGATGCTTCGTGTACCTCGACTCATCCGAATCGTAGGTGTACTTCACATCGTGTTATCTCACTTGTGGGACTCAGATTCAGAACGGCCTTGTGAGAATTAGAGTTGTGTTTTCACACTATGTCGTAACACTCAAGTTCAAACTTGTAAGTGCCGAATCCGCTTATTACTAACCATGTTCATGTTTTTTCTTATGGAAGCTCGAGCGGAATGATCGTGTGATTCTTCACATGCTCATGCCAACATCATCACTAATGGAAGTTCTATCTTAAAGCAACACAAAGTCGAATGATTCTTCGTCAAGCCAAAGAATCTACAAAGTTAAAGACTTAAAGAACTTCATCAAGATCAAATCAAACGTTAAAGAGCGTGTTTGAAGAATGACGTGAGACACCGTGAGCAATGAAGGCACTGAGGCGCACTTGATGCGCATAACAACAACATACTATCACTACCATCACAAAGAACAATGATCAAAGAACAAAGTTAAAGATGACGCCAAAGCAAAACTGCTCAAAGAAGACAATTTCTACACCGGGAGATTGTTCGAATCAAGGCAATTCTTCTCTCAAGAAAGAAGAATGTCGAAGACGCCAAAGCTACTATTACATCAACGCCTTCACCATTTATATTCTTCATCACTAACACTTAGGGGGAGATTGTTGGAATCACTCCTAAACCTAAATCAAGTGTTAGTAATTCATATGTAATAGTTAGCTTAATTATGGCCTTTATGTTTGTTATTAGCCTTAAGCTTATGTAGAAGGCCCATGAGCTTAGGCCCAAGCCCATATGAGAAAGGAAGGGACTAGGAGTGTTGCCCTAGCTTCCCTCCTATAAATACTTTGTAATAACCCTCACTTGAGGGTTGGTTGTTCAATTTATCTCTTTCACTATAGCTTCGCCTAACCTTTCTTTAGATTCATACGCGTAGTGTTTGTGTGAGTTGTTCATCCGCCTCTATCTCTTCTCTATTTCTTTCATTGATGCTTGTGTTGTAAAACTAGTGACCTAACACTCTTGGTATGTTGAGAAGAGGCTTTTGTTTCCCGTCATGTGTCTTGAGCATCCGCTATCTTTTATCCATGCATCAGGCTCCAAGCTGACTTTTAAGCATACCTATGACACATATAACTCAAGCGTTTGGTCCCCAATATCTCATGGGTCCGTTTGGGTTAAACATACCATTTACTTGGTTCATGTATGGATATGATGGATATGGGTTCCATGACATGTAATTAGAAGTTTGATATGGTCTAGGGTAGTTTTGGTTCCAGTCGGTATGTTGATAGTTGGGTTTTATGTTGTAGTTGCTTTTAGGAAAGGGGTGTTTGGTAATAGGTGTTTTAGGCCTTTGTTGAATGGTTTTAGATCTAAATTCATTTTTAGCAAGTCCTAATCCTATTGTAACAACAGGTTTTTGTTTAAAAACATCTTTAGATTCTTAGTAACTTTGACAAATCCACTACGGTCCATTTTGCAAACTTCTTGTTCTACTGCAGTAACCATGGAAGCAAAATTTTCAACGGACGGACCTAAATTTTTGGTTCCGTCTGGTCCGTGGTCTACTGTTGCAGTTGAGATAGTTTGTTTGTCTTTTTCGGTCGTTTTGGTTTAACTACTTGGAATCATTACTTCATTAAAACCTAATCCACTTGTATTTCCTGGTACTTTTTTGAATTCTTACTATTTCATCGGCACAAGAAATGTTTGTGTTGAATCTCTTAAATTTAGAATTATGTTCGATGAGAACCTCCTATGTGAGTTTTAGATTTTCTATTTCAAGACCAAGCTCTTGACATGATTTGCAACCATCGTCATTAGCCTTGCTCTTTTCTAATCGTTTTGCTTTTTCTTTTAGCTCATAAACTTCGTTTTCTAAAAATTCGTTTTTAGTTTTTAAAAACATGTTTTTAGTTATGATTTTTAAGCTAAGCTTACATAATTGATTATATTGTTTTTGAAAGGTTTCATCATGAATAGAGGAGTAAGATGAGTCGGAATGTACCTCGTTTGATTCTTGTGTCATGAGAGCGATCTCCTCCTTACTTGGTTCTTCGTCATCATCACTTTCACTCCAAGCACCACTTATGAAAGCTCATTGAGTTTTGCTTTTAGGAGGCTTGGGGCAATCTCCTATTGGATGACTTGTATCACTGCATCTAAAGCACTTCCTTTCACTTTTTCCCTTTTTGTCATGTCGGTCTTTCCGGAATGACTTCTTTTCATCACGGGGTTGCCTTACAAACTTTCCTCTTCTTCTAAATAACTTTTTGAAATCTCTTACGGCCATGGCATACTCTTCGTCTTCACTATCCGAGCAATATTCTTCATCATCACTAGATTTCGTTCTTGCTTTTAAAGCAACGGATTTGACTTTCTCTCTTTTGCCATTGATGATTTGCGAATCTTTCTCCATCACCATTTCATGTACTTTGAGATTTTCAATTAGCTCGTCAAGTGACATTATTAAAATATCTTTTAATTCCTCAATAGTCGTTACTTTTGCTCTCCATTTCAAATAGAGTGCTCTAAGAAATTTCCAGACAAAGTTCTTGCTACGAAAAGATTCATCAAGTGCTTTAAGAGAAGTGATAATAGTATTAAAACGAGCAAATCCACAATCAATGGTTTCATCTTCAGGGATAACAAATTGTTCATATTGTTAAACAAGAAGATCAATTTTGTCACACTTCCTCAACTGACGTTGTCCCAACGATGACTTGGCCCAAATGAAACCCTAATGACGGCGACCAGACGGCGTCACCATCAAAAGGCGATGTTGTCGCATTTGTAAATCTATATATAGACTTTGATTTTTTTGGCATTTAAAGAGTAATTATTTGGAGAGCAAACCCTATTTCGTTCATAGTCCGACTTGGGCAGTATTTTAGGGTTCCAAACCCTTCTTTACACTCAAAGATAAGTTTGTTAATCCATTATATCTTCATGTTTATCCTATGTTTAATTGTTTGTGTGTGTGCATGCTAGTCTATCATGAGTAGCTAAATTAATATTGTGTTTGCTAAGATCTATGAAACCTAGTTGTTGATTATTGTTAGGTCGTCTCTTGTTTTAATTGGTAGACGCTAGAGTTAGGAAAACTGGCTTATTCTTTAATTGTTGCGAGCTTGAACGTCCTAAATAGCACAAAGCTTGAGAGTGCACTTGAGAAATGTTGTGTTTATTGCATGAGTTGTAGCTTTAGGATAATAGAGTATTCGGGGGAGATACTACAGTACTTGGCGATCTCGGATAGTCTAGAGGAGAGTTGCGATTCATAGAACTATGGAATTAGGCACCCCCTATGACTAACACGGAATACAATGCTCCAATTAGAATGAGGATGTAATAATTCAACTGACCAGTAAGAGATAACTAGGGAGTAAGAACATCTAAGTAAACACGTTTTTAATTATCATAAGAATACACCAATCAATCCATAGCTTTTATTCTTTTCATTAGTATAATTAGTTTAAGTTTAAATTATTAGTAGTTAAAATTGGTAGAAGTACCACCCCCCACTCCTATACCCCGAGATTTTACTTATTTTCTAAAAATATAAAAAGCTAAAAAAGAATCATCCTCAACCTCACCTTCTTGTCATACATCTCTACTAGCATCTCTATTCCCCTAGAGAACGATCAACCCCCTAGACTTACCCATACTACACTGCAACGATAGGTACACTGCCTAGTGGGTTGTAAAGCTTGCTCGTTGAAAAGGAAGTCTTTCGACCCCGGAATCACGCATCAATCGACAAAAAAACAATATAAATAAAGTTCGTATACGATCAAAATTAATAACACAAGACATATAAATAAACTCTAAAATGTAGACACGCTCTTATAACCTGTTGCGATAAAGTGCCCATGACCAAGTGAAATAACTTTTAAGACATTGTGGGCTTATGAGCCCACCCGTCAAACACAATAATCACCTCCTTGGTGTTATAATTTGTCAAACTGAATGCACCTGTTACGGCTTGTTTAGCCGTGACCAAAGACTACAACGAGCAATCAACCACACAATCATCCTTTGATGGTGTCTCATGGCGGGCAAGACTTACCCAGTACGGGTTGTCTAGCCACAACCAAGCTACAACGAGCACACCTTATATGGGTGTCTTGTTGGTTTCCAATCATACAATCAAATCCCACCTCTCCTAACGAGGTTGTAACAATTCTTTTAGCAATAAAGAAAACTAAATGAATCAAGTCCCGCATGATACGACTTATATCATGGGTACACATCACAAGCACACCACCTTGGTGTATCACTTTAACCTACAAACTAACTGAGGCCAAACCATGCGCATTACTCAAGACCGCGACACCAATTTACAACTATAATCATAATAACGACAAGTAACCAAAAGATCAAATGACCCATTAGGAGTGTTCGACCAAAACCAAACGCACTAGCTAACGGCCTAGTTATCTAACCTAAGAACAACACCACCTTAACATTATCAAATAAGATAAAAATACTAATCCTAGTAGCCTCTACGAAGCCAAATAAGTTCAAGAAATTTGCAACCTGCTTTCTTGTTAACTCGCGTACGCACCAACATGACCACTCGTCATACTTAACAATAAAACTCTTATGAAACGGCTAAAAATCAACAGACGACACAAGGACCACAGTTGAGTTAACTCGTTCGCTCACTGAGTTGACGCATTGAGTCAACTTAGTGAGTATGACACGTTCAATAATCAAAACAAACACCCTTTTAAACTAGGTTTTTAATTCCACACAAGTTTATAAAAAAATGTTTTCATAAATTTTTTAAACCACGAAACTCTTATTAAATCTTTGTATACAATCGGTTTTAAAAAGGAACGAGTGGTAGAGGAGGAAACTTATCAAACGAAAACGAGAAGAAAAGAGAGAAAGTAACGGTGGCGACAAGTTCGTATACAAACCCGAAGCAAAATACCATATACGTGACTCAATACTCACGATCTAGACCCGATCTATTCTTTAAAGCCTTAAAAATAACGGCGGCATATAGTGGTGACAGTCGCCAGAATTTCGTCAGAACAGGGAAACGGCGCCGGAAATGTATGCGTGAGTTTTTGAAAGTGATGTTGTGAAATGAAACCCTAATAGGGTTTTTAAAACTGACCAGAGGCCCTATTTAACATTTCCAAAAGTTTAGGGTGAGAGGAATGTAAATAACACGTAGACTCGTTGCAATTTAATGAAACTTTCATATATTAAGAGTGTCGGCCCTATATGGGATCGATAATGACCGTTTTCGGACTAGGGATTGGAACCATTGCGTTTAAAATAAAATTTTTCACGAAAAACGAATATAAACACGACTAATATTCCACAAAATTTAAAGAAATCTTTTTAAAACATCTATCAGACTTTGTTTGTGCCGGAACATGATGTGTGATGCCTAACTTAAAATTACGCATTAAAAGTGACATATAAACGTAGAAAGTATATTATTTCGAGCTTAAGTTTGAGTAATGACCTGAAAATTTTGCGGTTGTTATAGTCTAACCCCGTTAATAGAATTTTGTTCTCAAATTTCAGCTAGTACTATCGTCAAACTGGTGTGGATATTTAAGTCTCATCTGATCCTCTCATTCCCAAGTAAACTCAGGTCCACGTTTTGAGTCCCAATGGATTTTAACTATTGGTATCTTGCTACACTTCAACTTTTTGATCTCACGCTTTAAGATTTCAACAGGTTTCTCTACAAAGTGTAACTTATGATCTATCTGGATCTCTTCCAATGGTATGTGTAAGGTCTGACCAGCAAGAAACTTCTTGAGGTTCAATACGTGAAACGTATCATGAACTCCACCTAGCTCTTCAGGTAGTCGTAGTCGGTAAGCTATTAGTCTAATTCTTTTAGTGATTTCAAAAGGTGCTACATATCTTGGTGCTAACTTTCCCTTCTTTCTAAATCGTGCAACACCTTTCCAAGGTGACACATTGGATATGTTTGGCGCAGAGCTTTTTGGAGTTTTTTGCGGCGATGAGCGGTGAGCAATGAGCTTTTTTATTTTTAATGTTCGTTTGGCAAAGGAGCGGTGAGCTTTGCTATTTTTTAGAATGCTCATTTTCCAATGCTTTTTAAGAAGTCATGAGCGTGAGCTATGGCTATCGCTCATAGCTCATCGCCACAACTCGCTGCCATCACGCTCACAACTCGCGCCATCGCTAACCGATACTTTTACCAAATACACCCATTGAGTAACACATGATCACCAACACAGAATTCTAGGGGTCTCAGTCGGTTATCAACATAGCTCTTCTGATGATCGCATCCAGCTTTAAGTCTATCCTTGATTTGAATGATCTTCTCAGTGGTCTCCATTACTATCTCAGGTCCAATCATTTAGATTTCTCCAATCTCTACCTATGCAATAGGTGAACGACACTTCCACCCATAAAGTGCTTTGAATTGTGCCATATTTACGCTGGTATGATAACTGTTGTTGTAGGAGAACTCGTACAATGAGAGGTGAGTATCCCAATTGCCAACGAAGTCTATGGCACACGCTTTGAGCATGTTCTCTAAGGTCTGTATGGTACGCTCACTTTGACCATCTGTCTGGGGGTGGTAATCCGTACTCATATCTAAGCGTGTTCCTAGTGACTTTTTCAATGCTTGCCAGAAGTTTGACGTGAAACGGTCGTCGCGATCAGATATAATCGATATAGGCACACCATGTCTTACCACTATCTCATTGATGTATAGTCTTGCCAACTTTTACATCTTATAATCCTCTTAAATGGGTAAGAGATGTGCAGACTTGGTAAGCCTATCTACGATAACCCATATAGAATCATGTCCACTACTAGTTCTAGGCAGCTTTGTGATAAATTCCATGGTTATCCTTTCCTACTTCCACTCAGGAATCTCTAGTTGATGTAACAAAACAGATGGTTTCTGGTGTTCGGACTTCACCTTCGAGCAAGTCACGCACTTGCTAACATAAATAGATATGTCTTTCTTCATCCCAGGCCACCAGTACAAGTCTCTAAGGTCGTAGTACATCTTATCTGCTCCTGGATGGACGGGGTACCTTGTCGTGTGAGCTTCGTCCATGATTAGGGTTCTCACGCCACCTTTCAATGGCACCTAAATTCGATCTATAAAATACAGTCCGCCATCATTTTTCTTCTCCAACTGACTATCTAGTCCTCGCAACTTTTCTGCAAGTACATCCATGCAAGGCTGTCAAGATCGCGTGTAAACTCGTAGGATCGTACGAGTTTACGTGTTTACTAGCTAAAACCGTGCAGGATCGTGGTAGGATCTCATATATGGTAGGATCGTAAGTAAGATCGTAGGATCGCACGAAGATCGAGGATCGCCACGCCATCCGAGTTCAAGAAATGTTTTTTTTTTTTTTTTTTTTTTTTTTTTTTTTACTTTTTCTATCTTTAAGTCCATCTCACTTGCTTAGGCCAAAAAACAAACGTGTGTTTTACTAATGTCTTATAAGTAAACCACTGTTGTTTCATTTTATAAATAGATATAGTTTATACCTAGTTTTCTGCTTTTCTAAATAGATTACAGTCTAAAAGTGTTCAATAATTTAATTTACTTTACTTTACTTCATTGCGATTAAACTAATCAAAGGGTATGTTTTGGAATGCCACTAATGAAATGTTTGTTTCTTTGAAATTATGTAGATAGCTCATATGTTTTGAGACATTTAGAACTCATGTTATGTAATATTATTCCACTAAATCGTTAATTTAACGATTGAAACTTGATTTTTTTTGTGTTTTTTTTATTATTTTGGTGTTTGAAATTTGAACTTTGTCATTTTCAAGAGGATATTATATGAATTTATCTTTGATGTTGAGTAGAAATGTAAAACAGTTTGACTCGTTTATCATGTGTTTACAAACTATGACAAATTGGTAGGATCGCAGGATCGCGATCCGATCCTACGATCTCGATCTTGCAAAGACAAAAACGATCCCACGCGGGATCGCGATCTTGACAGCCTTGCATCCATGTCCTTAGACACTTCACACTGAGTTGTTAGTATCTTATCCTTGATACCCGACTGTATGGTCATGCTCATGGCTTTTACTTTCCTCGGCTTGAGCCTTTCTTTCCTACTTAAAGAATCAGCCACTACATTTGCCTTACCTGGGTGGTAACTATAACAACCCGTAAAATTTCAGATTATTATAATAATATTTATTACGTCAGAAATTTAAATCGATTATTTTTTGACAGCTGTCAATATTTAAATTTAAAAACGAGAGGTCATCTCGTTTCTTTAAAAATAAGACACCGCACACATGGTACTTTTCCGCTGAGTATTTTATCGTAAATATGAATTTATTATTCTCTGAGTAAAATTTAAGAATACATAAGCTTAAACTATTATTTTGGGAAGTTATCTCGCACACTGCAGACGCACGCATACCGACACCAAATTAGTTACGGAAAACAGTTATAATTAAATTTCTACGTAATAATGATCCCATAATATTACGTTTACAAAAAACTTTCTAAAAGTATAATTTTTATATTATGCGAGTACCGGAAAGGTACAGTTTCACAAAGTTTCGACAAAACACGGAGTACAGTTAATACAGTAGGGGATAATAAAACAAAACATAAAAACAACCCTACCCACCCCTAACTCACGTGTTGTCCTTCCTCTTCATATTTCTTTTTCTCTTTTCCTGCTCCCCATCCCCCTTCGCAGTACCCTAAGTCCCAACAATGACAAAAATGGAGATTTCTTCTCCTTTTTGAAGGTCAAATGCAAAAAGGGATCACCACCAGTCCCCATAAATGGTATCCCTATTCGCCTAGCAGTCACAAGACCCTTTTGAAGACGGCTTTGATAGCAATGAGAGCCAAGAAAGGATTCCTACTCTCCATACGAGACTAAGAAGACTAGAGTCTAGCATTCTCTTTTATCCTCTCTAAATGGAAAGGACTTTCACAGGTTCAAGACACTTTCCACATAAACCAAAAATTAGGGTTGTCAAAGCAAAGGGCTTTTCAAGATTGATAAGGAGGTTTTTCTAATTGATGTGTTAGGAGCCTAATTCAAGTCTCAATTTCATCGATTACAAGAAGATTGGTGTCCTAATTGGAGTTTCTCTCTTGCACAGTTCATCCCTTTCAATCCATATGTTTTCTTGTAAGAATAATATATCTTGTGTTAATTCTGTCAATAGAATTATTGTTTTGATTTCTTCCTCATTCGAATAGTTATGGACAAATGGAAGAATTTCTGATTTAGTGATAATGTTGTTGTCGTGTGTCGTGGCTGTCAAAAGAATAAACACAAAGAATCAATGAATAATTTGATAATTTAATTTCGGCTAATGTTGAATTTCAGAATATATAGTTTCAACTTATTCATGGCTTAGTTTTCTGCTTATACCCACTGACTTCCCCACGTTTTGCCTCGACTAAGGTTCAATCTCATCGTGTAATGTGTACCTTGCTTGTTCTAATTGTGCATCGACGTAAAGCCACCCATAAGGGGCGCCTGTTTGATGTTTATCGCCAGATACACAAAGTGGTGTGTGTGTCTGGGTCAAATCCACCTAGATGCTAAAGAATGCTCACGCCTTATGTCTTGTGCTCGTATGGAGTCCGGTTGGTCTTAGTTATTTTTCAGCTTTGTGTAAATTTCGGCTTATAATTTCGTTTGAATACCATACTTGGTCTTTGGCTTAGTAAGAAGTTTGTTCGTCCTCTTTTACGATTCGGCATGACGCCTTCTGTACATATAGACTCAAAAGGGTCTAAACCTTTGGGTTGTGTTTGATAGTCGCCCAAAAAGGGTGCGTTTGTTTACTCATCCGAGTCGAGGGAAGGCACCATTTATGTTGTACCCGCCGTGACACAAGAGTCATTATAAACACGTAGGGTTTTGAGTCTCATGGTCTTCTCGACCCTCTTCCCATATCGCGTATAACTGTTAATCAAATGGTATACCAAAATCTGTCCTTACAAATTCAAACACTAGTTGGGCCTAAAGTTGATTTGAGATATTGTTAAGGTATCAAACTTGTAAACATTTATATATAGATATTAAGTCGGATATTAAAACTTGATAAAATCTAATATAAACTTTGACATTAGTCATCTCGGGTAAATAAAGTATACACCCAGGACATGCCAAATTTTTGAAAAATATATCTATTTCAACATATCATGTTTTAACGATGACAACTAGGGTGAATACATCAAAACTTACATTGTATTTTCTAAAGTACAAATTATATTTACATTAAGTTAATGCTTAAATTTTCTTTTAAAATAAATACAGTTATTTCAAACAAATGCTAGTGACTCATGAAATGTATCTTGAAACTTACGGAGATTTTATTATTTCAAATATATACAAGATGGGGTATACTTAAATTTTTCTAAATACATTTATCCTAAGATACTAAATGACATAAAAATATATGTATGTACACGTAATATATGTATACATATCTTCTTCATTCATACTGCATGCGTCTCATAATATATGTACTTTTCATTCCGAATGTCATCATTCGGTTATCATCAGGCCTAGATCTCGTTCACTTTTAATATTCTTCTGTCATATACTTTCCGCGTGTACACTTCCATAAGCCAATGCACACAAACTCTTGAAAAGATATTTTCAAACTTAAATAAAGCCAAACAAACAACAACAACACAAACCTTTAAAACTTATAAAGTTTTAATAAACTGCATAGAGTCTTAAACATGAATAAAGACTAAATTGTTGTACTAAATTAGGTCACGTGTCGGAGCCGTGCACTACCACTAATTGATTTATTCCACCTCATACTGCACATAGCTGAGGCGAGTTTCATAGCCCCTACTTTTAACTGTTTTATTGTTGTTTTAGGGGAAAATACATGCTCATTTTACCTAAATGAATTTATTTACTAAAATTGTGCATTTCCATGCACACTATGCTTTATGGTTGATATGTTTACCTACTATGCTATTGAATATTTTCTTGCAAACTTAATTGTTTAAAGTTACATCACACATAGATGTTTTATGTACCATACCAAAATGCTTTAATTAGAATATTACGCAGCTTAGCCTAAGTCCTTAAATCCCAAAATGCCCTTTTCATGAACTGTCAATTCCTGCTGGGAAGCGCGAATGTTATAAATAGATCTATTGGGGGTGACTCCCCTGTTCGGTTGGCCTCGCATGGGTCAAGGTGAAACATATAGCATGTCTGAATCGAGTGTATTGGGATAAACACTCGCGTTGGGCCTTATTAGTATGACTTCATTTTGCATACAGAAAACTGTAGTAGCTTCGGTTGCATGAAATTAGTGCTAGCGTAATAGATATAATATATGATATTATATTCGTTGTATTGTACATATACCCTACTTATGGTCCACTAATAAAATTCTTTTATCTAAGGTAAACACAAATTTTTATGACATTATGTAAGACGTAATGATCAACAAAACTAAATGTTAAATGGTATACTGAAGTGTCATTTCAATAAACCTATGAACTCACCAAACTTGTGTTGACACTTTTTAGCATGTATTTCAGGTTTTGAGGTGATAGCTTATCTTTGGAGGCGCAAGGCAAAGGCATGGCATGGTCATATACGACTCTGTTTTATGTATTGGGACCACATTTTGATAATGGGCCATTTTCCGCACTAATCAATAATGTAATCATTGTTTTCAAGAAATGAATAAAAGATTTTTTTATAAAAATCAGTTGTTCTATGCTTATGTTGTGATATGAATTTAGTAGCACCCCAAGACTTGTGTGCTTCCACTGAGCCATTTTGGGGGTGTTACAGATTGGTATCAGAGCCTAGGTTATAGAGAATTGGGTATTTTAAAACTTAGACTATAACCACTTTTACAAAAACTTAACCCTATGACCGACACGTGCCTGCCTGCCAAGCTGATGCCTCACTCATAATCCTGTTGAGATCATACTTGATAAGATATATGTTTGATTACTACTCACCTAATTTCACTATAGGTTATAATTATTTTACTATACGTATATTTATGTATCACAGAACTACACCTTTTTCCCTCACATAAAAAGGGAATAATTGTTCTAGTCTTTCAAGACAACTTTTAAAAGCATTAGGACATAATACTAGCTTAACTAAGCTAAGTATTTCAAAATTCATTAAACCTCGATTGATTATAGATTGATCACTGATGCAGGTTTTACTGACCATGTTTTACTATTTATAAGTTCTCGTTATACCTATGGTCTACCCTAATGCATTAACGGGCAGTGTACCCGGTCGTGTGTAGTGTAGTATTTGGTAAAACCGAGGTCGTCCCAAGAGCTATGTGTGTGGATTTAAACTAAGTATAGGTGTCACAAATTTTAATAGATTTTAAGGTGGAAATGACTAACTACTAAAACAAGAAAATAAAAAAGCAAATAGAGGCAAGGGTTGTGATCAAATAGGGGAGAAGTGTGCTAACCTAGTTATTCATCCTATCAAGCTAAGTTCATGTTTAATTACTTCCAATTACTTCAAGTGGGGTCAAAGTCACTAGGATAGCATTTGGTCGCCTGTCCTAACCTATCAACAAAGGGTTCCACCGGAGATGTCAAGTGACCCATCGAAAGTCCAGCTTGTTCTTAGTCCCTAAGCCAAGTCATTAAGTACCGCTACATGCAAGATTTGTAATAATGAGTGTCCGGGCGCTAGCATCTTAAACACTCATCCCTGGCTTCTTAAGTTCATCCAAACGGTAGGTGATCAGTTGGTCAAATCGCACAAGCGAAGAAGGGTCGTCAGTTGGTCATATCTTACCCTTCCCACTCAGTCTACCTACTTAGGCTCAGTTGGTCATCTATACTACTTATAATAGAGGAATGAATCTCTCTCCTCGTAGTCTTAAAATTAATATTTACAAAATACAAAGCGTATTGTACAATACACAATGCACGATTAATGATTTTTCTCATCAATCTTAATTTTAAGACTTACAAGTCTTAAAGCTTAATGTAAATAATAAAAAGCACTATTAATGTGGTCAAGATATTTAATGTAGTCAATTAATTAACAGGTCAATAAATACAATTAATGCAGTTATTAAAACACCCCTTACACATGAAATACACATTATCAAGCATATTGTACAACCCACTTAAACACAATTCATGCATTAAATGTCATTAATACAAATAATAAAGCATATTATACAAATATTCAAGCCCGAACGAGCAACGGGCCAAATGGGCCTGTGCCCGAACGGTCATGGGCCCAACGGGTCGAGCCCGAAGGGCACGGCCAAACGGGTCGAGCTCGAACGAGAACGGGCCAAACGGGCTCGAGCCTGAACGGGAACAGACTAAACAAAATTCTTGATCCTCAGAATTTGTTGTAAAAAAAACATAATAAACTAAAATACGTAATTTACCGGAAAATTTTATTCTAAGGTACCCGCCGCCGCAACGCGCGGGTACCCTGCTAGTATCTCCTAAGTAACTAGCCACTACCGCCATTCAAAACTACCGAAACAAGGGTAGCTACCAACAAACTGTAACACCCCAACCCGACACGGGTCAAAATGTCACATTATGGTGTCATACAAAGCATAATACGCAAGCGGAAGTCTTACAAAATAAAATACAAAGTCATATAAACGAATGACTTCGAAAGGAAATACAAAAATCCAACTTATCTAAAAGAAATAAATTATCAAAACAAATGCTTTTCAAAATGAGTCCAAAATGACAAGGTAACTAGGATCGGTCCACTCAAATACTCCAACTCTCAGCCCATCAAGCCCAGCATCCAATTGGTACCTCCCGCATAGAAACAAAATGTGGCTGAGCTTAAAAAGCCCAGTGAACAGATATATAACAAAACAAATAATCAGAACATATATAAATATAAAGAAAGGGAAACATAAGCTCCTGATGAACCAAATATCATCTATCAAAGAACGAGAGATCAAGAATCAACTGAACAAATTTCATGAGTTAAATGTGTCAAATGAAATGAGAGATCAGACGATAATACGAATCAGATAATCATAAGGTAAACGAGTTAATAAGAATAAGAGATCAAACAATAATGCGAATCAGATAATTATAAGGTAAATGAGTCAACAAGAATAAGAAATCAAGATCATACGAATCAGATAATCATAACGAATAATAACAACATAAGTAGACGAAACGAAGTCAAATAAATTAGTTGAACAACATCATAAGATAAATCAATGAGGAATAAGAGGTCAAAGTCATACGAATCAGATAATCATAAGGAGTCAAAATGAATCATAAGGAATATTGCCACGAGCGCATAACCTGACGTCCAACATGACACATGAAGGACACTACATACATACATAGCCGCCAATTCATAAGTGTACAAGGAGCTGCAAACTCCCAATGTACCATATGTGTAGAGGGTGCAAGGCACGACACCAAACGCCATAAACATATCATAATATCATAAGGCTAAGACGCATCCATACGCCCACATAAACATATCATATGTACCGATCACATGATGGTATACACATACATCATAAATGGCCATGTGATCACATAACATACATACATAAATGGGGACGTCGTGGACTAATCACACCGCCACAGATGGTGTCATGCCATTGGTGCCATCAATGACATGGTCATGGTACCTCCATGACTAGTTAGCTCGGGCAACGAAAAGAAACAAAGCATACGAAGCATAATCATATCATATCATATCCAAACAAAGCATATCAAACTGAACGGAAACATATCATAGCAGAACGAATGTCATAACGAATAGAATCATATCAAAGGATCATATGAAGAATCATATCAAGAGGTATCATAGCAAAGGAATATCAGAAGTGAAGTAAAGTCAAGGATCGGAAAGTCGTGAGAAATCCCTACTGAAAAGGGATAGAATATCTGTACCTCAAACCGTAAAGCAAATCGCCATAAACACACAAGTAAAAACAAGGGCTTCTCCTTCCTCCGCGGATCTACACGAATAATGATCGCTTAATATTTAGAAAGCTATTTCATAGTTTTAGGGTTCATTGTTATTCATATTTCTTAATTAGAAACTTTCCAAAATAAGTAACTTTCTGAGTTAAGTAAGTTTCCATATTTAAGTAACTTTAACACTTTAGGGTTATAATGGACAATTAAATAGATTTAATGGCTTAACGCAACCAATATCATAGTTCAGGGTCTTTAAAAATCACATTAGTAAAGTCAAGGGTCAAATACGATAATCATCAAAGTTTAGGGTTTACAATGTAAATAATTCAAAAATAAAGTTTAAAGTGTAGTTTATCAATGTTTCAAAGTTTCAAATGCCAAAAAGATAAACTATAGAACTTACTGTTATCAATATAATAGTTTATGGTATATTGTGTCATTTCATAATAGTACAATGTTTGCATGTGACCAATTCTTAAACATGAGGGTTGAAAGTGAAAATATTAAATATAAATAATAACATGCACCATAATGAAATTCGTACAGTAGAAATATTTCATTTTACTTTTTTCTTCTTCTCGACATGCCAACTTCATGCTTGTTCGCGGTTCAAACAATTAACATCTACGACTTACTAAACACGCATTACTACTAACTCCCGACTCATCTTCCCCGACCCCTTTTCAAAACACCAAACGACTCACGCATGAATTCCGCGATCACCTTTGAAGTTACCCTCACAATAACATGCTTATGCTTATAATCTTTTCTTTTTATTTCGAAAGAAACGGATCCATGCATACACTATATGAGTCGAACATATTATATCTTTACCCATGACCCATCCATGAATTCACAACACATACCTCATTCGACCCATGTTACCATTTGCAAGCAAAAATTTATTTCTAACAACATATGTAAGACCAGTTTTAGATATTAGTAATAGTAGCTTCTTGCTTCGCAACTAGTAGCTCAATATTATTATACATTCATAAGTACTGATCTTTAATATTAATATTAACAGAACTATTAGAATAAAGACCTTGCATGAGGCTCATGAAACATCAGTTTGACATAACAATGGTGATTCTTGATTATAATATAATCTTAGCATATAAAGGAAACTAGTAAATTAGAGTTTAAGGTATACCTTTAAGCTAAATGATTAGACGTCGATACTGAAGAAAAAGGCACGAGCACTAAGGTTCAACGGGAATATAATTGAAACTGAAAACCAATACGTACGCGAACAACGTAGAATAAAACTCAGCCCAATCGTGAACTATAAACCTCCAACAGAATGATTATCACGACCCTGACCCGAGTATGAATCGATGCTCAACCCATGCTATTGAATGAACGAAATCTGTGACTCCAACATGACCCCAAAAATTCAGCCCTGACATGATCTATAATGGACCAGCGAACCTGAACATAAACCGATCGAATCAACGTTTCCATGCTCGAACAAACTTGACGTGAACCGTACCCGAACTCAGATTTTGACGAAAACTTGCAGCCGTAGTTTTTGTTTTAGTTTGGAGTTATTGTGTGAATGATAAATGGGAGGGCCTTGTGTTATATATAAAAACGTTGGCAACAAATCCTTCGGTAATAAACGCATGACTTGAAGCGGAAGAAATCAGTTAAAGTTTTTGAATTATAGTCAAACCTTCTTATTTTAGTTTAAGTTATTAGTAACTGTAATGCATATAAAAGAAGAGTAAATAAGCAATTTACGGAAAAAATCTCGGGGAGATGCAACGCCTTTGACTCATTTTAATTGACCATATCAAAAGTTCAAACAATTTCATTTCTCAAATTATTACTCCTATTATTATCGATATCGATATTGATATCTATTATATGTGAAAATTGATACAACTGTTTTATTAATTTACATATTTTCATTTTTTAGTTTCCATCTTTTTATATATGAGAAATATAGACATAACTTTTAGTAGTTGATATTGTCTTTACTTGTATCATTAGGTTACTAAGGATAAAATTAATAATGTGTACATATTTCATATTATAAGGTTTTCATATCACATATTAAGCTTATGTTATCTGTCATATTAATTTAACTATCATATAACATAAGGTCTTAATTATTTAATAATGTTCATAGCACTTAGCGTAAAATCGAATTATATAGGATTTTAGGAAAACGGATTTTCGGATATTACAACCAACAAACTATGCAAGCATACACTAGAAATAATTATACGTAGCAATGTAAATGTAAACAAAGCAATTAAGGAATCATAATTCTAGGATAGCACCGAGGTGCTTAGCAGCTCATATTAACTAAAACAATCGATTCAATGTTTAACATTACGAAATACATGAATTGAAAGTAAAGAAAAGATAAAATGCTAATGCTTATCGTAAGGGAGTGATTTCTCCCTTGGAGATGGCTTCGTATGCTCCCTAAGATCTGCCTTCAACCTTCTACTCACGTTCACTGATGTTGTGTGTTAAATGGGATGATTATAAATGCTGGAAATCGAGTGGTATTTATAGGCCAGATTAGGTTACGGCGTAACTTAAGTTAAGAGTTACGCTGTAATACCATTATCTCCGTAATTTGCACTAAAAATGTTGGTTACGGCGTAACATCTAGAAGGAGTTACGTCGTATCTTCAATAAATCCTTGTTACGCCGTAATTGAGACAATAGTTACGGCGTAGCTTGCAACGCGCGGAGCTTCATTTGACCTAGTTAGTTACGCTGTAATCTTTGGAAGGAGTTACGCCCGTAATCTTCGCTGAGTTGGTTTTCGAGCTCGCTCATTACGACGTAATGTGGAGTTACGCCGAACGCCTTCAAATGAGCATACTATCATATATCTTCAATAAACTCTCCAAATCCGCGTCTCTTTAGCTCCAATGCTCGTAATTTACGAAAATGAAACATAGAGGAAAACAAGCGTAAATCCATATAAATGATGTAAAATACGAGCATTATCGGGGAAAATTGACATTTAATATTCAGGACTATTTGATGTTATCAAATATCCCCCACTTGAACTCAACTTGCCCTCAAGTAGACCTGATTAGATAGTGTTAGGATTTAGAAAATCCATAGTGAAGAGTCGGTCACCACAAATATAATCTAGCATAAGTTAGCTCGTAGACATATCGTTATCTACGTGTTTATTAGCTTAGTTTAGTTTAGAGTAACATCGTGGAGGAATGACGGGTCTTTACCCATCGTACACCGATCCACATCGAAGCGGAGGACGTTTAGGTTGTAACTATAAACACCCCTTCCATCCTTGGAAGGGTGGAGCTTCTAATCTAACCTTTCATTCTTTTTTTTACTTTCTCACTCTAGAACTCCCTCTCTACTCTCTTCATCTCTCTAACATGGATTACTTGTATCATCACCATCCTAGACCACTCGAATCATCAAACAACCCAATATGTATGATCCTACAATTGGCATAAGAGCCAGGTTATGTTGTTTTTTATGACTCGTATGGTTTTTGAGCGGTTTGTGTATGCGGTTTGTACAATTCATAGATGCGGTTTGACACGTATGATGTTTGGAAACATGTGTTCATTTGGTTATGTTGATGTATTTTGCTGTTTGTATGTTGCATTTTGGTACTAAACTGAAGTTGCGTTTTGGTCTGAATATGCGTCTTGACTATTTCTTTGTGCGGTTTGTTGCGGTTTCTTGGATGCGGTTTGATATGCAGATGATGCGGTTTGTCCAGGTCGATGCATTTTGGTTCCAAAGCGGTTTGTTAAAGTGTCCAGATTCTATTATCTAAGATGCGGTTTGTTAAAACTGAATGGTCAACTGCGGTTTGTTACCAATGCGGTTTGATGTCTAAGCGTTTTGTCACAAATGCATTTTGGTAGCAATATGATTCTGCGTTTTGAAGCCAGAATTGAGCGTTTTGTTTTAAATAAGTCATATGCGCTTTGTTATCAATTTGATGCGTTTTGTCGCTAAAGAGGTCTGAATTATGCGGTTTATGCCTTGGTTTGATACTAAGTGTTTTGACCCCATAAGTATGCGCTTTGTTCAAATATTCTGGGATGCGGTTTGTCAAGATAAAAAGGGAAGCGATTTGGTAGCAAAAATATTAATGCGTTTTGACCATCTTGACTGCGTTTTGAGTTTTAAGTGCGATTTGACATAGTTGAAGTAGTTTGATTAGCTATACGTTTTGACTCAAAGTTTTGAACAGCAGCAACATCACAAACAACAACATCAAAAATCATCTAAGTACATCCAATCCTACATCATCCAACTTCATCTAAGTACATACATCACAACATCATTCAACAATATCAACAATCAATGTTTTGTATCTAAATCTTATGCTACATCATCAAAAAATCTCTAACAAATATTATATCTCAAGGGTCATGCTATCATACACAATATCTCAGCTGATTTCTTCTTTCGTGATAATCGAAGTTGCATTCAAACCTCTAGAGGTCGACAAATCGAAAGAAAGAAATTACATCATCGATCTCTTTCGAAGCATAATGCTTCTTTCTCATATACGAATTATAAAGAACTGAATATAACATTTGCGTTATACTCCTTTCTTTCATTCGTGATATTCAAAGACCAAAACAAATCAAAACGAATATCATCATTGATCCTCTTTTTGAAGTTCTCTACTTCAAATCATTTTCGAATTTTTAGAATAAGAATAATAACAATGGTGTTACTTTCTTGTCTTCATTCGGTTAATGACATCAAATCAAAGGGTCTAAGCATAAAATTGAATCTCATAAATCGTTCTACTATGGTTCAAATCTCATCTAAGATTTTTGTATAGTTGAACTTTCATCCTCATAGATCCAAGAGTGATTCTATCCGAATAAAATTAAAGAAATGACCTTAACAAAAGTGTTATATCAAATCTTTGATTCGGAAATGTCTCAATGTAATGCGAAAACAAGAAACTAAATCACACAAAATAAATATAACCAACCTCTATCGGGGTAGCTGATACGCTTACACAGCGCGTTCGGGGTCAAAGGAACTTCCTTTTCATCGAGCAAATTTTCAACACCCTAGGCAGTGAACCTAATCGTTGTAGTGTAGTATTAGGGTAAGCCATGGAATTGATATCGTTCTCTAGGGGAATAGGAATGCTAGTGAGAGGTTACTACGCTAAGGTTGGGGTTGAGGAAGATTATTTTTATCTTTTATATTTTTAGGAAATGGAAAGGTACGAATCTCGGGTTTGAATTTGGGGGTTGGTATTTCTACCGATTACTTCTACTATCTAATTATCTAATTAACTAAGGTGAGGGTAGTCTATGTCTAATTATTGTGTGCTCGTATGGCGATATAAAGATGTGTTTACTTAGGTCTTATTACTCCTTAATTATATCCTATTGATGGTTGAATTGTCACGTCCTTATTCTTAATCGCGTTGTGTGTCTAAGGTTGTAGGGTATGCGTTTGTCGCTACTCTTTGAAACTACCAAAGGTTATCGCCTACAAAGTCTCTAGGATTTATAAACTTTAACTCTAAGGTACTCTTCGGATGGTTTAGCCTACAACAACTCTAGGTGCTATAAACTAAGGTTCACAAAGATTAATCAAGCATTAACTACACAACAGATGACCTATCGCATTACTAGATCATTAACAATTAAGATAAGAGACAACCAATCAATATTCAATAATTAAGTTTCATATTCCCTAGGCAAACACACAAGTAAATTAGCCGGACATGGAGAACATGCAAGCATACACACAAGTAATTAAAGACATAATTAAATTAATGAAGTAAAACACTTATCTTGATGTAAGATAGGTTTGGAACCCTAAAATCTTGTATAAGATGCCTTGGTTCGGTTTAGGTTTTTACTCCAAAAGACTACACACCGAAAACTAAAAATTCGGATTCTATATATAAGATTACATTCGCGACGTCGTCACCTTATAATTTGTGACGCCGCCGGGTCGCCGTTATTAGAGTTTCGTCTTGGCTACGTTAGTCTTGGCGACGACGTCACCTTATGTTTGGGACGCCATCCCTTGGTCTCGACGCCGCCTCGATCAAATCTAGGCCGCCCGAGTTGCGACGACCATCGCTTTTAAAGCCCGATACCGCTACTTGTAAATAAGCAAGTTGGCTCGAGCCATCACAAAAGTGATGCGACGGCATCGCAGATAACACTCGCCGTCCCCTTCATTTCAAAGATCTGAGTGGCTCGATTCTTGACTTTGGCCATTTTCTTCGATATTCGCGCCTTTTCGTCCGAATAAGTGTCATTCCAACATTTTGCCTTCAAGATACCTAAAAGTGAAAAGGAACGATATTAAGTAATAACGGATACAAAAGTGATCAAATAATTAAACAACCCCTCAAAAAGGTACATTTTAAAACCTTATCAAATATCCCTACACTTGGTATTTGCTTGTCCTCAAGCAAATATGCTTTTAGCCAATTAATTTATAAGTTAGGGGTCATGAAGCATTGGTTTAAAACAATCCACAACACATATAAGCCCCGCAAAAGTCATAACAAGCATGTAAATTATATACTAGTACCTCACATGCGGTGTTTGGATACTCACATCTCTCGGGTGTATATGAAATATAACAAGTTGGAAATGGAAGATAAACACTCATTAACCGGTCCTAGTACATAGATTACCATAGGCTTGAGACTAGATCAAACCTCCATCGCTTTGGCGTAAGCACCTAGGAAAGACTATCCAAGAGGAATTTTAAAGGGTTTTAATGTTAGGCTTACGGTAGGGAAACAAAGGGTTTGGTGGGATAGGCTATTTAGTGGTGGCAAGTCAAAAATATTTTTGTTACAAGCATGCGAAGAATGGCGTTGCTAAGCCAAGACTCGACACTCTAGACTCTAGATAACTGAAACAAACAAACATAAATTAAAGATAGATGTAGGATGGTAGCCTGTATGTTTATTTTTTTATTTTTTTTTACACTCTATTTTTTTTTCTTTTTCTCTTTTTCTATTTTTTTTCGATTTTTTTTTCATACGCTTTTACTCTACCATCCTCTATAGTAACATCAAAATGATAGGGATTTATAGGCACATCCCTACACTTGAGTTTTTATTACTCTAACACTAATTTGAACCGAATTGAAAAGATCAAAACACTTGGAGTACATTATTACGCAAATAAAGGGAATTTGAATTTAACATCCCTTCCCGTCATTCCATAAACTTTAACTTTTCCCATGAGTCCCAATCGTCCCAAAACTGTGTACAAAGGATATGAATCGACTTAGCAACTTATGCAAGCAACTAGATAATTGAACTAAGGGTTTTTAGGGTGATAACAATAATGCACTAAAAGTGAGTGCATACAAGGTAGGCTAAGGCGATTTGGGTGTACATTTGGGGGTGGGGTGTAAACAATGCTCTTTATTGATATTCCAGAAAAACGAAACATCACGAGAACCGCGAAAAGGATAGGCTCTGAGGGGTTAGCTAGGGGTATTGTGTACTAAAGATGA
Organism: Chrysanthemum lavandulifolium; assembly: GCA_022545495.1. NCBI lineage: Eukaryota > Viridiplantae > Streptophyta > Magnoliopsida > Asterales > Asteraceae > Chrysanthemum > Chrysanthemum lavandulifolium. Next base: position 96,870,162 of record CM040238.1, read on the forward strand.
GTACAACGCAAAGGTGTGGGGGAATTACTCAACCGATATGGAAGAAGTAATTATATTACGGGTATAAAACAAGGGTTATCCTAATGCCTCTTATTATTTAGTTATTCCTAACTACACAAGTGTAGTCTTACTAGCAATCTCGGGATGCATCACAAAACAAGTTCTAGAATCTAATATACTACCGGTTCACACACTAAGCATTAAAGATGAATGATTTAATTCCTACTAATCTAAGGGCGATCCTCACATTTTGGGTGGAATTTAAGTGGTAAAGGGTTTTTGTGCTAGTCATATAACTTCCTATCCATGAGACGCTTTTGTTAAGACTAATGGCCCACTCTTATATGTCATGAAAAATTTTAAATTTAGTGCCAAAATTACCCTAACCGACATTTTCTCATGGTTTATTACGCAAATGCAATTGGATAAAGCAAATAATCAAGGATAAGCATAGTTTCAAAGTTCCGTTTATTTTCCCTCCTACACTTAAACCGAACATTCTCCTAATGTTCCCGAAAGTATCAAAGTTATGATAATGGAAGGTAATAAAAGATGAAAGAAACTAGTACTCCCCGATTAGCTCGGTAGGATCCGCGTAAAGTGGTGGTTATATTTTTCTTCAAGAAGAACGTTTGCGTGAAAGGCTCCTTCTCATCTTATGTATCTCCTTCTTGATAAATTAAACCTGCACACTTGAAGAAAACAAACAAGAAACCTTCACGTAAAATCGGCGGTAATAATATATATAAGACTCTACTAAACTAGGATATAATGCTTGTGGAATGGATGTTTCTGCAATTTACGGAAAATTAAGACCGAAAATTCCAAAAATTATAAGTAGCTCAGAAACGAAAAAGTAATAAGTTATTTTTTCTCCTTCACGATGCCGTAAGGTTGCGATCTCGACGCCGCCAGTTATCCCGACAAAAGCGGTCTCGATTTTCGGAAAAAATTCGGAAAATTTACATATTTAGAATCGGAAAACTTTCCTGCAAAACATCCATTATGACTCGATACAAGCATTTGACTCGAACAAACAAACATGTATATCTTTTAATCAATTGAAATTCTCATGTTTACATTTCTTTTGAAAACGTATGTAATCCTCCCTACACTTATCCTTTATGTAAATACCTTTATATGTAATTAAGACGAGGTTAAAAACAAAATAAAACATTTTTACAAATTTAAACATGAGAATAAGCAATCAATAAAAGATATATGATACAAACAAGCAAACAATTAAGCATGGGTTGTCTCCCACGAAGCGCTTTTCTTTATTTATGAGTCTTGTAGCTAGACTCGTAGTCGTGCCCCACGTGACTTCACACCGTCACTTTCTTCCTTATGACGGTCTCATTGGGGATTCCATGTTGTAAAGTGCCCTATGATGCACCTTTCTAAGAGGTCGTCCTCTCCCCAATCGGTTCTATATTCCGGTCCTAAGTTAAAGCAATCCTTATAGAATCCGAAAATCTTGGCCATAACATAATCTACTCCTTTCTCCTTATCCTCATCATTCCTATAATAGACCGATAGTTTAAGTTTCTTTTCATCATTGGAGAGTGATGAAAACTTCTCAATATTAAACGGTATTTGGTAAGCTACATCATCGGTCTCATCCTTGAATCGCACTATTCCTAATGAGGGATCATAAGTCATCCCGGTATTTTCTATGAAAGGCTTTCCTAGAATAACGTGGGACAAGCTAGGATCAATGGCCGTGCTAATATCATCCGCAATTATGAAGTCCGTAGGAAACGTGAAACTACCTACATAAACGGGCAATCCCTTAATTCTACCAAGAAAATTGCACCTAACCCTAGGATTATCGGGGTCTTGCCTAGTTGGGATAGGCTTCTTCATTACCCAATTATAGTAGGTGCTAGTCATTATGTTTATTGGTGACTTGCGGTCAATGTAGGCCTTTGCCACAAAAGGTGTCCTATGCAACATGGTATGTTAAGATTCCAAGGGTTCCAAAACTTGATCCTAGGGCTTTTCCTAACATACATGTGACGGAGGTCACGCACTAAGTGAGGGTGGTGAGATAGCTCTTCTTCATGGGAAATTTATTGAAATAGTCATTGTCTACTTCATCTACTTCCTCGGTTGTTTCATTAACCTCAAGTATAGTTTCATGGTCCGCTTCGTCATTTGTTCTATTAGGTTTCACTAAGGTGATGGTATTGACGAATTGGACGTGTTTAGCTAACTTACTTGGGTCCTTAATCTCTACACGGAAGGCTCGGGAGTTGAGATAGCATTAACCTTCCAATCACTATTGGTCATGGCTTTCAAGAGGTTATCTATCTTCCTATCCATCTCGGCTTGTTGTTGGTTAAAACAACCGAGAGCTTAGCAATTGAGCTTCTTGGGATGCGACTAGGTGTTGCAACATCCCCTCAATGTTTTGTTGGTTAGGGCCATGAGATGGGGGCCATGAGAAATCATTGGAAGTGAATTCTTTGGTTTGTCCCCAATAGAAGTCGGGCTTGCCCTTCCATGCTTCTCGGGCGTCATTGAAAGTCCTAGGTCCGGGTGTTGTAGGGAATCTTCCTCCCGTTCCATTAATACGCGAGGATGCGTAGTCAATGGAAGCATGTTCGGGGAATCGGGTGCAAGTGCGCGTGTTATGAGGATCACTACACGGCTCACACGAGGAAGAAACTTTGTTCACATGGCGTGAAGAATTAGGATTTTCGTAGGAACTCATTAGGAATTTAACTTGATCTTCAAGTTCGAGCATCCTACGGTCGGAAGGTTGTGAGTCAATGGGAGGCAAGGAGATTGCCTTAATGCTTTGGGCAGACTCACGGGGTCATTCCAACTTTCGTTGTCATAGAGAGCAAGGTCCTCTACTATACCCCATGATTCTTCGCGGTGAGATCACTAAGTTTTCCACCGCCGCTTGGTCAATGGATCGCTTAGTGGGGAAGTTGACATGATCATAGAAAAGTTGGACTTGGAGCCAAAGATCAATGCCGTGATGAGGGACTTTATGAAGTAAGTCCTTGAATCGAGTCCATGCTTCAGAGAGATTTACCTTGGCGTTGTTCGAACATCAAGATGTCATTCCTAAGCTTAGTGGTTCTTCCGGTAGGAAAAATTGAGCAAGGAAGCGAGAGGTGAGATCATCCCAACTTGAGATGGAGCCGGGGAAGTCGCTCAAGGCAATTGCTTGCTTGGTCCCGTAGAGAGGGTGGAAGGCAGGCGCATGGTCTCCCGAGTAGTAGCATCGAGGTCGATGGAATCGAAAATTTTAAGGAAATCCTTAAGATGTCGATTAGGATCTTGAACGAAGTCCATGGAATCACATCCGCTTTGCACCAACCGGATGGTGTCGGATCGCAGGGCCGTAGTTTGGGCTTGATCGGGAAGCTCAATGGTGTTCCTATAGCCTAGGTGGCTTGGTCTCGGTATTCACCAAGAGTACGGCCTCTTGGCGGGTCATTTGGTGGTAAGTTGATGAATGGTGGCTGGTTATCACCTTCCATGATGAAAAGTGATGGGGTTTTACGAACAAAGGTCACGAAGAAGGGGGATAGACTACGAGGAAGCTAAAAAATTAGAAAAGATTTACTTGATAGGAATCAAGCAAAGAGACCTAAGTGAAGTGAACTCCTAACTAGCTATTCTATTCCCCGCGTGGCGCCAAAACTTGATACGCTTACACGGTAGCGTTCGGGGTCAAAGGAATTTCCTTTTCGTCGAGCAAGTTTTCAACACCCTAAGCGAGTGAACCTAATCGTTGTAGTGTAGTATTAGGGTAAGCCACGGGAATTGATATCGTTCTCTGGGGAATAGGAATGCTAGTGAGAGGTTACTACGCTAAGGTTTGAGGAAGATTATTTTTATCTTTTATATTTTTAGGAAATGGAAAGTCGAATCTCGGGGTTTGGATTTGGGGGTTGGTATTTCTACCGATTACTTCTACTATCTAATTATCTAATTAACTAAGGTGAGGGTAGTCTATGTCTAATTATTGTGTGCTCGTATGGTGGTTTAAAGATGTGTTTACTTAGGTCTTATTACTCCTTAATTATATCCTATTGATGGTTGAATTGTCATGTCCTTATTCTTAATCGCGTTGTGTGTCTAAGGTCGTAGGGTATGCGTTTGTCCCTACTCTTTGAAACTACCAAAGGTTATCGCCTACAAAGTCTCTAGGATTTATAAACTTTAACTCTAAGGTACTCTTCGGATGGTTTAGCCTACAACAACTCTAGGTGCTATAAACTAAGGTTCACAAAGATTAATCAAGCATTAACTACACAACGGATGACCTATCGTATTACTAGATCATTAACAATTAAGATAAGAGACAACCAATCAGTATTCAATAATTAAGTTTCATATTCCCTAAGCAAACACACAAGTAAATTAGTCGGACATGGAGAACATGCAAGCATACACACAAGTAATTGAAGATTATTGGTGGCAAACTGTCAAGTTTATTACACAAATTAACCACTTGTGAATGGTCAACCGTAATAAAATTAAAACAGTCTAAAACCAATGCAATGAAGTTCTAGAGGAGTTTAGTGTTTCCCCAGGTCGTTAAGTCCCAACGAGCTGTGCGACTGAATAACCAAACGTATAGTGATCGGATGATATTGAGCGGAAAAGGTTTATGGATTATGAATAATTATACCTAAAGAAAAAGTTTGTAAATTACAGGGGCTTAAATGCAAATTAAAGAAAATTAAAAGCTAAATTATATTAAATAAACGCTATCACTATTTTTAAATTTTGATTTTCTTGATTTTCTTTTATAAATTTAAATTAAAACTACGTAGCGTCTAAAAAAGAAAATGTGAAATTGAAACAAGATTAATCCTAAAAATATAAAATGAAATTTTACAAACCTAATGATAAGAGAAAATTTTGAGAAAAGAAAATTATTTTTATGACTATTTATTTAATTATTATTAATTAAAACTATTTTTACCTATTTAATAATACCTAAAATATAAGAAAATATGAAATAAAGCTAGAAAAGTGAAATTATGACTTAGAAAAATCTAAAATAATTAAATAGAATTTTCAAAACTAATTTTGTATTATTCGATTTATATTCTAATTTCTATGATTTAAAAACTATTCAAAACTAATTAAATGGCTAAAATTACAAATTTAACTAAGAAAAATCGGAAAATTATTTTTTGCTTTTACATTTATCTTAACCTAGGAAAATGAAAACTTATTTTTGAAGCTTTTCCGATTTAATTGCAATAAAAGTTAATTAAAAGTCCTAAAAGCTGTTTTAAATAAGGAAAAATAGCAAACAGTGATGAAAAATTATGAAAATTAGGAAAAGTCTAATATTATATTCTAAGTCTATGAAAAATATAAAAACTATGGCTTATGTGTGAGAATATGAGGTCATAGGCAAACCGCTTATGAATAAGACTTAATAATAAGCCAAAGACCACAAATGGACACCAAATGAACCCGAAGCTAGATTATGCTATAACTACGTGAAAACAACCTAAATTAACTATTCTAAACCTCTGGAAAACAGGATGCAAGAATCTAGTGTGAATTGCACTTAAGAGCCAAAAGCAGTTTTAGCTACTACTTTGTAGCTTGAAAATAAGCCACCAAATAGTGAAACTCAAAACCGGATGTGGGATCCTAAACTAGACACGGAAAGGGACTTGTAAACCAAAAATCAAACCAAGACAAGCTCTAATGAGCTTGTGGAGAACTTCTGCACAAACACATGCGAGACTCGATTATCAGTCGAGTCGGCTGAGGCACTTTTGACCTATTTGACAAGTCGATTTAGAGCTTTTACAAAATTACTAAAATCTACAAAATCATATTTCAACTCTTGACCAATTGAAGTTGTTAAACCCAAAGTTTCACTTGAATTGATCCAATAATGAATCAATGAAAAATCAACCAAGTTGGGTGAAAACTGAGTTTTTCACATTTTGACTTTTGACAGTTTTGAGAGTTTTGACCAAAATGAGATTTGAGCTTAAGTTGTTAACTGATTATGATGAATTAAGTTAAAATGAAGCTATAATAAGCTACTAACCCAATCACTAAACTTAAATCAGGTTAATGATCTCTCAAATCCTAACTGATAAATTAATGAGAACAGATACAATCTAATAATTACTTTTAGTGTATGCAAATGAGATTTGATGACTGCAATGAGTACAATTGAACTTAATAAGTCTAAAACAACAGGTCTCAACCAATGAACAAACCTCAAACACAGTTTTGACAATTTAACCAATCACCACTTTAACTAACTGATTTGCAGTTTAACTAAGCTAACTACTGAACTAGCTTATACTATCACTTAAACTGAATTAAGTTAACCTAATGACAACTAAATAAACAGGTCTAAGCTATTAATGACCACAGATTCAAACACAAGCACTTTATGCAGGCCTATAACAGTTTATAGAGAAAGAAATAAGAACTCACAAGTGTCCCAGCTTATTTGCAGCTTAAACCAGAACCAACCTACACTAACCTAATCTAATCCAAACCCATCCAAGCTCTGCAACAGTCCAATATCATAACCATTTCCAAATGAAGCTTTTCAGTTGACTTTTGTTGACCAATATGAGAAATTGCTTGAATCTGTTTTGTAAGTTTACTAGAAGCTATAAACATCTTTAGTAAGCTTATTTGAGAAGTAAATAAGCTCTTTGAAGCTTGGAATTCAGTACATTTGAAACTGTCTTGAATAAGAGAAATGTAAAAACATGAATTTTGATAGAACTTGAAATTAATTCTTGAAAAAGGTTACAATACACTGAACCAACTTAGTTTCATACAATAAAACTTGAAATTACAACTTAGAACTTATTTAAGACATGGAAATTTTAAAACGACATACATATGAAAATAAAAACTAAGTACTACTCTTCTACTCTCTCTTCTTCCTCTATTTATCATCAAAAGTCATCCCACTTGTACTCTGAGCAAATCTCACCTCTAATCTGAGCCATTGGATCACTTGAGACAATATTGGCCATTGATGAGATTTTGGCGCCAAATTGATATTTGCAACTGCAGGGGGGGGTTGAGTGCAAGGAAGGAGGGGACATGGTGTGGAGTATGTGAGCTGGAGGTGAGGGATGTCTGGATTTTGCAGGTTGAGTGGGTGAAGAAGAAGAAAAAGGAGGGAAAGGTGGGCGGGGTTGGTTTGAGTCAAACCAAGTTTGACTGGGGTGTTATATTGGACAGGGGTTCGAAAAGGGGGGGGGGGTCAAGGGTCATGGCTTGGTATTAATACATAAGGACCATATTTGCAATTCACCAAAAGAACAAGGGACCAAGTCTGCCAATTCCTCAAAGTTGTTTCAAGGGTCACTTTTGCCAAGTTTCAATAGTACAAGGACCATAAAAGACATTTTTAAACTTCCAAGGACTATTTTTGCCAATTTTGAAACTTGAAGGACCAAACTTGTAAATTCTCAAAACTTATGAAATTTTTCACCAAAGGACTAATTATGACAACTTATGATTTCAAAAGGACCTTTGGTGACTTTTCTTTAAAATAAGTGCTCGGGGACTATTTTGACAAGATTTGAAAGTCGGAGGGAAAGCGCCAATTATGCAAACTTAGCTCGATTTTCATCGATTTTAAACATTTTGCATCCGAAACATATAAAATACACTTTTGGGATATTTTCGTTATTTTGATGCATTTGAGTGTTTTAAATGTTTTGCGATTCAGTTGACCAAAATGATGAGTATTTACACACAACTCATCGGATCATGAATTGCTTCAACAACTCATCAAAATCGGCCTCTATTGTTTGTATTAGGGCCTTGATTTTGAAAATTTCCTTGATTATTGCCATGAAAATATACAGGTTGAAATTTCCGACCTTGGTTTCTATTAAAATTTCCTTGGTGTTGGAAGTTTTGACTTTGATTTTGAAAACCGTTATTTTGACTAAAATTTCCTTGGTTTTGAAAACCTTAGTTCGTTCTATTCGATTTTGATTACGTTTTGGTTTTGGTTGAAACCGGGTGGTCGAGGGTAGTGGTTAGGACGGTGGTTCGGGTCTATAGGAGCACGGTATTGGTTGCCTCTGAATTAGAAATCCGCCCAGCGTTTGCTTCAAAGGGTTACCATCGGTGGCCATACAGATTGTAATAGGCATGGGGCCACCGCAAGTAACACATACTTCCACTTTCTTAACTTCCAGGAGGTGAAGTTTGTGGAAAGAAACTTTCTTTTGGTTAGAGAGAACCAAAGCTTGAATTGCTTCAGTGAGTTTGTCAATCTTAGCATCGGTGCTAGATTGACTCACGCGATAGAATAGAAGGACCAACAACGACTTGGGAAACAACCGGTTTGCTTCGTGCGGTGCGGACTTTGACTTGTTTTCAATGATCGCTAAAGCTTCTTTTACGTTTTGCTCAAGAAATTTCCTCCGGTGGAGGAATTGAAGAATCTTGATCGATTGACTCACTCCATTATAGAAAGTATCGAGTTGCATTAACTCGGAGAAACCATGGTGAGGACATTTCATGGAGCAACTCCTTAAAACGATCCCACGATTCATTGAAGGGTTCATCAAACTTTTGTGTGAACTTGATGATTTCGTTTTAAGACTCGTGGTTTTAGAAGGTGGATAGAACTCGTTAACAAATTTCTTCATCGGTCTTCCCAAGTTTCGATTGATTGAGGGGTTGTTTTCAAGCCAAATCCGGGCTTGTCCCTCGAGGAAAATGGAATAGAAGAAGCTTGACGACATCTGTAGGGACATTCTTGTATTTGATGGTAGATGCAATCTTGTTAAACCATTGAATATGAGCATGAGGATCATCCCTTTCAAAACCATAGAATTGACTTGAGGTTACAAGATTTAGTAACCGGTTTTGAGTTCAAAATTTTCACCACAATGGTTGGGATAACAATAACATCTCCATACCCATCGATGGGTGCACGGAGAAGCTCACACATAGGACGTTCTTCCGCCATGATAGCGGAAGTAGTGTGAGCATCGGATCTCGGATCCGGTCGATGGGGCGAACGCGTCTGGATCGCCTTCTTGGAATCGACAAGCTTACGAAATGGGCTCACGGACCTAGAAGGCGAGTGCGCATACACTAGAGTTAACTCTAAGGAATCTCGAGTTAAAGAGGAATTATGAAAATGGGGAAAGAAGAATCTTTTGAGTTTTATGGTTTTGAAAAGTAGATATAACAAAAAATCCAATTAAAACAATATCGAGGCAAAACGACAGTGAACTTAAACCAATAATCACAAGATGAATGGCTTCTTTGAAAAAGGTACACCACTCACAAGGACACAAAGGCAAGTTTTAATCTTTGGTTCGGGAACTTATTATGGCCGTACCCCCAGTTAGGTAGTACTCTGTCTTGGTTCTCGATGGTAATTTTTTATGTTGTTATTATTAAACAAAGAAAACGACAAATCTTTTTGTATTTTTATCTTTTATATATATAGAAACAAAAGAAAAATATTTTTGTGTTTTATCGTTTTAAGATGTTTTGGATTTTGGATTTTATAAGAAAATATAGATATATATAGATGGTATGAACAAGGGTGAATATTCAAATCACTAATCGCTAAGCGTAAGATAATTAGCACTGACTCCCGTGCGCTAAAATTTGATTGGCTCCAAGCGGTCGGGGTTTATCACGCAAGTCAACCACTTGTGAATGGTCAACCGTAACAAAAGCCAGAAAGTCTGAAACCAATGCAATTGAGTCCAGGAGAGTTTAGTGTTTCCCTAGGTCGTTAAGTCCCAACGAGCTGTGCGACTGAATAACCAAACGTATAGTGATCGGATGATATTGAACGGGAAAAGGTTTATGGATTATGAATAATTATACCTAAAGAAAAAGTTTGTAAATTACAGGGGCTTAAATGCAAATTAAAGAAAATCAAAAAGCTAAATTATATTAAATAAACGCTATCACTATTTTTAAAATTTGATTTTCTTGATTTTTCTTTTATAAATTTAAATTAAAAACTACGTAACGTACAAAAGAAAATGTGAAATTGAAACAAGATTAATCCTAAAAATATAAAAATGAAATTTTACAAACCTAATGATAAGAAAATTTTGAGAAAAATAAAATTATTTTATGACTATTTATTTAATTATTATTAATTAAAACTATTTTTACCTATTCAATAATATCCTAAAATATAAGAAAATATGAAATAAAGCTAGAAAAGTGAAATTATGACTTAGAAAAATCTAAAATAACTAAAGAGAATTTTCAAAACTAATTTTGTATTTTTCTGATTTATATTCTAATTTCTATGATTTAAAAACTATTCAAAACTAATTAAATGGCTAAAAATTACAAATTTAACAAAGAAAAATCTGGAAAAATTAGTTTTTTGCTTTTTACATTTATCTTAACCTAGGAAAAATGAAAACTTATTTTTTTGAAGCTTTCTGATTTAATTGCAATAAAAGTTAATTAAAAAGACCTAAAAACTATTTTAAATAAGGAAAAATAGCAAACAGTGATGAAAAATTATGAAAAATTCAGGAAAAGTCTAATATTATATTCTAAGTCTATGAAAAATATAAAAACTATGGCTTATGTGTGAGAATATGAGGTTTAGGCAAAGCGCTTATGAATAAAGACTTAATAATAAGCCAAAGACCACAAATGGACACCAAATGAACCCAGAAGCTAGATTATGCTATAACTACCTGAAAACAACCTAAATTAACTATTCTAAACCTCTGGAAAACAGGATGCAAGAATCTAGTGTGAATTGCACTTAAGAGCCAAAACAGGTTTTAGCTACTACTTTGTAGCTTGAAAATAAGCCACTCAAATAAGCTGAAACTCAAAACCAGATGTGGGATCCTAAACTAGACCTGGCAAGGGACTTGTAAACCAAAAATCAGACCAAGACAAGCTCTAATGAGCTTGTGGAGAACTCTGCACAAACACATGCGGCACTCGATTATCATCGAGTCGGTCTTGTGGCACTTTTGACCTATTTGACAAGGCGATTTAGAGCTTTTACAAAATTACTAAAATCTACAAAATCATATTTCAACTCTTGACCAATTGAAGTTGTTAAACCCAAAGTTTCACTTGAATTGATCCAATAATGAATCAATGAAAAATCAACCAAGTTGGGTGGCCGAGTTTTCACATTTGACTTTTGGCGTTTTGAGAGTTTTGACCAAAATGAGATTTGAGCTTAAGTTGTTAACTGATTATGATGAATTAAGTTAAAATGAAGCTATAATAAGCTACTAACCCAATCACTAAACCTAAATCAGGTTAATGATCTCTCAAATCCTAACTGATAAATTAATGAGAATAGATACAATCTAATTTTGACTTTTAGTGTATGCAAATGAGATTTGATGACTGCAATGAGTACAATTGAACTTAATAAGTCTAAAACAACAGGTCTCAACCAATGAACAAACCTCAAACACAGTTTTGACAATTTAACCAATCACCACTTTAACTAACTGATTTGCAGTTTAACTAAGCTAACTACTGAACTAGCTTATACTATCACTTAAACTGAATTAAGTTAACCTAATGACAACTAAATAAACAGGTCTAAGCTATTAATGACCACAGATTCAAACACAAGCACTTTATGCAGGCCTATAACAGTTTATAGAAAAGAAATAAGAACTCACAAGTGTCCCAGCTTATTTGCAGCTTAAACCAGAACCAACCTACACTAACCTAATCTAATCCAAACCCATCCAAGCTCTGCAACAGTCCAATAACATAACCATTTCCAAATGAAGCTTTTCAGTTGACTTTTGTTGACCAATATGAGAAATTGCTTGAATCTGTTTTGTAAGTTTACTAGAAGCTATAAACATCTTTAGTAAGCTTATTTGAGAAGTAAATAAGCTCTTTGAAGCTTGGAATTCAGTACATTTGAAACTGTCTTGAATAAGAGAAATGTAAAAACATGAATTTTGATAGAACTTGAAATTAATTCTTGAAAAAGGTTACAATACACTGAACCAACTTAGTTTCATACAATAAAACTTGAAATTACAACTTAGAACTTATTTAAGACATGGAAATTTTAAAACGACATACATATGAAAATAAAAACTAACTACTACTCTTCTACTCTCTCTTCTTCCTCTATTTATCAATAAAAGTCATCCCACTTGTACTCTGAGCAAATCCCACCTCTGATCTGAGCCATTGGATCACTTGAGACAATATTGGCCATTGATGAGATTTTGGCGCCAAATTGATATTTGCAACGGGGGGGAGGGGGGGGGGTTGAGTGCAAGGAAGGAGGGGGCATTTAATGTTTCTTGGATGTTGTTGAGGTGGACGGGACATGGTGTGGAGTATGTGAGCTGGAGGTGAGGGATGTCTGGATTTTGCAGGTTGAGTGGGTGAAGAAGAAGAAAAAGGAGGGAAAGGTGGGCGGGGTTGGTTTGAGTCAAACCAAGTTTGACTGGGGTGTTATATTGGACAGGGGTTCACAAAGGGGGGGTCAAGGGTCATGGCTTGGTATTAATACATAAGGACCATATTTGCAATTCACCAAAAGAACAAGGGACCAAGTCTGCCAATTCCTCAAAGTTGTTTCAAGGGTCACTTTTGCCAAGTTTCAATAGTACAAGGACCATAAAAGACATTTTTAAACTTTCAAGGACTATTTTTGCCAATTTTGAAACTTGAAGGACCAAACTTGTAAATTCTCAAAACTTATGAAATTTTTCACCAAAGGACTAATCATGACAACTTATGATTTCAAAAGGACCTTTGGTGACTTTTCTTTTAAAATAAGTGCTCAGGGACTATTTTTGACAAGATTTGAAAGTCGGGACCTAAACGCCAATTATGCAAACTTAGCTCGATTTTCATCGATTTTAAACATTTTGCATCTGAAACATATAAAATACACTTTTGGGATATTTTCGGTATTTTGATGCATTTCGAGTGTTTTAAATGTTTTGCGATTGATTTGACCAAAATGATGAGTGTTACACACTCATCGAAGACATAATTAAATTAATGAAGTAAAACACTTATCTTGATGTAAGATAGGGTTTGGAACCCTAAAATCTTGTACAAGACAGCCTTGGTTCGGTTTAGGTTTTACTCCAAAGACTACACATTGAAAACTAAAAATTCGGATTCTATATATAAGATTACATTCGCGACGGCGTCACCTTATAATTTGTGGCGCCGCGGTCGCCGATATTAGAGTTTCATCTTGGCCACGTTAGTCTTGCGGCGTCACCTTATGCTTGTGACGCCTTCCCTTCGATCTCTAACGCCGTCGGATCAAATCTAGGCCGTCGAGTTGCGATGACCTACTCTTTTAAAGCGACACCTTCACTTGTAAATAAGCAAGTTGGCTCTTGTTGTCACAAAAGTGATGCGACGGCATCGCAGATAACACTGACGCCGTCCCCCGGTTCCATGATCGAGTGGCTCGATTCTTGACTTTGGCCATTTTCTTCGTATATTCGCGCCTTTTCGTCCGAATAAGTTTCATTCGACATTTGCCTTCAAGATACCTAAAAAGTGAAAAGGAGCGATATTAAGTAATAACGGATACAAAAGTGATCAAATAAGGGCTTAAACGACCCCTCAAAAAGGTACATTTTAAAACCTTATCAATAACCATTTGTCTTGGTCTCAAAAATACAAACCATGTTGCCATCCATGTGGCGTGGTTCAGTTGATAGCTAACAAAGAAGGTTCTCAAGGGTTAGTGATAAATGGAAAAACTTCTTTGCTCTAAGATTTGATAATGATATTTTTTAGTTTTGACTGAGAAGGGGGCGGACAAATGAGAGGATTTAGGGTTTGAAGAGGTGATTAGGTTATAATGCGTGATAAGTTATGTATATTTATATCCCACGTTATTAGGGCATTGTTGAGATTGGATCATATGATGGAAATGGGCCGAGCGTGCTTCAAAAAAGAAATGGGCTGATTTTGGTAAAATAAGTAAACACATGGACTTGGGCTATTGATAATTTACGGACTGTCAGTTAGCAGAACCATTTGAACGGTGTTTATAATTTTGTTCATAATCCGAATTTTAATTACATCATGGTGTATGAATAAATTTTGGACTATGAATGGTATTTTGGCCCATAAATGTTCACAGTGGATACTGCTTATTCACGACTTGTGCTTAAATTTGAGAAAATGATGGCTACAAGGTTTTTGTACGGATATTGCTTACGGGGTTCTTGTGTTGATTATATAGGATTTGGAGTATATGTATCAAAAGATGGACTTCTCAAGATTTGGAATTGATGAGATTTAACTATGAGATTTGTCGATGAGATTTGAAAAAGAGATTTGATTGGTTATGAGAGTTGATGATGAGATTGGGTATGCTGATGAGATTTGTTGTGTTATGGGGTTTGATACTTTGGTTTATGCATTTTCACGGAGTATATTATGTCTCGGCTTGAATTGGTTATTGAAGAAAGTTGTCTACGGGGTTGTTTATACGGTATCTCTTATTTGGATTTGAAGTGAGATTTTTCCGGGCGCGTTTACTTATTTCGTCTTTTTTCTTTCTACCCTTCTGCGAAGATGACTTGTTTGGGTATTTATAGAAGTGTGATAAAGACTTGGCTATCTAGTTACTTTTGTGATTCTTTCTCGCTTAACCCACAACGTAGCTATCACTTCGGTGTCTCACGCAGTTGAGGATTCGTCAAGAGGTTTTGTACATTGGGTACACCGTTTCTTTTTCACAAGAATTAGTACAAGCTTAAGTAGCAAATCTGGGGAATTCTTCTTCATTTTCAAGTGTGGTATATCGGGTTTACTTCACCAAGTGGTCAAAGCAATTGCCGGCAGAATTTGTGAATGGTGTGTTAGCCAAAGTGTTCAAATGATGAGATGTGATCAGCAATTCTCATGGGATATTCGACGATACATAATGTCAATGATACTTCACAGTCTAAGAAATTTTTTTCAAGAATCTTCGATGTCACTCAAGATGTTTGCTTTAGACAAAAACTTCTCATGCTTATGGGTGGACACGTTAATGATGCTTCCGAAAGTTCGAAACCATCATGGTGGAGAAACATGTACTTTGATGTTATATAGTCAACCCCCTGGAGGAAGTAGTGTATACTACTCTACTTTATATGGTTTGTGAAGTATTCTACATATGGGAGAAGAATTGCTGAGGATGGAGAATGAACCGTTGATGAACCATTTGCATGTTACCCTAAAGCAGATTCACGAAACCAAAGTTGTCATTACACATTCAAGTCGACATTTTTAGGATTTAGTCTTGATTTTGATGTGTTGGAATCACTCCTAAGCATATTTCAAGTATTTATATTTCATATGTAATAGGTAGCTTTATTATGGCCTTTATGTTTGTTTAAGGTCAAGCTTATGTAGAAGGCCCATAAGCTTAGGCCCAAGCCAAGCGCATAAGAAAGGATGGGAACTAGGGTGTTGCCTAGCTTCCTCCTATAAATACTCTTGTAAACCCTCATTTGAGGGTTGGTTGTTCAAGTTTTCTTTTCACATACTCTCGCCTAACCGTCTTTAGTATAGCGTGTGTGTGTGTGTGATACTTGTTCATCCGCCTTTATCTCTTCTCTTATAACTTGTGTTTGTAAAACTAGTGACCTAACGATGGTATCAATCGCCAAATAGTTGGGTGTACTCGTTTGTTTTGAAGTTTTGGTTTTGGGTCTTCTGGCGTAAAGATAACGCAATCTTTGGTTATCTTAAAAACTCGTTTTACACTTTTTAATCCAAGATTCTTGTACTTTCAATGTTTTGAGGTGTTAAAATACTTGTTTTTGGCAAAAGTTTCAAACTTCTGGCGTGGTTCGTTTTAAGCTTGTTTTTGTTCGTGGGTGTCGTTCTACGCGTAACCCGTTTAGCGATTTTGGTACATCAAAATTCACACTTTTGTGTTCTTTTGGTACTATTGAAGCTATTCCATAACAAAATCGGTTTAGAAACACATTTGGGCAAAATCAAAATTACGAGTAATCTACGCGTATCAAAACCCTAATATTACGCGTAAGATTTTCCTTGGTTTGATCTTCAATTTTACGGTTTATTCCGTGTTTTCTTACTTGGATAAGTGCGAAAATCGTCGACTTTGGATATCTTTTGCCTTTGTGAAGTGTAAAAGATCATTTGAGCAAAAACCTAAAATTACGCATAAGCATAAGCTTACGGCGTAGAAATTCTACGCATAAGATTCACTTTCGCGTAAACTAAGGTCTCGCATAAGGTAATCCTCGCCTCGTTTCTCGCCTAACTTTTGTCTCGCATAACTTTAGTGCTTTTATCCTACTTACGCGTAAGCTAAAACCTCGCGTAACTCCTCATTATTACGCGTAACTTTTGGTGTTTTACGCATAAGTGCTACTTGGTTCTTGTCTTTTCTCGCCTAAGGACACTTCATCAACAAAGGTTCATTCGACTACAAAGATCCATTTTTACCACACAAGTTTATCATCATGTCTCAACCACCATACTCTAACTATTTCCTCACACTTATAATCATCAACAACAACAACAATTAACTCCACAACATCAACAATGGAATCAACAACAAGCTATTTATCAACAACAATTTAATCGACAACATACTCCACAACTTGGTGCAATTCCACAACCACAAATGGTTCAACCACCACCAAGCCTTCAAGTTCAACCCTACACAAGCGATTTCAATCAACATCCATCACGGAGCACTATGAAGGAACCCACTTGGTTTGCAAAGATGTGTGAAGCTTTAAGCGACCAACAATCAATTCATGAAGTGGATCACTTGATAGACCTCCAATGCTCACTCCGAAACTACGATCAATGGGTGATAAGGTTCTTTAGGTTTTGTGATCGAAGAAGCCACATGGAAAGTTCTTAAAGAAGGTTATCTTGGAAGGTCCATTTGAGATGCCTCTTGTCATTGTGCAGGAGATCCAGCTCTTTGTTCCACGAGATGAACAAACCAACATTGCTCTTTGTTGCGATTTAAATCCTCTGAACTTCTACACTATGAAGGTGATGAACTTGCAATGGAATACATCCTCTTAGGATTACCAAACCCAATTCTTCGTAGTGTTGATGCTCAAAAAGCGCACAAAAATGTGGGATCATATTCGTCTTCTTATGGAAGGATCATACTCAATCGGGAGGATTTGGAATCCAAAATTTACTTGGCTTATGAACACTTCATGATTGAACACGGAGACACTAGAGTCCTATCATCATCGATTTTCGGATATCATCAATGATTTGGATAAACACAACATCATCATGCCAAGAATTGCGGTGAATACTAAGTTCTGAGTAGTCTTGGTCGAATGGGAGAAGTATGTCATTTTCTCCGTCAAGCGAAGAATATGCATCATTCTACTTATGGATTGTTGTACGATTACTTGAAGCCTCATGAAAAGGAAGTTGATCGGGAAAGGATTCTCCGTGCTCAAATTGCTAAGCGATCGCAACCGGACAATCAACAACTTGCCTTGTATGCTCAGCGAATTATCCTCTCGACCGACAACTCAACCAGCTGCTTCAAACACACCTTCACGCAACAACCTCAACCTCAACAAAATCAATTGGTTCCATACGGCAACAATGCTCAAGCATATGTCGGTGAAGCGGCGAGGAAATCGATCCGTTGAAGCATTGCAACAAGGATTTGTGATGATTGCTAATGCTTTTGGCGTTACACCAACAAATCCAACAATCGTATTCGTTCCTCATCTAACACACGGACTCAAGTTGTTGTGAACAATGGGCGTGTTGAAGTTGAGAATCGTGATTATGGTCGTCGGATGGGCGGTGGTCAAGGGTTTAATCTTGTGGGTAGGAATAACAATGAGCTCAAGTGGTGGAGCAGAAATGCTCGAGAATCGGTTAAATGGTCTTAGATGCTACAAGCGCAATGAGAAGGACACTGGCTAATGCATGCCCAAAGCCAAGGACTAGGGGCGGTGCTTATTTCAAAGAGGCTTTACTTTTGGCTCTTAAGGATGAAGTGGTGGATCTCTCACGGACAAAACGAGCTTTATGGCGGATCTGAGACTCGAGATGATGATATGGAGGACTTGCGAGGCTAATCATTTATTATGTTGATGGCTAATATGCATGAGTGCACATGGTAATCTGAGGCCCAGTGTATGACACGATGGCTTGTCTCAGTGCCGAACAAACCATCATCATATCGAACTAATATCTCCGCCAATATACGATCAAGCGCGGATCGGGTTATTCAAAATAGTCTTCTACATCTCTTTCGATGATTTTCAAGTTAACCACTGTAGTTACATTTGGCGATCAAGATGACCTTATGGTTTCCTTTGATAATCAAATTGACTCCGTGGTCGTACTTGAGGATCTAAAGAATGATCATGTTGAGACTCGCGTTGAACAAGATGATCTGTTGCCTCATCCGGATTTTGCTCGGTTAATTCAAGACCATAAAATCAAAATGGAGGAATGTTATGCATTAAATCGGTCCTTAAAAAGTAAAAATGCCTTTGTTAACCAAGGATTTTGAATGTTTACAAATGCAACTCAACTTTTCAAAACTCAAGAAAACCGTGAAAAAGGTTTTGAAGCCGCTTTGCAAAATCTCATCAAAGCGAAAAATATTTAGAGACGGATCGTGATCTAGCCGCCTCGAAGAATGCTTTGTTGTCCGAATTAGAACAAGCTGAAACATGAACATAAAAAGCAAATTAACGCTCTCACCTTGGAAAATCAAAAAGCTAAATTTGAGTTGTTAAATTGTCAAAAGCAGTTCTCGCATACAAAAAGCATTCAACGAATCGGGTAGATGACCTTCTTGAAGAAATTCTCGGTTTGCAAAACAAACTTAAAGAGTTTAAAGCATTGTTTACAAACATGGTGAATCGATGTGACTATTGAAAAGTTTACCTTAAAACCCAATCAAATGGATATGGAAAAATCTAGGCGATTACAAACCAAAGCTTTCACTAAAACATTCAAACCAACTCACGAAGTTTCGGTCACGAGAATACAAAATTGATAATCTTGTCATGAGTGTTGTTGAATATCATCGTCAAGAGGAATTAGATCACGAGAAGGCGAGTCGATCAAAATTAAAACCGTTGTTTACAACAAACCTTTTAATTATAAAAAGCGGTCACTTCGTCACACCAGCGGATTCTTCTAACACACCAAGGGTTATCATCAAAACACACAGAGTCTTCTATTGTTAATCCCAAAGCAGACTTTGCACAAACTTATGGTCCTTTACCTTCCATTAGTGAAGTAAACTCAAACACGAAAATCGAAAAATTCTTGATATTTTGACATTTTCATGGTGACCTCAAAATTTTACAACATGAGATAGAATATCGATCGAAATCAAAGTTGAACATTTTCAATCGCCTCTGGCGCGAGAACAAAGAGACATTTTAGAAAAATCTTTTACCTAATGTTAAAAACTTGAAAAGTTGTGCAATTGCACAGGAAAAGGATTTTCATAAGGAACTTGGGGTAATGAAAAGCGTTTTCGAGAAAGCGAAACATCTATTTCTAACACAAAGCATAAAAAAGTTGAGAAAAGATGTTGATCGACTCTTGGAAGATGTTATACGTCTTGATATCCATAATGTTGTGTTACTTCATGCCTTGCCATTTGCATCGATTACATCTCTGCGATATTGTTGAAGCTGTTTATTCTTGTTGAGAACACCGATAATGTGCTTGGATCGAGTCTTTAAAAGTGAAAATAAGCGATTACACGGAAATTTACAATGCAAAGCGTCGTCTTCATTGGTGTGAAAAGATATTCACAACCATCAACTTAGTTTTCAAAGAAAATCGCTCAATTGAGTGCAAAATCTTGATCCTAAAATTGAGCAGCTGGATGATCAAAGCGTGTCTTTGAAAAGTCAAATCTCAAAATATGAACAAGAACTTTTAAAAGTTAAGCAGAATATGGTGTCATATTTGATTTACTCAAAAGACTCGACTTGAAGCATCAAGCGAACTTGATCACTATCTTGCTCACACTAGAGAAGTCATGAATTTTCTTTGGTAATATTAGATTACGAAAATCAAGATCGATTCACACCATCTCTAAGTTACGGAAATGTTAGGAAAGTATGAACAACTTCCGCCTCTTGTGATTAAGAGATTAGCACAGTCACACTTAGTAATCGTGAACCTAGAATTCCCAACTGCCAAATCACAAGTTGCTAATGTGTTTCCCTCTCTTGAAGCAGAATAGTTGCATCTTTTCCAAGCGTCCGCACTTCACGACCTAGGAGCACTCAATCGAAGAATAGGAAGTTGCGACCTAAGAAAAGATCAATAAGGAATGCTAAAGTAGAAGAACACCCTAGGACTACGAATAAAAATCATGTTGCTTCCACTATAGATGTTACGTCGGCAAATGTAATAGAAATAGTGATGTAACGAATGCTAAACCGTTAAGTACTTTTGATATTGATCGATGCACCTTGTGTTATTTGTCGAAAGAGTATGAATTCGATTGTCATGACAAATGTGTTGCTAAAGCTATAATCTCTCGATTACGGAATCCTAAGAATCGGAATACCTCTAGGCCCACTAATCATTCTAAGTGCGTGCTTGGTAAACCACCTTCTTTAGATTCTAAGGCAACCATTGCTATCACGGTAGCTCCGCTTCACCTCCTAAGAATGTAGTACCACCTAGTGCTTTCACTAAGACTAAAGCAAAGAGTAGTTATAGATGGCGAAATGGATATATAACACACTAGGTTTAAATGGATGCCTAAAATTCTCAATGTGTGTATGTCTAACATACACCTTGGAACCCTCTAACATTTCGGGTTCCACATCTACTTCTATTCCATCGTGTAAATGCATGTGTAATGCGGTGATCTGAGATCATTCTCTGGATTGTTGATAGCGGATGTTCCCGACACATGACGAGCAACCTTAAGCTGTTATCAAACTTTATTGCAAAGTTCATTGCCTTTGTCGATTCGGGAGCGATCACTTGCGACCATCATGGGCTCGGAGATTATGTTAATGGGAACATCGAAATCGGCGGGGTTTACTATGTGGAAGGCCTCGGTCACAATCTGTTTTCGATGGGTCAATTTTGTGATGGAGATTTGGAGGTTGCTTTCGGGAGAAAACTTGTTTCATTCGTGATCTACAAGGAAATGACCTTATGTCGGCTCGCGTAATTCTAGTCTCTACACTATCTCTATGCAAGACATGGTTGCTTCCTCTCCCATTTGCTTACTTTCTAAGGCAACATCAACAAAATCTGGCTATGGCACCGTCGTCTCTCATCTAAACTTTCAAACCATCACCAACCTTGCTCGACACAAACTAGTTGAAGGACTCCCCGATTCCGGTATTCAAAGATCACCTTTGCTCGACTGTGAACAAGGGAAAAGCACTCGTGCTCATTTTCCTTCAAAGGTGGAACACGACTCTCGACATGTGCTTCATCTTCTTCACATGGATTTGTGTGGCCCGATCGTGTGCAAGCGATCAGCGGCAAGCGCTACATCTTAGTAATTGTTGATGACTACTCACGATGGACTTGGGTCTACTTTCGCCGTAGCAAAGACCAAGCTCCACAAATGATCATCACCTTTCTCACAAAAATCTGAGTTCGACTCCATGACACCGTCGAATAATCGAGCAGACAAAGGGCTGAATTTGTTAACAAAACCCTTCGTGAATTTTATGAGAAAGTGGAATTGACATCAAACATCTATTGCGTACACACGAACAAAGCGGAGTTGTTGAAAAGCGAAACCGAGCGTTAGTGGGCTGCAGAACAATGTTAATCAATGCTAAACTTCGGTTACTTATGGGCGGTGTATCTCTGCATGCTATACTCAAAACCGTTCTATGATCACAAAGCATACAACAAAACACCTTTCGAGCTTGTCGCAACTATAAACCGAACCTCAAACACTTTCATGTATTTGGATCCCTTTGCTATCCGAATAATGATCGTGATGATTTTGGAAAGCTCAAAGCCAAAGGCGATATTGAGTCTTTATTGGATCTTGTGACAATTCTAAAGGTTTCGAATCGGAATCGTCGAACTAAGGAGGTAATGGAAGCGATTCATGCTCATTTCGATGAACTCACGGAAATGGCTTACGAGTATATGACTTAGAACCGGTCACAACCGTTTAAACTTCCTCAACCCCATCATCGGTGAAGAAAGCCCTCGGCTAACTCGTCAACAAATGGAAGGTTATTTGCTCCTACATTACGTGGCGATATTGATGAGCGTGCTCTGGTGTATCCATTGTTTCATTGCACAACGATAATATTCTTATACGATACACTGCTACAACAACTCTGTTGAAGATGCACCTACACGATTGACTCCAACACAGCGATTGAACACACCGCTTCCAACAATGATGAACGGTGATGATATTACGAATGAAGTACCCCACTGCGATTTTGATCCAAATCGTTCTTGACCCGTTTGCTAATGAGGCTGCGCACGGATGTTGCGGAATCTTCAACAAACCATTTGAATCCTCGAATCGCACAATGTATACCAACATCAACCCTCTACACATAGATGGACTAAAGACCATCCTCGGCTAATATTATTGGCAACCCGAATCAACCGATCGTTACGAGACAACGTCTTCACTCGGATGGTGAACATTGCATTTATGCACTCGCTGTGCCGCCAATCGAACCTAAAAACATTAAAGGCGCAATGACAAAAGACAAGCTGGATTGAATCCATGCAAGAAGAACTCAACCAATTCAAGCGTCTTGAAGTATGGGAGCGGTTGAAAGACCAGCGAGTCTCGTCATTGGTTTAAAATGGATTTGGAAAAACAAATTGGATCTTTGAAGGAATGTTATCCGAAACAAGTCACGGCTAGTTGCTAAGGGTTATCGTCGGGAAGAAGGAATAGACTTTGAAGAATCTTTTGCTCGGTTGCTCGTCTTGAAATTCGGATATTTCTCGCGTTCGCGGCTCATATGAACATGACGGTCTATCGGATGGATGTCAAAGCAGGCGTTTCTCAATGGGCAACTTAAAAAGCGGTCTATGTCGACCAACGGATGGATTCGTTGATCACGAGTTCCCGAACCATGTCTACAAAGCGAACAAAGCTCTTTATGGTCTCAAACAAGCCCCTCGGGCATGGTGCGATAAGCTATCATCTTTCCTCATTGCCAATAATTTCACCAAAGGCTCGGTTGACCCAACTCTTTTTATACAATATCACGGGGCACATATCTTAATTGTTCAAATTCGTGGATGACATCATTTTGGGTCTACACATAAAAAGTTTTCAATCGCTTT
This sequence comes from Chrysanthemum lavandulifolium, assembly GCA_022545495.1. NCBI lineage: Eukaryota > Viridiplantae > Streptophyta > Magnoliopsida > Asterales > Asteraceae > Chrysanthemum > Chrysanthemum lavandulifolium. The sequence continues at coordinate 96,893,424 of CM040238.1, forward strand.
TGCAAAACTAATGAAGAAAAATTTTGAAATGTCCATGATGGGTGAACTTACGTTCTTTCTAGGATTGCAAGTTCATCAATCACCCGTGGTATTTTCTTGAGTCGATCAAATATGCCCTTGAATTGTTAAACAAATTTGGAATGAAAACACTGTGATACTTATGCCACACCAATGACTCATACCAAGAAGTTAGATCTTTGATTTACATGGGAAATTAGTTGACCCTACCAAATAGAAGTATTATTGGGTCCTCATGTATCTAACGACTAGCGAGACTGATATTGTCTTTGCCGTTTATCTATGCTCCCGTTATCGATCGCGACCAAGCTGAAACCCACCTCTACGAGGCTAAAAGAATCCTCCGATACATCAAGGAACCATTAATTTGGGGATCGGTATCAGAAGGATTACGGTTTTGAACTAATCGCTTTTGAGCCGACCACGCGGGATGCTTAGACTCGAGGAAAAGTACTTGAGAGCTCTACAATTTCTTGGTGATAAGCGGTGTCTTGGCAATCAAAGAAGCGGATTGTACATATTTGTCATCAACGAAGCGAATATGTAGCCATGTCGCGTGTTGTGCTCAAGTCATTTGGATGAGAACACAACTCAAAGACTATGGTTACGTGTTTGTGAGAATCGATGTCTTTGCGACAATCGAGTGCCATTGCAATCTCGTGCAACTCGATTCGACACTCGAAATCAAAGCACATCGATCTCGCTATCATTTCATCAAGGACCGCGTGGAGCAGTGCAGTTGAATTATACTTTGTGGTCTTGAATACCAATTGGCGGATCGCTCACCAAAGCCTTGCCTCCGCTAGGTTTAATGAGTTGGTCCACGAATTGGTATGAGGTGTTTGACTCAAGAGGAATTGGATAACCTCTTAAAAGCAGTCTTAAAACACATCAAACACCAAAACATCTTTTGTAAATAAATTTTCAAAAACAAAATACAAAAATATAAAATCCGATAAAACAACAAAAATATTCTCTAATCTATCTTTCTTTCAACATGGCAAGTACATTTCTTCCGTCAACACTTTAATCTTTCAAAATTCGGTATTTTTCGATCAAGTGTTGAGGGGAAAAATAATCTATAGCTTGTTTCAAAACATCGTGTACTTGCATGTTATCACATCTCGGTTGATTACATTACAAATGGTGGTACATTTTACGGTTCAAAGACACTCCTCGGACTTAAATTAATAACCTTTCATTATTTTCTCAAGTCGGGGGGTGTCGTCATGTTTCTTTCCTAAAATCTTTGTTTGGTAACCAAAATGGAAGTTAAATGGCTTGGTTTGAAAAAGGAAAAGGTGGAGGGACCAAAAGCGTCAAAAGGTTAAAATCATTTTAATAAAACACCCTCCCACCTAACACTTTCACCTCACATTTATTACCAACACCTAAAAGATCCTGGCGTAGAAATTGTTTAACAAATCCGTGCATTGGATCAACGATTTGTAAGTGGTTTTATGATCTCAACATGTTTTTAAACATAGGTTTTGATTTTGATACAAATCCAGCGGTCAAATCTTGATCTATGCTTGATTTAGTGTCCTCTGGCGTAAGTGTATGAACACTAAATCAAGAATGGACGTTTGTGGTTAATAAGATTGTGTCAAAATGTTCCTTTTACATCTATAAACACATGTTCATTACCCAAACATGCCCAGATTCACGAATTGATAACTTTCAAACATTAGGGTTCTTAGGTCAAATTGGGTATTTTTGAATGTGAAGTGTTTTGGTTAAAAAGATAGTTGGGATATGCTCTTGCGTTGTTAAATTGATAATTTCCAAAGTTTATAGCCACCCAGAAACACGAATTGGTCATCAATTCGAAACTAGGGTTTAAAGCTCATAAACTTTGGGTATTTTTGATTCTCAACAAATTAAGTGTTACAACTTGGCTTACATACTCACAACATGTCTTTAACATACCAGAAAAAGTTTAGTGCATAATCTATGGCTAAAACTCATACCGCGTAGATTTAGGGTTTTAGACTACGGCGTATGTGTTCTCGCGTAGCTGTTAAAATGAGCTAGTATGTTTTGATGCGTGATAAAATGATGTTACGTGTTAACTTTGATGATTTGATAAACTTATTTCGGGCTTTGCTACGCTTAAAATTGAGAATCAAGGTCATTTGCAATTCTCGCATAAGGATTACCCTACGGCGTAGTCATGTTCAGCGTAAGAATAATCCTCGCATAACGACTACGCGTAAGGTTCTACAATGGACTACGGCGTATCACTGTGAAGGATATGCGTAAGCGATGACCTCTACGCATAAGGTCAACTCTTACGGTAGCCTTACGCGTAAGGTTAATATATGCCTACGCATAAGCTCTCGCATAAGGTCTCCTTTTCCTCGCGTAACATTTCTTACGCGTAAGTTAGGATTCTCTGGCGTAAGTTTACGCCTAAGCATATATCATTCACATCTCGCATAACTTTGCCAAAACTACGCAACCTGGATTGACCTTCATGATGAATTGTTACTTGTACAAACTTGTAAATAAACTAATCATATCATCACGAATCCAAAATGTCACTAATAAACTTAAATCGTCTGATATGTTGTAAACAATAAGTGATAAAATAAACTTTAAAACTTAAAGTTAACTAACTCACGAAACATTTCACGACATCATTGAACTATTGAACATACAAGTGACTTAGGACTCGTAACAATCATTATCCTTTGTACATTCAATAACTAGACAATAAGACCTTACATTGACTAACATTATGTCTTTCGATATGTTGGTTCTTTTGGCTAATGTTATTTGAGATCACGACATGGTGAACAAATGAATGTGGATGCACACGAAGTTCTCTCCATTGCGATATCTATCCTCATGGCTATCCAATGAAGATAGGAAAGAATAATCTCCGTGTTGACTTTGACACCTCACTTGCTCACGAATCTTCGTGTTTAATTGCTATTGACATTACGAGGACTCATCCGTATCGAACATGCTTACTCGCTCTGCAAGCTGTTCACGAGATCTACATCCAGCAGTTACGGAACACTATGGAAAGGGTCAAAGGACAAGCTGCTGTGTGCGGTAACTACGAATAACAAACAAGTCACCATTACACTGCGAGACTTAAGAACATTCTCCTAATTCTGATGTCGATCCAACCAAACTATATGCCTCACTCTTTGAAGAGCTCACTCTCCAATTCTTAATCGATATCGGTTATGGCGAGGCTACGGGAGTAATCACCAAGCATTCTCACGTAGAGCTTAAAGTATTCCTCAACCACGGAGAACTCTCTACATGATCATCACCAAGTCATTTACGGTCGTGACGGTGACTATGAGCACCCTAAGCTCATGGGCGCAAATATTACGGGCATTGGTCAACAAGAAACACATCGCTATCGAAGCTACGATTTGGGATGACATGATGTCATTTCTCAACAAACTTGGCTCAAAGATTCCTACATCGGATATACTAAATTGTTGATCCGAGCACTTGGACTTCATCGACATTCCCAAGAGGCTCAATGACCCGACAATCACGACATGTTGGCGGAACCTATTCTATCTGTCGGAATCAAGGAAGCGTCTACAAAGAAACAAGGTCTTTGTCTTTGCGATTTCCTTCTAGCGAAGATGTCGAGCTCGAATCGTACAAAAGGTATCTGGAAGCGGTCGAGACAAGGCAAAGTTGGTCATCTCGACGAAAAATCTTACGGAACACTGTAAGGAGAACCGAGAAAAGGAAGTCTTTGGAAGTGTCACAAGTACGAGATAGTCAAAGGAATGTTCCAAAGAAGAAACCTATTCCAAAAGAAACCTACCCCTAAGAAGAAAGTTCCTTCTCGGAAGCCACTCCGATCCTTTCACTTGAACCGCAAAGGCGGCTCGGGGCGAGGACTGCGAGGCTCTTGACACGAGATGAAGAGATCACATACTACGAAGCGCAAGGATGAAAATCCTCGGTGCCAAAACCTCCAAGTCCTCAAACTATTAAAGGAAAAGGAAGACTCTGCACTTGTGCCTCGGGATGAAAGCTACGAAGATGAAGAAGAGCAGCTGGATCAATCATACGGGAAGAAGTTTCACAACGTCGGACACCTTCAAAAGGCGAAGAATTTGCTAAAGATCAAATGGGTGGCCCGGAGGATCAAGTGGTCTTGTCCTCTCCTCTCCGGATCTGATGCGGTTAATCGACCCGATAAGGGATGCGGTGCCACCACTCTTGTGCAACAACAAAAGCACTGTGGAGGACACTATTGTGTATGATTTTGAAAGCAGTGGCGAGAAAGAAAAGTCTAAGGATGGCGAGGATGATTATACAAAGTTTCTTCTAGGCAGTCCAACACACTCAAAGGAGAAAACCTCGAAACTCCTAAGGACATGAAGTCTCCTCATGTCTCCTCATCATCAGTTCTTCGTCTCATTCATCACAACCACCATCAACAAAGTCAACGGATCATCATCCAAATCGGTGAAGAAACCACCTAAATCTTGGATTTCTCGGACTCATAAAAGATTGTGAAAATTTGTCCAACAAGTCGAGAAAGAAGGACATACTTTACGGAAAAATGAATTGGTTTCTTGACCAAATTCGATACTTAAATGATGAGAAAGACAAGATGGAGAAAAAGGAATTTGTTCGAGAAGTTCATGAAGAGTCATCGAAAAGAGGCTGAGCGAAATGATCGAAGGTTACACTAACAAGTACCTTGAGGATATCGTTCCTAAAGTCCAAAAGGCTGGAGAAAGCGACAAGAGATCATACCACAAGTTTCTTCTCGACCTTGTCCCGGTGTGACTAGAAGTATTTTCGGACAACTCACCCTAACATCGTCGCATTGGTTAAACATACAATGGCCAAGAAGGCGATCTCTACGAATACAGGTTAATCGCTAAACTAGTGATGCAAATGTCAAAGCGATGCGGGCGTTTACCGGATGAAGCTAAATTTTGAAAATCTACTTGATTTTCAACTCGGATCATCATGCAAGAGTGACCGATCAACCCAAGCGACCAAGAGATGGCGATGATAAGGATAAGGACTACGCACCTAAGCGTCGAAGCGATGCGGTAAATCTACCTGATGCCACCTCCTCCACCACGGACTTCTTCTCAACAAAGTCTCCTCCACCTCGGTCTTCTCTTGATAAACCTCGGGACGATTCGAGTTACCACCACGACTCATAAAGCGGTGATTACTTTGAGTATACGGGTGGTGGCGATGAAAGGTCCTTGAGCCCGACAACAACCCACCTCACCCAAACAAGTGCGAAACCGGTATCATCATCAAGGCCTTCCAAAAGAAGAAGAAGGCGACTCGGCTGGAGTCGTCTCATGGCTAGATGACGATAAAACCGAAGAGTTTGAATGGTTCTCCACACTTGTCAATCAAACTCCTACTACGATGAAGGTCAAGAATTGGTAGTCGGTTCTACATTGGAGCACGCAAAACTTTTGCAAGAAAAGTTCCATGTGAAGAAAATGACAAAATCGAGTTGAAGCGAATCAAGAATGAAGCATTTCAACTATGGAAAACGACTCGAAAGCGCCCTCGGTCGAATATCATCTTGAGAACATCGCTCGAGCTATGTCTAACAACATGGATTGGCTCAATCCGGAAGCAAACATTGACTTCACACAAAGGGACAACCCTCCATACTACACCATTGGACCAAACCTCTACCGACCATTGGCCAAGCAGACGAACCAAGGATTCCCTTCGATATTTCTTCAACAAAGACACGGAATTTCTTCTCCATGGTGGCGATGGTTCGAGAAAATACACTACATCATTGACTCTTCCATTCCAGTGACCATTTACTCAAGCGCATAGCTATCGAGGCGTGCAAATCACTTGTTTTCGACAGCGTGCAAGCATCGACCAAGATGCATTGTATGGGATTCATCATTGGCACGAGCGAAGAAGAATCTACTCTGTTGCTGGTTGAAGTCTCAACATGCGGTGTATAGCTCTAAGGACATCGTGGCCATCAAACACATTGATCTCAAGTCTAAGTGGGACTACACATTCTTAAAGAATATCATAGTCAAGCGACAAGATGAGCAGGACTATGGATTCTCCGGTGACTTTGAGAACTTGTCCCTCAGCGACATCGAAGACATGTATCTTGCCAAAGTGCGGTCGTATGAGACAATTCTCGTGAAGTTCAACGTGAATTTATCAAGTCGGTTCTCATCTTCATTAGGCGCATCGTGATCAAAGAGCGTGTCGAAGATATCCGGATGGTTTGTTGAATCATATCGAAGCGTGTAAACTTCACTCCACCGCGACTTGATCTTCCCGGCATCAACCGACTTACACAACTCACGCTCATCGGCAAACCTTTCGGCGTTGTTTACGCGGTGAACTTCAAAGCGCTTAATGGCGTGTAGTGAACTCCACAAATTTGGGGATCATACCTTGAAGGCTGGTTAGGGATGGATTGGCGTCTGAGTTGAAGGATATCGCTGAAAGTTGGGAATCTAAGCGGCTGGAATTCTCGGGAAAGGAGGGATGTGAGGCGCATCATCACCATGATTGATGAGCGGTTGTTCGAAGGGATCGATTCGAGACGATTGGAAAGCTATGTTGGTGGTCGACCGGGAGAAACATCATCGGCTTTCAGCATACATGTCGCGCTCACAGGAACATCCTTGCACTTCACGGTACCCTTGAATTGTTTCCTTCATATAATTTTGGATGTGTGATTATATATGTCAATGGCTTGTGCACACATAACGATGTACAACCCGTAATTGTCAAGAAAGGACCACGTAGTGCGCCTCGGTGCCACAATCCTTATAAAAGGGCGAAAGCTTCTTATTTTTGAGTAAAACCTATCAAACCTTTCATTATTCAAGGTTTTGCTCAAAAGACAAGTACTTCCCGTATGATTTTCAAAACCTCAACCGTTTATATCACTAGTTGAGGGAGTATTTGAATTAAAACTTTGTTCACAAATTGTTCATAGTGGTCACTCTTCCCATAACACTCAAAATGGTCATATTTATTCTCAAGCGTTCAAAAATAACATTTTATATGCCATTTTGAGGGAGAAAATTGTGTGATAAAAATATGTTGTGCAAAATGCAAATGAATCATGTACCTCGGACTTAACCAACGAATTGCGATACTAAAGCTGTTTGTAACTCGAAAAGACTTGTCTGGACGGGTAATAATTTCAAGCTAGTTCGCTAGTAATGTAGCGTGTCTCATGAAAGGACTTGTCCAAGTAGAAAGTACCATTCGAGAAACTCTTGATAGACATGAACTACGTGGTATGACAACCTTTCGAGGTTTGTCTACACCTTCAAGGTAGTTATTAGAGCTAGTTGTCACCTAAAAGCGACAATGTAACTCTTTAACTATTCAGCGTAACCGTGTCTCGCGGGAGATTGTCTATCTTTAGTGGATCAATTCAAAAGTCGCGCTCTTTCCTCCTTGTGCATTTAAACCATTAAAACTCTTAAGCACATGTGGAGGAGTATTTATGCAAAAACTTATCTCTCACGATGGTTCAAACATGTTTTCATCTACAAACCCTTTGAGAGATATTTTCACATCTGATGGTTTTAATGGCAAACATAGGTTAGTCATGGAGTTATAAGGTGACTAAGGTTAGGAATAACCGTCCTATGATCCTTGAGCGGAGGATCTACCAAGGACACTACCATTAGTTAGTGTTAGAAGTCCTTAGGAATGATTGTAAAAGGAGAAAATGAGAATCGGAGAAAGAAGGAGTTGAAGAATCAAAAGAAATGTAAAGTAAAGGGTGAAAAGAAATAGCCCTCAGTTATTCAACTTAGAGGCGGACACGGGTTCAATTCATATACTCTTGGTTGTCACTTAGTGACACGGTATTGAAGATTAAAAGTCGTCATGGACCCGGTGGCGCATGCACTAAACCTTCTTAGCCACTCAAGTTTCTCTCAGCGAAGCTTGTTTCATTCTCACGGGGAACCCTACATAAACTATTGGCTTTCTCTTAGAGATCGTTGGTATTGAAAAAGGAGACCCTCTCCTAGTCTCAGCTCGGGAAAACCAAAAGCACTATTGAGTCTAGAGCCACGAGATTCATCAAAGATCTCTTAGGAACACTTGACATTTAATCACTTGATGATCAACAAATAAGATCATCGATGGTTCATATCGAGTCCTTCACGGATCTTAGCAATCATCGAGAACATTTATGAGAGGTTCACATCATGATCCTCGGTGATTGAATGGAAACTCTGCCGGTCAACATCAAGCGACCACGGCGGCGGTCGCCGGTAACTCCCGTGGATTCGCGGGTGTGTCTCAAGCGGTCTGATCGTGAGGTGATGCTTGGTGTACCTCGGCGACTCATCGAGCTGTAGATGTACTTGGTACATCGCGTTATCTCACTTGTGGGACTCCGGTTCGAGAGCGGCCTTTGTAAATTAGAGTTGTGTTTTCACACTATCTTTGTTAACACTCTCGAAGTTCAAACTTGTAAGTCTGGAAACCGCTTATTACTAACCGTTTGAAATGTTTTCTTCTTATGGAAGCTCGGGGCGGGATGATCGTCTTGATTCTTCTCATGCTCACGCCAACATCATCACTAATGGAAGTTCTATTCGAAAGCAACACAACCGTCGAATGATTCTTCATCAATCAAAGAATCTACAAAGTTAAAGACTTAGAGAACTTCATCGTATTGAATTCCAACGTCAAAGGCGTGTGAGCATGTTGAAGAATGGCGTGGAACCTTTGGGCGTGAAGCGAGCACGACTGAAGCGGGCGATCGAGACAACAACATACTATCACTTTCACCACAAGAACAATGATCAAAGAACAAAGTTAAAGATGGCGTCGAAGCATAAGCGTTCAAAGATAACTATCTCTCTACCTTTGGGAGATTGTTCGAATCAAGGCAATTCCTCTCACAAGAAGAAGAATGTCGGAAGGCGTCACGACTACTATTACATCAACGCCTTCACGTTTACATTCATATATACTTGAGGGAGATTGTTGGAATCACTCTAGCAGATATTTCAAGTATTTATATTTCATATGTAATAGGTAGCTTTATTATGGCCTTTATGTTTGTTTAAGGTCAAGCTTATGTAGAAGGCCCATAAGCAGGCCCAAGCCCACATAAGAAAGGATGGGAACTAGGGTGTTGCCTAGCTTCCCTCCTATAAATACTCTTGTAAACCCTCATTTGAGGTTGGTTGTTCAAGTTTTCTTTTCACATACTCTCGCCTAAACCGTCTTTAGTATAACGTGTGTGTGTGTGTGTGATACTTGTTCATCCGCCTTTATCTCTTCTCTTATAACTTGTGTTTGTAAAACTAGTGACCTAACAGTAAGAACCGAGCTTCTTCTTATCGGGTCATCTTCACATGGGTTTCTTCTAAGCGCCGCTAGTTGACATCTTTTCATGAGCTGATATGATTATGACAAAGTGCTTCCAGTTACGGGGCTTATTTCCTTGATGAACATCTTTCTGTTCTTGTTTGATTGGGAGGGATTTGAGTTAAGAGGATTTGATATACATAAGTTAACGGGAATGCATTTAGTGAGAAGAAGATGTTAACATTCTATTCCCCAAACGGACAATCTTGAAGAAGGTCGAGTCTACAGTTTGTTCTACATTTTCTGTTGCATGTTAGAAGACTAAAGACGAGTTGCATTTGATTATCCAAAGACTTCTTATTCAAGGCATTTATCTAAAAGATTGTCGGTTTAGGGGAGAGCACTAATTAGGGGAGAGTGAAAAGTCTGATTTAATCCCCAATTATACTTGGTCACATTCTACTTCAGCAAGTTGATTCTCACAAGTTTTCAAGTGTTCTTCTCAAAATATTTCGAGTATCAAAACCAGCAAGGGGGAAGGAGACACGCATCTAAACACAAGTAAACTTGATGAACTTAATACTTCTAAGTGATTGAAGAAATCCGGGAAGAAAAATATCATTACATGAGAGAAACTCAGGTTTGACTCATAGCATTTAGTGTTCTTATTCCCACTATGTGGGGAAGAGATGGAAGAGTTAGTTTACGGTGATAAAGAGGTACACAGTGTGTGATGATTTCGATGATATCGAAATCATCGAGGAGAAAAATTGTGTACATTGGGGACCTCAATTGCTTCACTTGAGAGCTTAATCGTGATTAAGTGATAATCACTTATTCGGAGTTGACATCCATGAGAGATAATCGATGATTGACTGCTACTTCAATGTTATCGGTTATTCTCCATAGAAAGGAAATTTGGGTACTTCGGGTTCTTGAGCTTCATACACTTTCTTCAAGGAAGAGAAAAGTATACTTCGGGGTTATTCTTACATATCGGGTTCTTGAGCATTTATTCTAAGAGACTGGCTGCATCAAATCAACTACTTGGGGGAATTGGTCTCTAAACAACTTTTGGGGTTCTTCACTTCAGACTTCAGTAGAAAAGAAATTTGAGAAGAGTCATTCAAGCGTGGGAGGATACGTTGTTGTTCTACTTGATGATATAACCCCGAATGAAGAATCACAAAGATCATTCTTAAAAAGAGCAGCAAGATCGATGATAATGGTGCGCTTCTTTGTGCACCTGGCTAAGACAAGCTTGAAAGAAAGCTTTGAATCTGCTCAACAAAAGGATTTTTGGTTTGGGGGAAGCTGCCAAAGTCTCACTTTCAGAAGGCTCAATTTCTATCTTCGATTCAAGAGCCTTGGAAGCTTTGGTGGTGAAAGTTTAAGAGATGATGACTTCTATCTTCTGCAACGGGGTTGTTTGATATCCTTATCTCGGTACTCGTATCATCATCTTCTTAAACTATATCATTTACTCTATCTGTAAATAATTATTCAAAAAGCAAAATACAAAAATATAAAACCATCAAAAACAAAATAGAAAAATATAAAATCAACAAAAGCCCATAAAAATCGGAAAATTTGAAGGAAAAAAAAATATATATATATATAGTTTTTCAAGACATGTCTTCTGGTATCGATAACATCTACAGTCTTAGAAATGTCAGTCAATAATTGCACGGAAACATAGATGAAGTTTGAGCAGAAGGTGTAAATATTCTTTTCAAAACATGTCTAAAACGATGGCTTGCAGTTATTTCAGACTGTAACACGTGCTTAAACCAAGGTTTGCTATTATTTCAGATAGCAACCCGCTTTTCAAAGAAGGAAAGTGTTGCACTAAACCAATTTTCAAAAATTCCGTGCACTTATCCTAAAACAAAATTAAGGAAAGCATGTCGCCTAAAAGACTGTTGTTCCTACACAAATGTTTTTCCTTCTAAAATTATTCAGAAAAATATTTGTTGTGTTCAAAAATGGTGAAAATAAGTTGCTTAAAATCAATCAGAATTGGATTTTTCATAAATTTGCAAAACCCAATCAATGACTTGACTTATTCAAAACTTTTCATAAAAGAGTCATTGATTGAGGGAGAATGTTTTCAAATTTATATCATCTATCGGACTTATCTAATTATCCTACATACTTAACTGAAAAATATGTTTGCCTATGTTTAAGGACTAGGAGTTTAGGATATGATTATTATGATTAGATGACTATAGCTTGATAAACACATTATTCCCATGCTTTACATGATCTGATTGATATGTTGGATAGACTTGTATTAGTCGATTGCTGTTTGGGTGATGTCGACCACCATATATCTGTATGTATGTTCACTAACGTATGCATATATCATGGTATAAAAGAATGTTCCCGATCTGGATCCTACAAAAGAAGATGATTGGATGCCAAAAGGAAAGGCAACTATTTCTTGGGTCGACAAAAGAAAAAACGGAGCTTAATTGGATCTCTATGAAGAGTTGGCATGATAGATGCAACATCAGAGGTCTCACTGCATCAGCAGATGGTTTTCTTCAAGCCTTATAGCAACAACAGAAGCAGCTCAACCGCCTAACATATCTTTGTGCAGGACAAGTAGTGGATGATACCATTTTCATAACAATTTAGAAAAGGGTTTTTACACTGTCAAGTCATTGTACTATTGGAAAATGTTCATATAAGTCACTCTATTAATTTCTTGTTTATTCAAGTCATTGAACTACGAAAACTTTTTATTGAGATCACTTACAGATTTTATGGTTATAATGTGATGATGTGGTATTTTATTATCTACGTGGCAATACATACAAAACAAAACTAAGAAGAAAATACATAATCTTTTTCTTCTCCTCAGTTATCTCTTCATATTTTTCACATAACCACAACTACTTGAAACTTTTCCTCGGTGGTGGCGACCACCACGACATTGACATAACCACGACTTACTCCACCGTTGTTACCATTGCCTACAACAATAACCAGCAGTACTGCCTTTCCCAACTTCCGCCAAAACTATCGCAACCACCTTGGAAAGTCACGCCACCGCCACTCCGTCTGAATCCCCACCATCGACCTACACTATTACCACCACTTCCGACCAAATTCCGGACAAGAAAGCATCTCATTACGGCGTCGGATCCTAAGCTAATATCACATTTTGGACTCTAGATCTAGCGATGTTATGATTTGTTTACGTAATTCGTATTGGTTTTAGCTTAACAAATCAATATTTGTATTAGGTTCGTAAGTAGGGTTGTTTCATTATAAACAAGATGATCACCAAGAACAAGATTAAAAAAAACTACAAATCAAATTAATGATTGAAAAGAGAATAAGCGAGCAAACACATAGAAAGCGTATAGTTGATAAAATTCACTCTTTAGTAAACTAATTCCGTATGCAAACAGATGTTAAATGAGTTAAATGTTCCACACGTACCATGTAGATGTGAGGTGGAATTTTCTTTTCGAGAATTGCCACATGGGTGAGGTGGAAATAAAGTTTTGTTGGAATTATTGTCGGATATTAGAAATGATTTCAATATATCATACGTAAAGTTAAGTTATCTTTTTAAAAATAAATGCAAGTACAATGACTTGAATATACACAAAAATAGTAGAGTGACCTATATGAACATTTTCAATAGTATAATGACTTGTGATTGCAAAAACCCTTTAGAAAATATTGTTTTAAAATGGAAAAATATTGTTTTGAAAATAAATTGGGCTTAAATTTTGGAGATCAACGGACTTCATTTGATAAAACATAAGTCACTCAATCAAAGACTATGGTCATCGATTGAGGGAGAGTGATTTCAAGTTAAATATTTTCAAACAATATATCATCAAATGAATCGAGTCAATTATACGAAATAAAGTGGTGATCTAAAGATTTAATGTTATGTCATGGTATTATTTTTCTTTTGATTCAAGATCTTTGAAAAATGAAATTTTTTCTGTTCTTGTTTGATTGTGAAATTAGTTTATTTTACTTAAAGATCTTTTAAAACTATCATACCTGACACTAACAATCTTTAATGTGTTAAATTGGTCCATATCAATCATTTTTCAAAAATTAAATCAAGCCACGTCTTTCCCCAAAATTTTCTAAATAATTTAAATCAATTGAGATCACAAATCTCAAAAGGTTTGAAATTTTTGATCGGGGGAGAGATCGTGATTTAAATCTCAAATCGGTTTTAAAGGGTGATTGTTTCAAAAGCACTCCTTCCTTCATGTGCCAAACGATTTCATATACATGATGCACATGATTGAGGATGAGCATTTAACCAAAAACCAGAAGAGAATTTAAACCGCCACATTTTCTCCCATGTTTTCTAAACCTTATTAAATCACTTGGGATCCAAAATCTCAAAGGGTTTGATATTTTTGATCGGGGAGAATTTTGATTTAATTATGAAATCGATAAATGATGATCGATTTGATTCAAAGTGCAGTTGCTCTCCATATGTGCTAAGCGCTTTCGAATCTCGAAGCACATATTGAGGGAGCATTTCAAAAAAAATAAACTTTCAAGGTACAAAGATTTCTATGTTTCAACATAAGTACCTTGACTAATTTTCTAATAGTTTTCTATATGGCAGTGTGATCGTGAAAGTACTTCAAAGAATTCTTTCCTCTATGTGCTAAATGATTTTAAACAACCAACGCACATTCTGAGGGGGAGAATTTACAAAGAAAATCAAATGGCTTTTTCCACGTAAATTGTGATCAAGAAGATATTTCAAAGAACTCTTGCCTCCATGTGCTAAACAATTTCAAAATCATAAGCACATGTTGAGGGGAAGCATTTCTAAATGATAAAAAAACAATTAAGGTACAAAATGTTTTGATTTTATATCACAAGTACCTTGATTGATTTTCCAAATGATTTTTCAATTGGTTTCAAGAAGAAAAGAACAATACCAAAAGAACGACCAATTTACTTTATGCATGGTGTTATGAGGATAGTTAGGTTAGGTATTCGTTCCCACGATCCCGCCAGAGCCGGAGGGATCTACCCAGGGACAAGCCACTAGATAGTGTAGAAGTCCTTAGGTATGATGAAAAAAGGAGAAAAGTGAGAAATGGGAAGAGTGCGGACTGAGAAAGAGCTAGAATGGAATAAACCCAACAAGATTCTAGTAATGAAGTCTCGGTAAGCACTGAAGGGGTTGAAGAATGAAAAGAATTGAAATGTGAAAGGGTGAAAATAAATAGCCCTCAATAATTCAACCTTAGGGCGAAACGGGTTCAATACATATACTCTTGGTGGTTACCAAGGTAGCATGATATTGAAGACAAGGCGTCATGGACCCGGTGACACACTGCACTAAACTTCCCAAGCTACTCAAGTTCCTCTTAAAAGGACTTGTTTCATTCTCACGTGGAACCTACATAATCTATCAAATTTCTCTTAGAGGTCGTTGATATTGAAGAAGGAGCCCCTCTCCCTAGTCTCCGGCATAGGAAATCAAATGTGTATAATTGAGTCTAGAGCCAAGAGATCATCCACAATATCTCATTAGGATACAAAATTAATGAAGACTTGTTGTTTCCCACAATGTGGAAAGTAAGTATATATTTAGAGTCCTACGCATTTTCCTTGTGATATTTGCCAGAACATCCGAGTGATATGTAAAATATTCACAATGAAGATGGAAATCCTTCTAGAGCCAACATCAAACAAGCTCTTGGTAGGTGACATGTGAGATCTTTTCTAAAGATCAAACTTGTGACAACTGGATAGAAAAGATGGGGCGATTCACCCATGAATCAACCTTGGTCCAGGAAATGAACTGACAAATACTTTTGGAAAAACCGTTCGATGTGCAAATCTTCTTTTCTCTAGCACATCGAATGTGTATTCATTTTCAAACACAAAAAGTATTTCTAATAGAAAATTGATATTTCTAATAAAACCTTCGTCTTATTGCAAAACTCTTTCTTCTAAGCAATACGCGATTGTTTTAAAATCAATTTTTCATCAACCAGTGAATCTCAATTCTCGTGTTCACTCACTCCATGTTGTCTTCTTTGGGGCGCTCCGGTTTGAGAAGCTAGAACAAGCGCAAAACCACATCGAGGAGATTCTTGAACTCTACACGATCACGGCGATTTATCTTGATCAGCGAGGCCGTGGTTCTTGCAACTATATTCAGAAAGTGAACAAAGTCACTTTCATGTGTTTTAGTGCTAGCATTGTTTGCGGGAACATTGAATGATTCTGGTGATCGATATTGAGGTGTCAATTCATAACCACATGCTCACAACATTCACACTTAATTGAAGAAAATCATGAACATCAAAGACATACAACAAAGATGCTTCCGCTACTCGATGAAAGATGTCATGATCCGAGAGTGTGAGCATGTTGGTCCAAAAGTCACAACATCACATGAAGGCAACACAATAAAGGGTGATCCGATTTCTGTGGTGATGATCTCAAAGAAAGCTCGAAGATCATCAAGAGCTGGGCGGTTCAAAGACCTCCACTGAAAGTACAAAGTAATCAGACTTTGAAGAATCACTACTAAAGCACAAAGAATGCGGAACTTGAAGAATTGAAGTCTACGAGCTCAGAACTGAAGATAAAATAGAATGCTAAGATTCAAAATGTAAATCATGGGGTGACCTCCCTTAGGGGGAGATTGTTAGGATTTAGAAAATCCATAGTGAAGAGTCGGTCACCCCAAATATAATCTAGCATAAGTTTGCTCGTAGACGTTATTTACGTGTTTATTAGCTTAGTTATTAGCTTAGTTTAGTTTAGAGTAACACTGTGGAGGAAGGACAGTTCTTTACTGTTGGGAAATTCGCCTTTGGAAGTTAATACTTATTGTAATAGAGTTAGTACTGATAATGTCTTCTGATAAGTATTAACTAGTTAGTATTGATAGTGAAAATGTTAGTACTGTTCTAAGTATGGAATGTCGTGTATGGTTTGTAACAACATATCTTCTATTCCAATAGAAGATATGATATACTTAGTCCATAGTTATCTCTGTAAGGGACTCCTTAGTGTATAAAAGGAGATCCTAGCTAGGTTAAACACACATCTCATATTCTAGCCGTCTTAAGAAGAGCTTCAAGGTTGTAAACCCTAGTACTAGGAGAGTACTCGTATTATTGCCTAATAATATTGAAGCTGTTGGTGTTACATTGTGTTTACTTTAATCTTCTAAGTGCATTCAAGTAGATTCTGCATACTTGTGTACATCTACAACAAAGTTTCTCATTGTTGTTTTGGAACCATCCAAGGCAACTAACACGTTTGCAAGCTAAGTGTTCTAGATCCAAGGTTTGGGACTCCACAAGTGGTATCGGACCTTGTGTCACAGCTTTGTTTTAGAAGATCACTGTGTGACAAATCGAAGAAATGGATTTTGACAAATCCAATGTTGTTAACTGAGTTCCTAAGTTGCATCCAAATGAATATGAACCTCTGTAGAATTCACATAGAGTAGTACTTCTTGGTACTTGATTTAGAGCTGTGGAACATTGTGCTCTATGGAAACTCTTACAAAACCATTGTCACTGAAGAAGTTAATGGTAAGACAGTTGTTAAAGAAAAAGGTGATCCTATTACCAATGAAGAAATGGCTCTAAGAGGTAATGATCTTAAGGTCAAGTCTCTTACTCATGGCAATACGATGATCATCAACTCACCTTCAACAAACACAAAGATGCTCGAGTTTGTTCAAAGCCATTGAAACCGATTGGTGGAGATTACATCACCAAGAAAACTCAAAAGACTCTTTTGAAGCAATAATTTGAAAACTTCACTGCTTTGGTGCAAGCTGAATCTATTGATTTCAGTTTATAATAGGCTTCAAAAACTTGTTAGTCAATTGGCGTTATTGGATGTGGAGCTCTCTAAGGAAGATGTCAACCTCGGGTTTGTTAGAATTCTTCCATCACCAAAATGGGACACTCATGTCATTGTATGGAAGAACAAGCCGATTTTGAAACCATGAAGTTGGACAACATTCAATAGCTTTAAGGTGATTGAACAAGACATGAAGAGAAAAGCATTTGCATCTTCCGATTCGGGTCACAAAACATAGCCTTTGTGGCTCACCCTGTCACTAGCAATGATGTGGATAGTTTTGATGTTAGTACTTCTAGTACTAATGTTAATATTGATGGCTCTGTAGCCACTGCAGCATGCATTAATGAAGGTACAATTTATGCCTTAATAGCTGAACAGAGTCAAGGATCTCAAATCACTCATGATGATCTGAGACAAATCCATGATGATGACATGAAAGAAATGGACATCAAATGGAACATTTCCCTAATCAGTATGAGGGCAAAAAAGTTTATGAAGAAAACTGGAAGGCAGATTAAGATCAATGATTGAGATTGTGAAAACGTAGAGGGGGTGAATACGTTTCCATTTAAAACTTAAAACTTTTGTATCAAATATGGTATAAACCATTGCATTTGCTAGTCTCGACGCGAGGATGCATTTAACGCATTACAACCTGTAAAGCCAACCCCTTAATATCACATAAGATTCCGCAAGATTAACGGTTCATTATAAATCAAGTTTCACCATTATTAGTCCGGTTGCTTTTTCTTGATCAAGCGTGTCATAATATGTAAAGTGTTAAATATAGTTTATGACTATATGAAAGACCAAGTATGTATCACAAACATAGACATCAACCACATAGAAAATAAACAATGTAATGCAAGAATAAGAGTAAAGCGATAAGTAAAAGGATAGACAAACCAATACGAGGATTTATAGTGGTTCGGCTACAAGGACACCTTCCTGCCTACTCCAATCCCGAGTCACCTACTCGAGAGTTCGTAAATACTACATGACACCAACTCCTTATGGCGGAGAAGCCTACACAACGTCGCCTACTCTTTTTTCGGTACTAGGCTAACCACGGGTTCTTTCACACCAAGGTGAACCACACCTACCACAACGTCAGCTTACCTTTATCCGGTACTAGGCTAGTACCGAGTTCCATTACAATGGAGGAATGATTGGTGCTGAAAACACAGTCAAGCTTAATCACACAAGCTAGCCACTTGTGAATGGCTAACCGTAATAAACTTAAAACTGCTCAGAAACCAATACAATGAAGATCAGAGAATATAATTAATTCCCGGGTCGTTAAGTCCCACGGAGACTCAATGGTGTGTAAACACTTGATCAGATGATAGAATGATCACTAAGTATAGTGATCAGTAAGGATTTAGATGAATAATTATACCTAAAGAAAAAGTTTATAAATTACAGCGACTTAAATACAAATTAAGAAAATTAAAAAGTTAAAATATATTAAATAAATGCTATCACTATTTTTACAATGATGTTTTGTGATTTTATAAAACAAAATATCTTAAATAAACTATTTTAACTAAAACGTAAACTTAAATTATCTAAAAACTTGATTTAAAATGAAAACGTGCGTTAAATATTAAAATTACGCGAGTGCGCAAGTAAAGACGTAAAATTTGTGAAATAAAAGTCCTACAAGTGTAAAAACAATTTTCTTACTTAATATATGACAAAAGAAAATTTTAGAAAAAAGATTTATATTTTTTAGACTTTTATATTTTTTATTATGAATTAAATACTATTTTACACTAATAAAATTTTTAAAAATAATAAAACTATTAAGAAAAATACGAAACTTTTTATAAAATACTTAACACTAATACAAATCTATGAAAATACAAAAGTTGCAAAAGCTTGTTCGAATAAGCTAGTAATAAGCTAAAATAAACGTATAAGCTTAACTAACAAACAAGGCTTAAGGAATAAATTGTGCAAAATATAACCAAGACAAGACCCAAGGGCGCTGGCTATCTGTGTACATGCTATCACTCTCATAAGGTGGGAGGTCTCGAGGTTCGAGCTCGCCTCCCACCTTTTGCAAAATTTTTTTTTCGATTTTCTTTACAAACTAATTAAACACATGAAAATAAGCAATTTTACAACTACAACTTTTATGAAAACGACCAATAAGTGAGTTTAAACATGATTCCAACAATGGCCAAAAAAAATGAATAAGCACAAGTTATTAAGCTAAATGGCTAAGCTACTCAATAAGCAAGAGGGCGAAAATAAGCTAAACAACTATTAATAAGCTAATTTAACAATTGAATAAGCACAATGAATTGAAATAAGCACTTAACAACTCCAAATAAGCATTTATATAATTTGTTTACACAGGCAGTTTTAGAAAAAGGGTCCAAAAGAAAGGCGAGAATAAGCGGTCTATAAGCTAATTATATATAAGCTAGTATTTTTCTAATTTAGTTGAGCTGACTAAATATTACTATCCCAAAAGCATTTAAGCTAAATCTTAATAATGAGCACACTAAAATTCTAAAGTTTATTCAAAAACCGACATTGAAAAATTTTGACTTTTAAATTATGAACTATGTTGACTTTTATGAACTTTGATCACCTCTAATTAAGCGAATATGTTGTTATAGGCTAAATAGAAGTTGTGTCAAGCTACTCTAACATTTTCCTAACACAAATCAAGCTTTTGATTTGCAAAAGCTCAACAAGTAAGCAAATTAAGACAGATTACATGTGAATTTGACTTTGGCTATTCTAGGGTGCAATCTACTTACTAAAGCAACTCTATTTTACCTAAATAAGACTAAAGCAACTATTTTTAACCATTGAACTAACCTACAACACAGTCTAGCACCCAATGCCAAACACTAGTTACCCAACAATTTCCACTACTCTAGACCTTAAATGACTACCCCAGCTTATGCCAACTCTGAGACTGAGTCAATGTGACCAATAAGCAGCTAAATTGACAGATGAAAACTAATCCTAACCACAGATTCAGATTATGCAATGTACTTGGAAATTGACTTACATTTGGTCCTAGCCACTGTGGCTTGTAACAAAGATGAGAATACCATTTCCTTGCCCATTTTCAACCCAAGCTCAGCTCATCCTAACCCAAACTGACCCAGTTCTGAATTTCATCCCAAATAAGCTTCTATCCTTCACCTTTGACTTTCATTGACCAGTTGAAAATTTTAAGTTTATGAAAGTGGAACAGAAATAAGCAATAACAAACTCACAAAAAGCTATAAAGAGCTTATATGAGTTCAATGTAAAAGTGAAAAGAGCTTGTAAACATTAATTGATCATATGTGAACTTAAAAGAACTTGAAAGTAAGAATGAGACAAGAGGTTCAAATTAAAACTGAGATTGCATTGATATTGAAAATGGATTACAAATAATTTAACAACTTAAATTCACTACAGGAAAGCTTAAAATTACAGTTTTAAAACTAATTAAGACAATTTAAAAAAAACGACATACATAAAAAAAAACTAAAACTAAACTACTGCCTTTGCTCTTCTCCTCTTTCTTCTATAGCAAAAGGTATTCCCACTAGCCTCAGAGCATATCCCACTTTCATTTGTAGCCATAGGATCACTTGAGGCAATTTTAGCCGTTTGATGATTTTTGGCGGGAAAAACTAATATAGACACTGGGGGGGTTTGAGTGAGTGAAAGGAGAAGCAATAAATGATTTTTGTTGTTTGGTGGAGGTGGAGGGGACATGGAAAGGAGAAGTTGAGCTGGAGGTGAGGGGGGAGGTTGAGTGTGTTGCGTTGCGGTGGGTGAGGAGGAGGACTTTGGAAGGAAAAAGGTGTGTTTGTTTGACCATGTTGACGGTGGGTTTAATATTAAGGCAGGGGTTCAAGGGGTCAAGGGTCAAGTGGATATGGCAGGGGTTCAAGGTTCAAAAAGGGTCAAGGTCCAAAGGTGTTTGGTTTGTTTTAATAACATAAGGACCAAAACTGAATTTTCCCAAACTTGAAGGACCAAATCTGCCATTCTTCCAAAGTTGTTTCAAGGGACCAAAAATGACAAGCTTTAATAGTACAAGGACCAAAATAGACATTTTCAAACTTCCAAGGACTATTTTTGCCACTTTTCAAAGTTGAAGGACCTTTTCCGCCATTTGACCAAAGATTCATTCAAGGACCATTTTTGACAATTTAGACTATTTCAGGGACCTTGAATGATATTTTCTCAATTTTGATTTACCGTGGACTGTTTTTGACAACTTTTGAAACTTGGGGACTAAAGCGCCAATTTTGCAAACTTGATACATTTTCATCCGATTTTGATCTTTTGCATTTAAAACACATAAAACAACGATTTGTGATATTTTCATCATTTTGATGCATTTCGAGTGTTTTCGGATGTTTTTGCGATCTAGATGGTACAAAATGATGAGTATTTAGACACTTCATCAATCCCCACACTAAGATATTGCTAGTCCCTAGCAATGTTTTGAAATTTTAATGGATTTTAAAGAACTCTTTACCAAAAGCCATTACTTACGGAGTAGCCAATTGTTTCAGTTCAAGTAAGAACCTTGGTAAAATGATAACCAAATGATTTTGAGCAAATTATAAGTTAGAACGGATTTGATTTGTCTTTACGAAGCCGTTTGCTCGGACTAGCCAACTCTTAGATAAATTATCAATATTATCTTTGGTGAGTGATTACCAATTATGGATTTTCCATCGCCTTTACCACAAGCCATAAACTTGCGGGCTAGCCAACTCTTCACTTTTTAAGATATGGTGAGTTGAATACCATACAATTTTGGGCAAATTGCAAGCCATAAGCGGATTTGAGAAATCTTTACCAAGAGCCGTTTGCTCTGGATTAGCCAATCCTTTTGTTTATTAGACATGGCGGGATCGATAACCATAAAGTGAGTAAGTGTAAAACACTTACTCCAAAAAAATTTTGGCCAAAACGGGAATTGGGTGGATAATACATGATAAAATTCGTGAGAATTTCCCCACTTAGAAATGAATATTGCACTCAATATTCAAAGTACCGTGGTTATGCCGAAACATAGAACGTAAAGGGAAATACTCTACCATTATTTGAAAAAGATTTTTTTTTTTTTTTTTTTTTTTTTTTTAATAATAGCATGGGGCAACTCCCACACTAGGGTGGTAGAAAGGGTAAGAAGGCGAAATATGGGTGAAAACCCATATAGTGTGCTCTTGTTTTTGATTACCGAGTCGCTAGCTTGACTCGACCCGCATTAATTTGTTCATGGGAAGTAAGTGGAAGAGACAATCTCCATCGGACTTTCATTCAATGATGTTTGTATAAATATTGAAGCACGTGAAAGTTCCACACCGATGAGATATAGAGAGAACCGGCTCAAAATGATAAATGAAAATGCCGGGATCAAAAATAGTGTCCTCATTCCCGAAGGAGAAAAGGAACGAGAAGTCACACCATATGTGAAGAAAAGAAAGAAAATCATGATAAAAATCATGACTAGCTCCTCATTATCGGAAGAATTCATGATTTTTGGATCATGAATCTCATCGATGAGGATAGAATCGTCATCACATGATGGAAGAGATAAGTTAGAATCAGAGGTGGGACAAGTGGTGTGCTCGAGGCTAGCAATTTCCACCACTTCCGTGATGGTCTCTGTATCGACCTCGGACATTTCATCGAAAGAGGATTTACTTTCCCAAAAGTGTAGTCATTATTAAATTCAAAAGAGGATTTGAGAAAATCCGGAAGTAACCTCGAAATGTCAAGAGAATCACAAAAGGCAAATCACAATCACTATCGGATATATCCTCGGACTCACTTGGGATTGGGACAAGATCCTCAACACTTGATGATTCCGTTTCGAAATAGTCTTGAGATGATCATCCTCCATTATGAGAGAGTCTTTGGAAGCAATAATAGGTAAGATAGGTGTGATAGCAATAGGCGAGGAGTTGAGAAATGATATCTTTCAAAAGAATAACACTCTCCTCGTCGTCCTCATAATATTCCCTCATTTGAATAGTATCCTCATCATCATCGTCATCATATCGGATTCTTATATTCATCTGCTGAAGCTTACATACCATTCTTTTCATTTGTAGTTGCTTTCGAATGCGTATTTCTTCAGAACTTTGTGGAAGATTACACTCCTCGTAATCATTGAAATGCCGTGAAGGCTCGGAAGTCTGAGTACTAGGATTAGCCGTTCGTTCTTCAGCTAGTAATTCTCCAATAGTTTTATCATGATGATATTGATGAATGATGGAATCTTGTGGGGTTGGAAATTGTCAAACCGGAGAATTGGAATTGTGAAAATTTTGATTCATCGGTTGACATTCAAAAGTCGCATGAGGACCCCGCAATTCTCACAATGAGATAATTGGGAAAATAACTTTCACCAAAATTCGATTGTAACATGGTTCGGCTCATAGACAAGCGGGACCCGTGGTGGACAATCAAAACCGTAATGAGAATCATTCCCACAAAACTCGCATGAGTAGGATTCGTATTGGGGCTGTGGAGGTATGTAAGAAAATCGGGTGTTTCATTATTTGAAATGGGATCGGGATTACCGACAAACTTGTCTCGAAACTCACATTGGTACATCGACAATTTCCATCGTTAAATGGACCTCCACACCAGAACATGTCGAAAACCATGACATAAAGAATTAAGCGGATAAGAGGATAAGAGATGAAGAATTAAGCGGTTATAGAGGATAAGGAATGGAGAATTAAGCAGTTTGAAGATAAAGGATGGATATTTTGGATTTTTGAAAACATGCTATAAAACAAAGAATGAAAATATTTTTGGTGTTGTTAACACTTAGGAAAAGTGTTAATGAACTTTTGGATTATTGATAACTTTACAAAAGAAAATTTACAAAAGGTGGTATATGTGCAAGTATGGATGCGAAAAGGTTTAGAACACGCTAAAGCCTCCCGCGTGGCGCCAAAATTTGATTGGTCTTTGAAAACGGTCAAGCTTAATCACACAAGCTAGCCACTTGTGAATGGCTAACCGTAATAAACTTAAACCGCTCGAAACCAATACAATGAAGATCGGAGAATATAATGAATTCCGGGTCGTTAAGTCCCACGGAGACTCAATGGTGTGTAAACACTTGATCGGATGATAGAATGATCACTAAGGATAGTGATCGAGAAGGATTTAGATGAATAATTATACCTAAAGAAAAGTTTATAAATTACAACTGACTTAAATACAAATTAAGAAAATTAAAAGTTAAAATATATTAAATAAATGCTATCACTATTTTTACAATGATTTTTTGTGATTTTATAAAACAAAATATCTTAAATAAACTATTTTAACTAAAACGTAAACTTAAATTATCTAAAAACTTGATTTATAATGAAAACGTCGTTAAATATTAAAATTACGCAGTGCATAAGTAAAGACGTAAAATTTGTGAAATAAAAGTCCTACAAGTGTAAAACAATTTTCTTACTTAATATATGACAAAAGAAAATTTTAGAAAAAGATTTATATTTTTAGACTTTTATATTTTTATTATGAATTAAATACTATTTTACACTAATAAAATGTTTAAAATAATAAAACTATTAAGAAAAATCGAAACTTTTTATAAAATACTTAACACTAATACAAATCTATGAAAATACAAAAGTTGCAAAAGCTTGTTCGAATAAGCTAGTAATAAGCTAAAATAAACGTATAAGCTTAACTAACAAACAAGGCTTAAGGAATAAATTGTGCAAGATATAACCAAGACAAGACCCAAGGGCGCTGGCTATACAGGTACATGCTATCACTCTCATAAGGTGGGAGGTCTCGGTGTTCGAGCCTCGCCTCCCACCTTTTGAAAAATTTTTTTTTCGATTTTCTTTTACAAACTAATTAAACACATGAAAATAAGCAATTTTTACAACTACAACTTTTATGAAAACGACCAATAAGTGAGTTTAAGCATGATTCCAAGATGGCCAAAAAAATGAATAAGCACAAGTTATTAAGCTAAATGGCTAAGAAGCTACTCAATAAGCAAGAGGAAACGAAAATAAGCTAAACAACTATTAATAAGCTAATTTAACAATTGAATAAGCACAATGAATTGAAATAAGCACTTAACAACTCAAATAAGCATTTATATAACTGTTTGCAGTGCAGTTTTCGGAAAAAGGGTCCAAAAGAAAGTGAGAATAAGCGGTCTATAAGCTAATTATATATAAGCTAGTATTTTCTAATTTAGTTGAGCAACTAAATATTACTATCCCAAAAGCATTTAAGCTAAATCTTAATAATGAGCACACTAAAATTCTAAAGTTTATTCAAAACCGACATTGAAAATTTTGACTTTTTAAATTATGAACTATGTTGACTTTTATGAACTTTGATCACCTCTAATTAGCTCGAATATGTTGTTATAGGCTAAATAGAAGTTGTGTCAAGCTACTCTAACATTTTCCTAACACAAATCAAGCTTTTGATTTGCAAAAGCTCCAACAGTAAGCAAATTAAGACAGATTACATGTGAATTTGACTTTGGCTATTCTAGGGTGCAATCTACTTACTAAAGCAACTCTATTTTACCTAAATAAGACTAAAGCAACTATTTTTAACCACTGAACTAACCTACAACACAGTCTAGCACCCAATGCCAAACACTAGTTACCCAACAATTTCCACTACTCTAGACCTTAAATGACTACCCGACTTATGCCAACTCGAGATCGAGTCAATGTGACCAATAAGCGACTTAATTGTGATGAAAACTAATCCTAACCACAGATTGATTATGCAATGTACTTGGAAATGGACTTACATTTGGTCCTAGCCACTGTGGCTTGTAACAAAGATGAGAATACCATTTCCTTGCCCATTTTCAACCCAAGCTCAGCTCATCCTAACCCAAACTGACCCAGTTCAATTTCATCCCAAATAAGCTTCTATCCTTCACCTTTGACTTTCATTGACCAGTTGAAAATTTTAAGTTTATGAAAGTGGAACAGAAATAAGCAATAACAAACTCACAAAAAGCTATAAAGAGCTTATATGAGTTCAATGTAAAAGTGAAAAGAGCTTGTGAACATTAATTGATCATATGTGAACTTAAAAGAACTTGAAAGTAAGAATGAGACAAGAGGTTCAAATTAAAACTGAATTGCATTGATATTGAAAATGGATTACAAATAATTTAACAACTTAAATTCACTACAGGAAAGCTTAAAATTACAGTTTTAAAACTAATTAAGACAATTTAAAAAAACGACATACATAAAAAAAACTAAAACTAAACTACTGCCTTTGCTCTTCTCCTCTTTCTTCTATAGCAAAAGGTATTCCTACTAGCCTCTGAGCATATCCCACTTTCATTTGTAGCCATAGGATCACTTGAGGCAATTTTAGCCGTTTGATGATTTTTGGGGGGAAAAACTAATATAGCCACTGGGGGGGTTTGAGTGAGTGAAAGGAGAAGCAATAAATGATTTTTGTTGTTTGGTGGAGGTGGAGGGGACATGGAAAGGAGAAGTTGAATTTGGAGGTGAGGGGAGGTTGAGTGTGTTGCAGACAGTGGGTGAGGAGGAGGACTTTGGAGGGAAAAAGGTGTGTTTGTTTGACCATGTTGACCGGTGGGTTTAATATTAAGGCGAGGGGTTCAAGGGGTCAAGGGTCAAGTGGATATGGCGGGGTTCAAGGTTCAAAAGGGTCAAGGTCCAAAGGTGTTTGGTTTGTTTTAATAACATAAGGACCAAAGCGAATTTTCCCAAACTTGAAGGACCAAATCGCCATTCTTCCAAAGTTGTTTCAAGGGACCAAAATGACAAGCTTTAATAGTACAAGGACCAAAATAGACATTTTCAAACTTCCAAGGACTATTTTGCCACTTTTCAAAGTTGAAGGACCTTTTCCGCCATTTGACCAAAGATTCATTCAAGGACCATTTTGACAATTTAGACTATTTAGGGACCTTGAATGATATTTTCTCAATTTTGATTTACTGGGGACTGTTTTTGACAACTTTTGAAACTTGGGGACTAAAGCGCCAATTTTGCAAACTTGATACATTTTCATCCGATTTTGATCTTTTGCATTTAAAACACATAAAATCTTGATTTGTGATATTTTCATCATTTTGATGCATTTAGAGTGTTTTCAGATGTTTTTGCAGTCTAGATGGTACAAAAATGATGAGTATTTAGACACTCATCAAGGAACCACTACCCAACACTACACAACACCTACACCCCTAAGGAGACCAACTCCTTATTACAACACCATCAAGGATATCAATATCCTTGGATCCAATATTACTCTATCTTGTGCATCAAAACACACCATATCGAATGTACACCTTAGGCACCTTTCACTAATGCCCTTGGTTAGATTACTCAGTACCCTTCACTAATGCCTTCATCTTGACTCTTTTAGCATTCTTCACTAATGCCTTTGACACATCTATGACACCCGTTATGTTTTGTGGCCCAACATAACAAACCTTGTGTTTTATGGCAAAAACACAAACCATCTAGTCTAGTCATATATATATAACACATCTATGATACCCGTTATGTTTTGTGGCCCAACATAACAAACCTTGTGTTTTATGGCACAAACACATAAACCATCTAGTCTAGTCATAGATTCAAGAATATGATACTAGACAATATCCAAGACAATGTGTCTAATGGATATGAAATCCTAAACTAAACAAAGGGCACAAAGCATGATGTAATTAGTCTTCTATGAATGAAGATGACAAGTTTTCCAAGCTTGTTGTATAAGATCTTCGTGTGCTTGTATCTTGTGATGGGTGATCACTTCAGTAGGTAAGGTAGCAAGATCTCTAAGCTTGATTTGGAGGATCACTTCAGGAGTATGCTTGCAACAAATGAGAGTTAGAAGCATTATGATCATATGAGATGAGGGTGGTTTACATGTTTCCTAATGATCTAAATATCCTAGAAATGGTGGAGAGAAACTGTAGGACCACTACGATATCAACCTTATCACTTTACCAAGTAAACCTAACACACGTAACCCAAGTTACGCGTATAAAACGTGAAACCCAAACACAAACAAAGCGTAGAAATAAGATGAGAAAGATGGTGACTTGATGTTTATACAAAACCGTGTATGTGAGAGGATAAAGATAAAATCAATAAGTTGTATATTCCTTGAGAGAGAAAATACACACACACACACACTTTCAAGCACACCCCTCAAATGACCATTTAAGGGGTATTTATAGTACAAGTAACTTAAAACCCTAAAAGGCTTTGCTTGGGCTTTTCGTGGGTTGGACATGGATTGGGCTTTGGATACTTAAGCTTCAAACGCTTAGCATACCTTAACATTTAACCAATTAGCTTAGCCCACTCCACGAGCCCGTTGACTATTCTATCACGATATCTAACACACGTTACAAAGTTCCTAATCGTGAATGGCCATCACTTCTAATAAAAACTATTAAGGCTAACAGAAACTGTGACAACTCGTAATTTTAGGCCATTTTACAAACTTTAGAATTTTACTATTCATCTCGGGAATTTACTATTTATCGGTTATTATTCATCATTTTACTGTTCATCGTTTTTGAAGTCGATTTGATATTTTGAGAGTGTATTTCAAAATTTTACTATTCACAAAACATTATTCATTCCCGGAGAAAAATCACTATTCATGATTGACTATTCATCATTTTTCGTAAACTAGGTTTACGAGTATCAAATTCGCGTAACCGTAAGGGTTTAGCTGCGAATTCATGAAAAATCATTGAAGGCATTTCATATAGACTAGATTTAGTCTACATATCATCAGTAACATCATCATCATATTAGTTCATGCATGGATTTGCATATTTCATTTAACGTATATTTTCCTATTAAATAAACGCTATCGCATAATCATTTATTTTGAATATTTGATCCGACACTCCCAAAAATTATCCTGATATATTTTTATACTCATTTTAAGACTATAAAAATTATATTATTAGTTTACCCGATGTTTTGAATTTATTTTGGATATAAATTGTTACATATAAATATTTACGACGGTTTTCGTAAATTCTATTCGATAATTATTTATTCACTCAATACTTGTGAGAAATGCATTTTTATAATTTTTATGACTTCAAGATATTTTATTTTGTTCCGTTAAAATCTATTTCTAGCTAACGCTACACTAAATACCTAATTATATTTACAGATTACACATTATACTTAACAAATAATACATTAATACATCAAAAATACCAAACCCTCCCCATTTTCACCACATGACCGACCACCCACCCCCCTTGTCATCATATTTATATAATATTCTAATCAATGTGTACACCTACACCAAATATGCTAGATATTTATCTAATATAAGAGTTTTAATTATGTAAAACACCTACATAACACATACCAAAGGTGAAAATAAAATCAAAACCTCTCTCTTTTCATCTCCATGGCGGCCAAGGCAAGAAACAAGGAGGAATCCATAAATTTTCAAGATCAAGTGTTTATCAAGCTCAATTAGTAATCTATTTCAAGGTTTTGAAATAAAACCTAAAGATTAATTAAGTTCCTAGCTCAAAACTCTTCAATCACTCAAGTAAGCTTCTAATAATTTTTACTACTCTTTTATAATCTTACTTGAGTTATTTTTATCATTTTAGTAGAAATCATGCAAGTATCATATGTATTTATACCACTTAAGTGTTTTTATTACTTATAATGAGTTTTAATCATCCTATAATTAATCCCTTGAAACATATCATTGTTGATGATGTTTAGGAACCCATGACACCCTAAGAAAGTGTATGGTAAGTTTAGAATATATTTGGTGTTAATTTGAAGTGATTGAAACAAGTATTACGCAAGAAAAACCAAGTTAGACGTTATATAAATAGTTGCTGTCCATTTTTAAAAAATCTGGAAACTTTGACAGTTTATGGACCACATTGGTTTACATTTTCAGAAAATAGATTTAAAAACGAAACCGTGGCCGCTTGAAATGGTTAAAACGGATTTATAACGAAGAAGTTACGCTATTTTCAAGTTTTGCGACGAAAACTATGTTTTCAGAAAAATGCATGCTATCCAGAATTATTTATAGGTCAAAAATGAGTTTTAAGCATTATCTAAATGAGTCGATTTATCAAAAATATATTAGTATACATTAACACGAAGCTAAGGATATATAAAACGTAGAAAACGGACTTATAACGACAAAGTTATACACATTTTAAATAGGTATATCGTAACTATTTATTACAAGTATAACACATATATTTTTACTAGACCAAATGGTCATCGCTAGTGACCATATTTGGAGCCATTTTTTATATCGATAGAATGCTTTTGAGAAAACGATGTCTTCTAGTAAAAGTAAGTTCACCTAGCCTATTTTCCCAAATGTTCAACCGTTCGTCAAACGGAGTTGTAACGAATAAAATACGGTCACTCAAATTTTGCCGAAAACTAACCTTAAACAATATTTTTAGTCCAAGTACCCTACTTCATCTATATTTTTCTCCATGATCAAGACCTCTATGATAAAAATTTAAAAGCTAAGACTTTGAGATAATGTTACAAGCTTTCCAAAACCGTTGAGTTTGTTTCCTAACACTCGATATTCACTATTTTACGACTAGTTTTTCGAGGCCATTTAGTCACTTTCATGAATTGTCAATTATATTGTTTTACGACGAAAAAAGAGCTATAATTTCTTGATAAATCACTAAACGACTATCGTAGGATTTTGTTTCAACGTAAGTACTTGTAAAGTATTTTATAACATGCCGAGATGTCATAAACGTATATTTCAATGAAAACTTCATTTTCAAAAATGTACAAGTGGTATAGATTACATGTGGATTTGCATGCACAACATTACATCATATTAGATCATATCATTCATAATAGGTCGCGGTTAGAGATTGCGCCTCATTTCAATGTATCCATTTTGCCATCATATCATTGTACCAAGTGAGTTTTCATAGCCCTGTCTTTCAAGTTTATACTTTATTTCAATCCTACGGGGGAGAATACATTGCACATCATTTTTATTACGATACCAAGTATATCAAATTCATTTACATTGATTAAGTTACCTCATTGCCAATTGAATGTCCCCATTTCATAATCATGAACCGTTAATTCCGTAAAAGCGAGGGTGAGTGAATAGATCTATTAGGGTGACTCTCCATCCGGGTTGGTGGTCCCAACTGGTCAAACGGATGCATTTCATTTAATATCATTATTTGAGTTGTTTGGCAAAACACTACTTGGGGCTAACATCATGATCGGTCTAGCTTCGTGTCATGTGCTTATAGCAATTGTAACATTTTATGTGACATATTTGTCATACATGGCCTATACTTGTGGAAGTCGATAAAAATTTTCATGTATTTTCACTTTTAGCAATGTATTTTCAGGTATATAAGGCATATACTTCATGGCATGCATAAGGACTTATCATAGAGTCGCGGTGACGACGCGTCTCACATGGGTTTTATGCACTTTAAAACATGGTTTGGATTGTAACAAACTTATTTCCGCAAATGTTGAAAATCAATTGGGACCTATCTTTTGTAAACTCTGAATGTTGGATTATCAAACGATGTATTTTCAAACGACACTTTAGGTCGCTCAATATAATCAGAATCGTGATGCTATGACGGCCATCCCCGTGTATTCCATTCACGCAAAACATGTATTTTAGGGGTGTGATATATTGGCATCGAGCAAGAGTTATAGAGAACTAGGTTGTATCATTGACCTAGACTATAACTACATCATCATAGCATCTCATCATTTCATCATAAGTGCATAGTCACTATACATGCGGTTTTATCGCATTATTATGCGGTTATTTACTTTCATTTCAAATCGATTGTCACATTGATGTCTTCAGATACCCATCCCATCATACTCACATCAGACTCTGACATGGAGAATGCCTTGTCATTCCCTATCACAATTTTAACATCAGTTGACTCAACACCGATAACATCAGATGATGAGACTGAACCCTTCTAGGAGGACGAAGTTGCACCTACACCATCACGATCACCATTGATTCACCGTAGGATCAGGACAATTCCTATCATTATGTCGGGACAGATCATACCATTTGGTAGGACTTATAGGCTTAGTCCTAATGGACCTATTAGGATGCTTATTGCAAGAAAGAGAGTACATTCTCTTACCCTCATTCTTAGGTCACTTACTACTCATGTACTACCACCACCATCAGCTACTCATACCACTGTTAGTCGTCCAATAGTGCATACCCCAACTTTACCTCTGAAACGTCGTGAGACAACATGAAAGAGGGTAGTATTTCATTTACCATCATCACCATCATTTCCTAAATCATCACTAGGATTTCCATCATCATCATTATCATCTAGAGCACCATCCGTGTCATCACATCTCATATACACTACTCATACATCTGACTTGCAGCTTGGGAAGCGTGCATGATTTGACATACCATTACCATCTATCACTAAGACTATAGACACTACACCATGTTATAGGTTTGAGGACTGTGAGAGTTCTAGGGCTGTTGCTGCTAGACAGCCTACTGCTCCTACACTTGAGACATGATTAGACCATCAACAAGAACAGATAATAAGTACCTTTCTATCTAATGTAGTCATTATCCTTTATTATCTCCACGATAATCACAACCTTTGTTTATTTCATTTCCTATTCCAATTGCCCAATTTTCAATCATTTCGCAATAATATACCGCAATCTTACTAGGGATTAGGGCAACTTTATACTTGATTAATTAGGAGACTATTATCATTCTATGAGGTTCTCCCATGTATCCTACAAACCATTCAACAAATAGTATTTCAAGTTATTTTGCTACCACTTTATGAAATTATTTCACATAATTTTATTTCAAGCTATTTTACCACCATCTTAGGAAAGTTGTTTCACAAAGTTCTAAAACAAGTTGTTTTGTTACCCCCCCCTATAAATTGATTTTCAGTCATTTTATCAACTATTTACTACCATCATGCAAAACGATTTCATTTTACTCTGAAAAATTGTTAGGCCATTATCTTACAAAACAACACGTCGAATACCATCTAAAACTTTGGAGAAACATAATACCATTTCAACAAAACCAAGAATCACATCATTTGTCCTCGATTATACATAGCCTGATCACCTATGTGTAATTCAGGAAGAATTATGTCATGAAAGAAACAAGCATCTTATCAAACTTCCTAAAACATTCTTCATTCAAAAGCAAAGCCTTTTTAATTAGATAAATTGTTCATAAACATCTATTTTGTTAACACTCTATAGATACCTACACCATTCATCACTCACTCAAACGATAAGTTGAAATTTTACCAGTGACCTTTTTAAGAAAGACTTTCCATACCATCTATGAGGAGGATTCCTCGATACAAGAAAACAATGAAAGGATTTCAGAATTTCCAACAAGGACTAGAAGTAGGTAGTAAGATGTTTCAAAACTCAACAAAAATCTTAAGACATCACGAGACATTCCGAACCATTATCTTTGGACTAGAAGCCAAATTATATCATTTCAAAAGCACCAGCTGTACCGAGTTACAAGATTTAGTACAAAGCGAATACCCACTAAGTAACACTATAGAGATAAACCAAGTCTTCTAACCAAGACTGCAGAACATTCCATTAAACATAGTCTCAACAATATGTGAACTTCCTTACAATAAGTTTCCCTTAAAGGAAAATTGGGTTAAATTAAGGTTATCGATATAAACTTTCTCTAAGGCATTGTGTTCTCTAGAAATTCCAGATAACCTCACTTCCATACCAAGAGATGCAACAGGTCTGAACATATCGGACAATCAATGACTCTCCATCTACAAGTGAAATTAGAACAAACATTCTTCGACATAGAAAAAGCTGATATCTATGTTTTTGCTAGCATGATAACAATCTCAGTGATGAACTATTTTAGAAGCACTCAATATCAGAACAAATCTTAAAAATCATCCACCATATCACATCACTTAAATATTTGAGGTTTTGTGACTTGACAACATAGAGCGTGGAAACATTTCGATAAGAGAAATTAGGAGGAACAACATCAAACAATAAACATTTTAGTAATAGAGACTAAGAACCTTAGGCAAGGAAGACTCAAGTTATGACATTCGCTAGAACTAGAAACGCGAGGAATCAAAATTGTTACCCATAATCTATTCTTTTCAATAATGTCCTTATCGACAGACTTGACATTTTGAAATTTGGCACGAGACACGTGGTATAAATTTCAATTATATCTAATATAAGGTAGCCGATTCACCTTAGACTTCTGACAAACACTTCAAGATTCTCATGGAACCTACTGGGACATGAGTACCGCCTATTATCCTCAGCTCGATGGTTAGAGCGAGAGAAAAATTCAAACATTAGAAGATATACTCAAAGCATGTATGATTTTCTGGAAATTATTAGGCAAATCATTCTTCATCGAACAAGTTCCCTTACAACAATAGTTATCACATGAACATATTGACTGCACCAATTGAGGCACTCTATGGTTGTGGTGTCAATCACTTATACACGGGCCAAAATCAGGAAAGTCCAACTCACTAGTCCATAACTTATTCTTGAAACAACAAAGAAGTCGTATAGATCAAGAATCAGTTACAAACAACAACAAATAGATAGAAAAGCTACGTCGATATACGACGCAAAATATTGGAAATGTGTTCCATAAGTCACAAACCATTAGGATTTCATTTTGACAACAGATTTATGTTGAAAGTCTCGCCTTGGAAAGGCGTTGTACGATTCAGAAAATGTGGGGAGTTAAACCCTTTTCAAAAATAACACCGTAGAAACCAACATGGACTGAATTCAGGGACTGAATTCCTTTTTGGGTGGGCGAATGTGACAACTCGTAATTTCAGGTCATTTTACAAACTTTAAAAATTTTACTATTCATCTCGGGAATTTACTATTCATCGGTTACTATTCATCATTTTACTATTCATCGCTTTTGAAGTCGATTTGATATTTTGAGAGTGTATTTCAAAATTTTACTATTCACGAAACACTATTCATTCCGGAGAAAAATCACTATTCATGATTCACTATTCATCATTTTTCGTAAACTAGGTTTACGAGTATCAAATTCAGCGAACCGTAAGGGTTTAGCCGCTAATTAATGAAAATCAAACACACGACAAAGAAGTCACTTGGTAACTCCCGTGGATTACGCGAGTGTGTCTCAAACGGTCTACAGTCGTGAGGTGATGCTTGATTGTACCTCAATGACTCATCGAATCAGATGTACTTCGGTACATCGCGTTATCTCACTTGTGGGACTCAGTTCAGAACGGCCTTTGTAAGAATTAGAGTTGTGCTTTCACACTATGTCGTTAACACTCTCAAGTTCAAACTTGTAAGTGCCGGAAACCGCTTATTACTAACCGCTTGAAATGTTTTCTTCTTATGGAAGCTCGGAGCGGGATGATCGTGGTTGATTCTTCTCAAGCTCACGCCAACATCATCACTAATGGAAGTTCTATTCTAAAAGCAACACAATCACGAATGATTCTTCACAAACCAAAGAATCTACAAAGTTAAAGACTTAGAGAACTTCATCAAGCATTGAATTCCAACGTCAAAGAGCGTGTGAGCATGTTGAAGAATGACGGAGACACCGGAGCAAACAAGGCACTGAGGCGCATCGATGCGCATAACAACATACTATCACTTTCACCACAAAGAACAATGATCAAAGAACAAAGTTAAAGATGACACCAAGCATAATCGCTCAAAGATAACTATCTCTCTACACCGGGAGATTGTTCGAATCAAGGCAATTCTTCTCACAATAAAGAAGAATGTCGAAGACGTCACAACTACTATTACATCAACGCCTTCACCGCTTACATTCATATACTTGAGGGGAGATTGTTGGAATCACTCCTAAACAAGATTTAAAGTATTTATATTTCATATGTAATAGGTAGCTTTATTATGGCCTTTATGTTTGTTTAATGTCAAGCTTATGTAGAAGGCCCATGCTTAGCCCAAGCCCACATAAGAAAGGATTGGAACCAGAGTGTTGCCTAGCTTCCTCCTATAAATAATCTTGTAAACCCTCATTCGAGGTTGGTTGTTCAAGTTTTCTTTTCACATACTCTCTACGCCTAACCGGTCTTCATATTAACGTGTGTGTGTGTGTGATACTTGTTCATCCGCCTTTATCTCTTCTCTTATAACTTGTGTTTGTAAAACTAGTGACCTAACAGTGGTATCAATCGCCAAATAGTTGGGTATACTCATTTGTTTTGAAGTTTTGGTTTTGGGTCTTACGTAAGGTTAACGATTCTTTAGCTATCTTAAAACTTGTTTTTACACTTTTAATCCAAGATTTTGTACTTTCAACGTTTTATGGTGTTAAAATACTTGTTTTTGGCAAAAGTTTCAAACTTTATCGTGGATCATTGTTTTGAACTAGTTTCTATCGTGTGTATTTCTACGCATAACTGCTTTGAGTGCTTTGGATCATCAAGTTTCACACTTTTGTGTTATTTTGGTGTTATTGAAGCTATTTCATCACACAAAACCGGTTTAGAAACAACTTTGGGCAAAATCAAAATTACGAGTAATCCCACGCGTATCAAAACCCTAAAATTACACGTAAGATTTTCCTTGGTTTGATCTTTAATTTTTCGTTTATTCCGTGTTTTCTTACTTGGATAAGTCCGAAAATACGTCGACTTTGGATATCTTTTGCACCGTGAAGTGTAAAGATCATTTGGGTAAAACCCTAAAATTACGATAAGATAGCTTGCGCGAGAAATCCCACGATAAGATTCACTTTACGCCGTAAACTAAGGTCACGATAAGGTAATCCTACGCCTACGCTTTCACGCCTAACTTTTGTCTACGATAAATTTAGTGTTTTTCCTACTTACGCAGTAGCTAAAACCCACGCCAGAACTCCTCATTGTTACGCGTAACTTTTGGTGTTTTTACGCATAAGTGCTACTTGGTTCTTGTCTTTCTACGCCTAAGGACACTTCATCAACAAAGGTTCATTCGACTACAAAGATCCATTTTACCACACAAGTTTATCATCATGTCTCAACCACCATACTCTAACTATTTCCCTCACACTTATAATCATCAACAACAACAACAACAACAATTAACTCCACAACATCAACAATGGAATCAACAACAAGCTATTTATCAACAACAATTTAATCAGCAACATACTCCACAACTTGGTGCAATTCCACAACCACAAATGGTTCAACCACCAACAAGCCTTCAAGTTCAAACCTACACAACTGATTTCAATCAACATCCATCAAGGAACACTATGAAGGAACCCACTTGGTTTGCAAAGATGTGTGAAGCTTTAAGCGACCAACAATCAATTCATGAAGTCGATCACTTGATAGACCTCCAATGCTCACTCCAGAAACTACGATCAATGGGTGATAAGGTTCTTTAGGTTTTGTGATCTAAAGAAGCCACATGGAAAGTTCTTAAAGAAGGTTATCTTGAAGGTCTATTTGAGATGCCTACCGTCATTGTACCCGAGATCCAACATTGCTCCACCAAGAGATGAACAAACCAACATTGCTACTGTTGCTGATTTAAACCTACGAACTTCTACACTATGAAGTCGATGAACTTGCAATGGAATACATCCTCTTAGGATTACCAAACCCAATTCTTCGTAGTGTTGATGCTCAAAAGACCGCACAAAAATGTGGGATCATATTCGCCTTCTTATGGAAGGATCAGACTCAATCAGAGGATTTGGAATCCAAAATTTACTTGGCTTATGAACACTTCATGATTGAACACGAGAGACACTAGAGTCCTATCATCATCGATTTTCAGATATCATCAATGATTTGGATAAACACGACATCATCATGCCAAGAATTGCGGTGAATACTAAGTTCGAGTAGTCTTGGTCCGAATGGAGAAGTATGTCATTTTCTCCGCTGCGTAAGAATATGCATCATTCTACTTATGGATTGTTGTACGATTACTTGAAGCCTCATGAAAAGGAAGTTGATCGGGAAAGGATTCTCCGTGCTCAAATTGCTAAACAATACAACCGGACAATCAACAACTTGCCTCGATGCTCAGCGTAATTATCCTCTCAACCAAAGAACTCAACCAATCGCTTAAATACACCTTCAAATACAACCTCAACAAAATCAATTGGTTCCATACAAAGAACAATGCTCAAGCATATGTCGCTGAAGCGATCGAGGAAACAGATCCGTTCAAGCATTGCAACAAGGATTTGTGATGATTGCTAATGCTTTTGGCCGTTACACCAACAAATCCAACAATCGTATTCGCTCCTCATCTAACACACGGACTCAAGCTGTTGTGAACAATGGACGTGTTGAAGTTCGTAATCGTGATTATGGTCGTCGATGGGCGGTGGTCAAGGGTTTAATGTCAGGTAGGAATAACAACAGAGCTCAAGTGGTGGAACAGGAAATGCTCGTAATCGGTTAAATGGTCTTAGATGCTACAACCGCAATGAGAAGGGACACTGCTATTGCATGCCCAAAGCCAAGGACTAGGGCGTGATTATTTCAAAGAGGCTTTACTTTTGGCTCTTAAGGATGAAGTCGGTGGATCTCTTACGCATAAAGAATGAGCTTTATGGCGTATGCGACTGATGATGATATGGAGGACTTGGTGCTAATGCAACAAGTTATGTTGATGGCTAATATGCATGAGCCGCATATGAGTGATACAGCTCAGAGATGACATCGATGGCTTGTCTCGTACCCGAACAAACCATCATCATATCTCGAACTAATATCTCCGCCAATATCTCGAATCCGCACGGATCGATCTGCTCAAAATGAGTCTTCTACATCTTTTTCGATGATTTTCAAGTTAACCTCAGTAGTTACATTTGACGATCAAGATGACCTTATGGTTTCCTTTGATAATCAAATTGACTCCGTGGTCGATTTCGAGGATCTAAAGAATGATCATGTTGAGACTCACGTTGAACAAGATGATCTCGTTGCCTCATCCGGATTTTGCTCGGTTAATTCAAGACCATAAAATCAAAATGGAGGAATGTTATGCATTAAATCGGTCCTTAAAAAGTAAAATGCATCGTTAACCAAGGATTTTGAATGCTTACAAATGCAACTCAATTTTTCAAAACTCAAGAAAACCGTGAAAAGGTTTTGAAGTCGCTTTTGCAAAATCTCATCAAAACGAAAAATATTTAGAGACAGATGCGTGATCTAGCCTCAAGAATGCTTTGTTGTCTCGAATTAGAACAACTGAAACACGAACATAAAAGCAAATTAACGCTTTCACCTTGGAAAATCAAAAAGCTAAGGTGAGTTGTTAACTTGTCAAAACAGTTCTCCGATACAAAAGCATTCAACGAATCGGGTAGATGACCTTCTTGACGAAATTCTCGACTTGCAAAACAAACTTAAAGAGTTTAAAATTGTTGTTTACAAACATGGAGAATCCGTAATGACTATTGAAAAGTTTACCTTAAAACCCAATCCAAAAGGATATGGAAAAATCTAGTGACATAAACCAAAGCTTTCACTAAAAACATTCAAACCAACTCCTCAAGTTTCCAAGAGTAATACAAAATTGATAATCTTGTCATGAGTGTTGTTGAATATCATCGTCAAGAGGAATTAGATGCGTAAGACGAGAGTCGATCAAAATTAAAAATGTTGTTTACAACAAACCTTTTAATTATAAAAACGCGGTCACTTTCGTCACACCAACGGATTCTTCTAACACACCAAGGGTTATCATCAAAACACCGAGTCTTCTAATGTTAATCCCAAAATGTAATTTGCACAAACTTATGGTCCTTTACCTTCCATTAGTGAAGTAAACTCAAAACCCGAAAATCGAAAATCCTTCGATATTTTGACATTTTCATGGTGACCTCAAAATTTTACAAATGAGATAGAATATCGCCCGAAATCAAAGTTGAACATTTTCAATCGCCTCTGCGCGAGAACAAAGAGACATTTTTCGGAAAAATCTTTACCTAATGTTAAAACTTGAAAAGTTGTGCAATTGCTCAGGAAAAGGATTTTCATAAGGAACTGGGGTAATGAAAACGTTTGAGAAAATGAAACATCTATTTCTAACACAAAACGCAAAAAGAAACTGTTGAGAAAAGATGTTGATCGACTCTTGGAAGATGTTATCTGTCTTTGATATCCATAATGTTGTGTTACTTCATGCCTTGCCATTTGCATCCGATTACATCTCTCACGATATTGTTGAAACTGTTGTAATCATGGAGAACACCGATAATGTGCTTCAGATCGAGTCTTTAAAAGTCGAAAATAAACGATTACATATCGAAATTTACAATGCAAACGTCGTCTTCATTGGTGTGAAAAGATATTCACAATCATCAACTTAGTTTTCAAAAGAAAATCGCCGCTTGAGTGCAAAATCTTCGATCCTAAAATTGAGCAACCGAATGATCAAAACGTGTCTTTGAAAATTCAAATCTCAAAATATGAACAAGAACTTTTAAAAGTTAAACAGAATATGGTGTCATATTTGATTTACTCAAAAGACTCGACTTGAAGCATCAAACGAACTTGATCACTATCTTGCTAACACTAGAGAAGTCATGAATTTTCTTTGGTAATATTCGCTCGAAAATCAAGATATGCTACACCATCTCTAAGTTAAGGAAATGTTAGGAAAGTATGAACAACTTCCGCCTCTTGTGATTAAGAGATTAGCACTCGTCACACTTAGTAATCGTGAACCTAGAATTCCAACCGCCAAATCACAAGTTGCTAATGTGTTTCATCAAACAGAATAGTTGCATCTTTTCCAAACGTCCGCACTTCACGCCTAGGAGCACTCAATCGATGAATAGGAAGTTGCGACCCAAGAAAAGATCAATAAGGAATGCTAAAGTAGAAGAACACCCTAGGACTCGAATAAAACTCATGTTACTTCCACTATAGATGTTACGCCCGCAAATGTAATAGAAATAGTGATGTAACGAAGCTAAACCGTTAAGTACTTTTGATATTCATCGATGCACCTTGTGTTATTTGTCTGAAGAGTATGAATTCGATTGTCATGACAAATGTGTTGCTAAAGCTATAATCTCGATTACGGAATCCTAAGAATCGAATACCTCTAGGCCCACTAATCATTCTAAATCAGGCTTGGTAAACCACCTTCTTTAGATTCTAAGGCAACCATTGCTATCACAAGAGCTCCCGCTCACCTCCTAAGAATGTAGTACCACCTAGTGTTTTCACTAAGACTAAAGCAAAGAGTAGTTATAGATGGCGAAATGGATATATAACACACTAGGATTTAAATGGATGCCTAAAATTCTCAATGTGTGTATGTCTAACATACACGCTTGAACCTCTAACATTTCGGGTTCCACATCTACTTTATTCCATCCGTGTCGTATGTGTGTAATGGTGACATGATCATTCTCGGATTGTTGATAGCGGATGTTCCCGACACATGACAGCAACCTTAAACTGTTATCAAACTTTATTGCAAAGTTCATTGGCACCGCCGATTCGGGAACGATCACTGCAGACCATCATGGGCTACGGAGATTATGTCAATGGGAACATCGAAATCGTGCAGGTTTACTATGTGGAAGGCCTCGGTCACTGTCATTTCGATGAGGTCAATTTTGTGATGGAGATTTGGAGGTCGCTTTGTGGAGAAAACTTGTTTCATTCGTGATCTACAAGGAAATGACCTTATGTCGCTCGCGTAATTCTAGTCTCTACACTATCTCTATGCAAGACATGGTTGCTTCTTCTCCCATTTGCTTAATTTCAAAGGCAACATCTACAAAATCCGGCTATGGCAAGTCGTCTCTCACATCTAAACTTTCAAACCATCACCAACCTTGCTCGACACAAACTAGTTCAAGGACTCCACGATTTCGGTATTCAAAAGATCACCTTTGCTCACCGTGAACAAGGGAAAAGCACTCGTGCTCATTTTCCTTCAAAGGTGGAACACAGCCTCAAAGATGTGCTTCATCTTCTTAACATGGATTTGTGTGGCCCGATGCGCGTGCAAACGATCAATGGCAAACGCTACATCTTAGTAATTGTTGATGACTACTCACGATGGACTTGGGTCTACTTTCTTCGTAGCAAAGACCAAGCTCCACAAATGATCATCACCTTCTCACAAAGATATGTGTTCACTCCAACACCGCCGTAATTATTCGGATGCATAAAGGAACCGAATTTGTTAACCAAACCCTTCGTGAATTTTATGAGAAAGTGGAATTCAAAGATCAAACATATATTGCACGGACACCGAACAAAACGGAGTTGTTGAAAGACGAAACCGAACGTTAGTGAAGCCGCAAGAACAATGTTAATCAATGCTAAACTTCCAGATTACTTATGGGCGTGTCGATTCATCGCATGCTATACTCAAAACCGTTCTATGATCACCAAACGCCACAACAAAACACCTTCGAGCTTGTCCACAACCATAAACCGAACCTCAAACACTTTCATGTATTTGGATCCCTTTGTTATCCGAATAATGATCGTGATGATTTTGGAAAGCTCAAAGCAAAAGCCGATATTGAGTCTTTATTGACTTGTGACAATTCTAAAGGTTTCGAATGCGGAATCGTCGAACTAAGGAGGTAATGGAAACGATTCATGCTCATTTCGATGAACTCACGGATATGGCTTCGAGTATAATGACTTAGAACCCGGCCGCAATCGCTTAAACTTCCTCAACCCCCATCATCACCAAGAAAGCCCTCACCTAACTCATCAACAAATGGAAAGGTTATTTGCCCTCCGCTCGTGACGATATTGATGAACGTGCTCCGGTGTATCCGTCAAGCTCACCGCACAACCCGATAATATTCGTATACGATACACTGCTACAACAACCATGTTGAAGATGCACCTACACTAGTTGACTCCAACACAACAGCTTGAACACACCGCCTCCAACAATGATGAACCAACTGATGATATTCTAAATGAAGTACCCCACCGCAGATTTTGATCCAAATGTTCTTCAACCCATTTGCAAATGAGATCACGCACGAGATGTCGCGAATCTTCAACAAACCATTTGAATCCTTAGAATCGCACAATGTATACCAACATCAACCTCTACACATAGATGGACAAAAGACCATACTCGCTAACATTATTGGCAACCCAAATCAACCAACGTTATGCGACAACGTCTTCACACGACGGTGAACACCGCATTTATGCACTCACCGTCTCGCTAACTGAGCCTAAAACATTAAAGACGCAATGACAAAAGACAATCGGATTGAATCCATGCAGAAGAACTCAAACAATTCAAACGCCTTGAAGTATGGGAGCTGGTTGAAAGACCAACAGGGGTCTACGTCATTGGTCTCAAATGGATTTGGAAAACAAATTGATGTCAAGGAATGTTATCCAAACAAGTCACGGCTAGTTGCTAAGGGTTATCGTCGTGAATGTGGAATAGACTTTGAAGAATCTTTTGCTCGGTTGCTTTCGCCTTGAGGTCGTTCGGATATTCCTCGCGTCGCAGACTCATATGAATATGACGGTCTATCGATGGATGTCAAACAAAGCTTCTCAATGGACAACTAAAAGAAACGGTCTATGTCACCAAACGGATGGATTCGTTGATCCCGAGTTCCCGAACCATGTCTACAAACCGAACAAAGCTCTTTATGGTCTCAAACAAGCCCCTGCATGGTACGATAAGCTATCATCTTTCCTCATTGCCAATAATTTCACCAAAGGCTCGGTTGACCCAACTCTTTTATACAATATCACGAGGCACACATCTTAATTGTTCAAATTTAAGTGGATGACATCATTTTGGGTCAACAC
The DNA here is from genome assembly GCA_022545495.1 of Chrysanthemum lavandulifolium. Taxonomy (NCBI): domain Eukaryota; kingdom Viridiplantae; phylum Streptophyta; class Magnoliopsida; order Asterales; family Asteraceae; genus Chrysanthemum; species Chrysanthemum lavandulifolium. Next base: position 96,937,447 of record CM040238.1, read on the forward strand.
ATAAAAGTTTTCAATCGCTTTTGCAAAACTAATGAAGAAAAATTTTGAAATGTCCATGATGGGTGAACTTACGCTCTTTCTAGGATCGCAAGTTCATCAATCACCCCGTGGTATTTTCTTGAGTCACCCAAATATGCCCTTGAATCGTTAAACAAATTTGGAATGACAACCGTGATACTTATGCCACACCAATGGCTCATACCAAGAAGTTAGATGTTGATTTACATGGAAATTGGTTGACCCTACCAAATACCAAAGTATTATTGGGTCCCTCATGTATCTAATAACAGAGACTGATATTGTCTTTGCTGCTTATCTATGCTCCGCTATCGATCGCGACCAACCGAAACCCACCTCTCGAGGCTAAAAGAATCCTCCGATACATCAAGGGAACCATTAACTTGGGGATCCGTATCCGAAGGATTCGGTTTTGAACTAATCGCTTTTCAGACGCCGACCACGCAGGATGCTTAGACTCAAGGAAAAGTACTTCAGAGCTCTACAATTTCTCGGTGATAACCGTGTCTTGGCAATCAAAGAAGCAGGATTGTACATCGCTATCATCAACCGATGCGAATATGTAGCCATGTCCGCGTGTTGTGCTCAAGTCATTTGGATGAGAACATAACTCAAAGACTATGGTTACGTATTTGATGTAATCCCGATGTATTGCGACAATCGGAGTGCCATTGCAATCTCGTGCAACTCGTTTCAAAGACTCGAAATCAAAGCACATCGATCCACGCTATCATTTCATCAAGGACCACGTGGAAGTGGTACCGCTGAATTATACTTTATGGTATTGAATACCAATTGGCGATCTCGCTCACCAAAGCCTTGCCTCCCGCTAGGTTTAATGAGTTGGTCCACCGAATTGGTATGAGGTGTTTGACTCAAGAGGAATTGATGACCTCTTAAAACAATCTTAAAAACCTGTCAAACACCAAAACATCTTTTGTAAATAAATTTTCAAAACAAAATACAAAAATATAAAATCCGATAAAACAACAAAATATTCTCCAAATCTATCTTTCTTTCAACATGGCAAGTATATTTCTTCCGTCAACACTTTAATCTTTCAAAATTCAATATTTTCCGATCAAGTGTCGAGGGGAGAAAATAATCTCTTAACTGCTTCACAACATCGTGTACTTGCATGTTATCACATCTCGGTTGATTATGTTACAAATGGTGGTACATTTTCGGTTCAAAGACACTCCTGGACTTAAATTAATAACCTTTCATTATTTTCTCAAGTCGAGGAGAGTGTAAATCATGTTTCTTTCCTAAAATCTTTGTTTGGTAACCAAAATGGAAGTTAAAAGGCTCTTTGAAAATGGAAAAGGTGGAGGGACCAAAGCTGTCAAAATGATAAAAGCCATTTTAATAAAATACACCTCCACCTAACTTACAACTCACATTTATTATCATCAAACTAATCCTACGCCTAAAATTCGCTCATCAAATCCGTGTTTCAGATCTTCAATTTGTAAGTGTTTTTGTGTTCCTAACAAGATTACAAACAATGGTTTCAAATCGTTTTAAACGTTAACGGTTAGATATTAACCTATGGTCGATCTTGTGTTCTACGCGATGCGTATGAACACATAATCTTGTTTATGTGTTTGTGGCTAAAGCGATAGTGTCAAAATGTTTTAACAACATCAATGATACTTTTCTATCCTCAAACGAACCCGATTCACGAATTAAATGAGTTTGAAAATTAGGGTTTATGCGTGGTTTTGGGTATTTTCAAATGTGAATATTTTTGGTCAAAAGATTGTTGGGTTATGTTCTTATGATGATGAATTGATGATTTCCTTGCTTTATAACCACCGAAACTCCAAATCATCAACAATTTGGAATTAGGGTTTGAAGTTCTTAAGTTTGGGTATTTTGATTCACCATGAATTGGGTGTTATAACTTGGTATATAGACTTCCTCAACACTCTTAAACTACCGTAAAAAGTTTGGTGCATATTCCTTGGCTAGATCTCATACGCGAGATTTAGGGTTTAGACTACGCGTATGCGATTCTCGCCAGAATCGTTAAAATGTGCAAATATGTTTTGATCGTCATAAAATGAATATTATGTGTTTAACTTTGATGATATGATGTTTTATTTCGGGCTTGCTACACTTAATATTCGAATCAAGGTTGTTGTTAATTCACGCATAAGGATCACCTTACGCGTAGCTTGTTATCGTGAAGATCGGTCTTCGCGTAGCTTCTACGCATAAGGTTCTACATATGGGACCACGCGTATCACGTGAAGGATATGCGAACAATGACCTCACGCATAAGGTCAACTCTTACGAGTAACCTTCGCGTAAGGTTAATATATGCCTCACGCATAAGCTCCACGCATAAGGTCTCCTTTTCCTCACGCTGTAATACTTCTTACGCGTAAGTTAGGATTCTACGCGTAAGTTTACGCCACGCATATATCATTCCCATCTCACGCATAACTTTACCAATCCTACGATAAGCCGAGATCATACCCGTTATGAATTGTTACGTGTACAAACTTGTAAATAAACTAATCATATCATCACGAATCTAAAATGTCACTAATAAACTGAAATCGTTTGATATGTTGTGAACAATAAGTGATGAAATAAACTTTAAAACTTAAAGTTAACTAACTCACGAAACATTTCACGGCGTCATTGGACTATTGAATATACAAGTGACTTAGGACTCGTAACAATCATTGACACCGTACATTCAATAACTAGACAATAAGACCTTACGTTGACTAACATTATGTCTTTCGATATGTTGGTTCTTTTGGCTAATGTTATTTCGAGATCACGACATGGTGAACAAATGAATGTGGATGCATCGAAGTTCTCTCCATTGTCGATATCTATCCTCATGGCTATCCAATGAAGATTGGAAAGAATAATCTCCGTGTTGACTTTGACACACTCACTTGCTCGTAATCTTCATGTCTAATTGCTATTGATATTCGAGGACTCATCCGTATCATAATATGCTCACTCACTCAAGAATCGTTCACGAGATCTACATCCAACAGATTACGGAACACTATGGAAAGGGTCAAGGGCGGATCGCCGAATAATGGTGACTCTAAACCACAAACAAGTCACCATTACACTGCAGACTTAAGCTCTCCTAATTCTCAAGTCAATCCAACCAAACTATATGCCACACCACCAAGAGCTAACTCTCCAATTCTTAATCGATATCGGTTATGACGAGGCTACAGGAGTAATCACCAAGCATTCTCACGTAGAGCTTAAGAGTATTCCTCAACCACGAGAACTCTCTACATGATCATCACCAAGTCATTTCGGTCGTGACGGTGGCTATGAGCATCCTAAGCTCATGGAAGCGCAAATATTTTGGGCATTGGTCAACATGAAACACATCGCTATCGAAGCTCGATTTGGGATGACATGATGTCATTTCTCAACAAGCTTGGCTCAAAGATTCCCTACATCGGATATACTAAACTGCTGATCCAGAGTACTTGGACTTCACCGATATTCCCAAGAGGCTCAATGACCACGAAAATCACGATATGTTGACGGAACCTATTCTATCTATCGAGAATCAAGGAATCGTCTACAAAGAAACAAGGTCTTTGTGTTGCCGATTTCCTTCTAAGCGAAGATGTCGAAAGCTCAAACGTACCAAACGATCTGGAAGCAAGTTAGACAAGGCAAAGTTGGTCATCTCGACGAAAAATCTTCGGAACACCGTAAGAAGAACCCGAAGAGGAAGTGCAGAAGCGCAACAAATCTTGTGAGTCAAAGGAAGGTTCCTAAAAGGAAACCTCCTCTAAAAGGATTATTCCGTAAAGGAAGCCGAACCTATTCCCACACTTGAACCACAAAGACAACTTAGGACGAGAGCTCAAGATATCGAGACAGATGAAGAGTTTCACTACTCAAGAATCGCAACTCAAACACACTGCCTCGATGCAAAACCTCCAAGTCCTCCATTGTCCAAGAAAAAGGAAGACTCAAAGAATTGTACCCTATGATGAGAGCTCACGAAGAAGAAGAAGAGCAATTGGATAAATCATATAGGAAGAAGTTTCACAACGCCGACACCTTCAAAAGGTCAAGAATTTGCTAAAGATCAAATGGGTGGCCCGGAGGATCAAGTGGTGCCGCCCACTCCTCACCGATCGATACGGTTAATCAACCCGGTAAGGATTTGGTGCCACCACCTCTCGCAACAACAACAACTGTGGATGATACTATTGTGTATGATTTTGAGAAGCGGAAACTAAGAAAGAAAAATCTAGAGATAACGAGGATGATTATACAAAGTTTCTTCTTGATGATCCAACACACTCAAAGGAGAAAACCTCGAAACTCCTAAGGACATGAAGTCTCCTCATGTCTCCTCATCATTAGATTCTTCATCTCATTCATCACCACCACCATCAACGAAGTCAACGGATCATCATCCAAATCATTGAAGAAACCACCTAAATCTTGGATTTCTCGGACTCATATAAAAATTGTGAAAGTTGTCCAACAAGTCGAAAGAAGGACATACTTTACGTAAAAGCGAATTGGTTTCTTGACCAAATTCAAGACTTAAATGATGAGAAAGACAAGATGGAGAAAGAAAGGAATTTGTTCGAAGTTCATGAAGAGTCATCGTAAAGAGGAACTGAACGAAATGATCGAAGGTTACACTAACAAGTACCTTCAAGATATCGTTCCTAAAGTCCAAAAGGAACCGAGAAGACAGACTAGAGATCATACCCACAAGTTTCTTCTCGACATCGTCCCGGTGTGACTAGAGAAGTATTTTCCGGATAACTCACCCCTAACATCGCCGCATTGGTTAAACACACAATGGCCAAAGAAGGCGATCTCTCGAACTCGAAAGTTAATCGCTAAACTAGTGATGCAAATGTCAAAGCGATGCGGAAGGTTTACTTCGGATGAAGCTAAATTTTTGAAGATCTACTTGATTTTCAACTCGGATCATCATGCAAGGAGTCACCGATCAACCCAAACGACCAAGAGATGACGATGATAAGGATAAAGACTCGCATCAAAGCGCCGAAGCGATGCGGTAAATCTTCTTCGATGCCACTCCTCCACAACGGACTTCTTCTCAACAAAAGTCTCCTCCACCCGGTCTTCAACCGATAAACCTCGGGACGATTTCAGTTACCACCCGCACTCAAAAAGCAGTGACTACTTTGAGTATACACGGTGGTGACGATGAAGAGGTCCTGAGCCCCTACAACAACCCACCTCTCCCAAACAAGGACAAAACCAGAATCATCATCTAAGCCTTGAAAAGAAGAAGAAGACGCTTCATCTTGACGTCGTATCATGGCTAGATGACGATAAAATCAAGAATTTGAATGGTTTGCTACACTTGTTAACAACACTCCCTACCAAGAAGGTCAAGAATTGGTAGACGGTAGTACCTTGGAGCATGCAAAGATTTTGCAAGAAAGATTCCGTGTGAAGAAGATGACGAAATCCGAGTTGAGCGCATTAAGAATGAAGCATTCTTCTTTGAAAAACAAATCGGAAAGTGCAATCGAGGTTGAATATCACCTTGAAAACATTGCTCGAGCCATGTCTAAAAACATGGATTGGCTCAACCCGAAGCAAACATCGACTTCACTAAGCAGAAAACCCTCCATATTACCTCGGTGGACCAAACCTCTACCAACAATCGGCCAACCAGATGAACCAAGGATTCCCTTGATATTTCTTCAACAAAGACCGAATTTCTTCTCCATGGTGGCGATGGTTCAAGGAAATACGCTACATCATTGACTCTTCCATTCCCGCAGACTATCTACTGAATCGCAAAGCCATCGAGGCGTGCCAATCACTTGTTCTCCGACAATGTGCAAGCATACGACCGAGATGCATTGTATGGGATTCATCATTGGCGAGCGCCGAATCTACTACCAAGTCGCCAGCATGTGAAGTCACAACATGAAGTGTTTAGTACTAAAAGTATCGTTGCCATCCAACATGTTGGTCTTTCATCAAAATGGGACTACACCTTTCTCAAGAAGATTGTGGTCAAAGACAAGATGAAAGAGACTATGCATTCTCTGAAGTCGACTTTGAGAATTTGAACATCAACGATATTGAAGACATGTACCTTGCCAAAGTTCAAGGTCGCATGAGACAATTTCAAGCAAGTACAACGTGAATTCATCAAGTCATCGCTCATCTTCATCGACGCATAGTCATCAAAGAACGTGTTGAAGATCTTCACTTGCCGTTGAATCATATCGAAACGTGTAAACTTCACTCCACCACAGATTGATCTTCCCGACATCAACCGACTTAAACAACTTACGCTCATGGCAAACCTTTCGGCGTCATTTACCGCGATGAACTTCAACGAAAGCGCTTAATGGCGTGTGACGATCTTCACAAATTTGGGATCACACTTTGAAGTCGGTAAGGGATGGATTGGCTTATCGGTTGAAGGATATACATGAAAAGATTGGGAACCCAAAGAGATGGAACTCTAAGGATGAAGGGATGTGAGAAGGATCATCGAATGATTGATGAAAGGTTGTTTAGAAGAGAGTTCGAGACGATTGGAGAGCTATGTTGGTGGTCGACCCGGATGAACATTACCGCTTTCAACGCCGGTTCGCACTCTGAAACATCACTGGACTTCCGATACTCCTTGAATTGGTTCTTTCATATAACTTTGGATGATTGATTATATATGTCTAATGGCTTGTGCACACATAATAGTGTACAACCCGAATTGTCAAGAAAGGACCACGTGGTACGCCTCGCCACAATCCTTATAAAAGGAGCGAAGCTTCTTATTTTGAGTAAAACCTATCAAACCTTTCACTTTTCAAGGTTTTGCTCAAAAGACAAGTACTTCCCCATATGATTTTTAAAAACCTCAACCGTTTATATCACTAGTTGAGGGGAGTATTTGATTTAAAACTTTGTTCAAATTGTTCATAGTGGTCATCTTCCCGCAACACTCAAAATGGTCATATTTATTCTCAAACGTTCAAAAATAACATTTTATATGCCATTTTTGAGGGGAGAAAATTGTGTGATAAGAAATATGTTGTACAAAATGCAAATGAATCATGTACCTCGGACTTAACCAACGAAGCGGTACTAAACATTTGTAACTCGAAAAGACTTGTCTGGACGGGTAATAATTTCAAGCTAGTTCGCTAGTAATGTAAACGTGTCTCGCAAGGACTTGTCCAAGTAGAAAGTACCATTCGAGAAACTTTTGATAGACATGAAATCGACGGGTTTGACAACCTTCCAAGGTTCGTCTACACCTTCAAGGTAGTTATTAGAGCTAGTTGTCACCTAAAAGGCGACAATGTAACTCTTTAACTATTCAACGTAACCGTGTCTCGCGGAGATTGTCTATCTTTAGTGGATCAATTCAAAAAGTGCGCTCTTTCCTCACTGTGCATTTAACCATTTAAACTATTAAGCACATGTGGAGGAGGAGTATTTATGCAAAACATCATCTCTCATTGTGGTTCAAACATGTTTTTCATTAACAAACCCTTTGAGAGATATTTTCACATCTGATGGTTTTAATGGCAAACATAGGTTAGTCATGGAGTTATAAGGTGACTAAGGTTAGGAATAACCGTCCTATGATCCGCTTGAGCGGAGGGATCTACCCAAGGACACTACCATTAGTTAGTGTTAGAAGTCCTTAGGAATGATTGTAAAAGGAGAAAATGAGAATCGGAGAAAGAAGGAGTTGAAGAATCAAAAGAAATGTAAAGTAAAGGGTGAAAAGAAACAGACCCTCCAGTTATTCAACTTAGGGCGCACACCGGTTCAATTCATATACTCTTGGTTGTCACTTAGTGACACCGGTATTGAAGATTAAAAGTCGTCATGGACCCGACGCATGCACTAAACTTTCTTAGCCACTCAAGTTTTCTCAACGAGCTTGTTTCATTCTCACAGGAACCCTACGTAAACTATTGGCTTTCTCTTAGAGATCATTTGGTATTGAAGAAGAGACCCTCTCCTAGTCTCCGCCGGAAAACCAAAACGCACTCATCGAGTCTAGAGCCACGAGATTCATCAAAAGATCTCTTAGGAACACTTGACATTTAATCACTTGATGATCAACAAATAAGATCATCGATGGTTCATATCGAGTCCTTCACGGATCTTAGCAATCTGTCGAGAACATTTATGAGAGGTTCACATCTGTGATCCTCGGTGATTGAATGGAAACTCGCCGTGGTCAACATCAAACAGCCACGACGGAGGTCACTTCGGTAACTCCCGTGGATTACGCGGAGTGTGTCTCAAACGGTCTCTGATCGTGAGGTGATGCTTGGTGTACCTCACGACTCATCTCGAATCAGATGTACCCGGTACATCGCGTTATCTCACTTATGGGACTCCAGTTCAGAACGGCCTTTGTAAGAATTAGAGTTGTGCTTTCACACTATCTTGTTAACACTCTTGAAGTTCAAACTTGTAAGTGCGGAAACCGCTTATTACTAACCGTTTGAAATGTTTTTCTTATGGAAGCTCGGAGCGGGATGATCGTCTTGATTCTTCTCATGCTCACGCCAACATCATCACTAATGGAAGTTCTATTCTAAAAGCAACACAACCGTCGAATGATTCTTCGTCAAACCAAAGAATCTACAAAGTTAAAGACTTAGAGAACTTCATCAAGCATTGAATTCCAACGTCAAAGAGCGTGTGAGCATGTTGAAGAATGACGTGGAGACTTTGGAGCGTGAAGGCACTGAAAGCATCGATGCGCACAACAACATACTATCACTTTCACCACAAAGAACAATGATCAAAGAACAAAGTTAAAGATGACGTCGAAGCATAACTGTTCAAAGATAACTATCTCTACTTTGGGAGATTGTTCGAATCAAGGCAATTCTTCTCACAAGAAAGAAGAATGTCGAAGAAGGCGCCACGACTACTATTACATCAACGCCTTCACCGTTTACATTCATATATACTTGAGGGAGATTGTTAGAATCACTCTAAACAGATTTCAAGTATTTATATTCCATATGTAATAGGTAGCTATATTATGGCCTTTATGTTTGTTTAAGGTCAAGCTTATGTAGAAGGCCCATAATCTTAGGCCCAAGCCCACATAAGAAAGGATGGGAACTTGGAGTGTTGCCCTAGCTTCCCTCCTATAAATAATCTTGTAAACCCTCATTTGAGGGTTGGTTGTTCAAGTTTTCTTTTCACATACTCTCTACGCCTAACCGGTCTTCATATTAACGTGTGTGTGTGTGTGTGATACTTGTTCATCCGCCTTTATCTCTTCTCTTATAACTTTTGTTTGTAAAACTAGTGACCTAACAATCAGTAACATCATCATCATATTAGTTCATGCATGGATTTGCATATTTCATTTAACATATATTTTTCTATTAAATAAACGCTATCGCATAATCATTTATTTTAAATATTTGATCCGACACTCCAAAAAATTATCCTGATATATTTTTATACTCATTTTAAGACTATAAAAATTATATTATTAGTTTACCCGATGGTTTTAATTTAATTTGGATATAAATTGTTACATATAAATATTTACGACGGTTTTCGTAAATTCTATTCGATAATTATTTATTCACTCAATACATGTGAGAAATGCATTTTTATAATTTTTGTGACTTCAAGATATTTTATTTTGTTCCGTTAAAATCTATTTCTAGCTAACGCTACACTAAATACCTAATTATATTTACAAATTACACATTATACTTAAGAAATAATACATTAATACATCAAAAATACCAAACCCTCCCCATTTTCATCTCATGGTGAACCCCCCTTTTCATCATATTTATATAATATTCTAATCAATGTGTACACCTACACCAAAATTGCTAGATATTTATCTAATATAAGAGTTTTAATTACGTAAAACACCTACATAACACATACCAAAGGTGAAAATAAAATCAAAACCTCTCTCTTTTCATCTCCATGGCCGGCCAAGGCAAGAAACAAGGAGGAATCCATAAATTTTTCAAGATCAAATGTTTATCAAGCTCAATTAGTAATCTATTTCAAGGTTTTGAAATAAAAACCTAAAGATTAATTAAGTTCCTAGCTCAAAAACTCTTCAATCACTCAAGTAAGCTTCTAATAATTTTACTACTCTTTTATAATCCTACTTGAGTTATTTTATCATTTTAGTAGAAATCATGCAAGTATCATATGTATTTATACCACTTTTAAGTGTTTTATTACTTATAATAAGTTTTAATCATCCTATAATTAATCCCTTGAAACATATCATTGTTGATGATGGTTAGGAACCCATGACACCCTAAGAAGGTGTATTGTAAGTTTAGAATATATTTGGTGTTGATTTGAAGTGATTGAAACAAGTATTACGCAAGAAAAACCAAGTTAGACGTTATATAAATAGTTGCTGTCCATTTTTATAAAATCTGGAAATTTCGACAGTTTATGGACCACTTTTGTTTACATTTTCAGAAAATAGATTGAAAAACGAAACCGTGGCCGCTTGAACGGGTTAAAACGGATTTATAACGAAGAAGTTACGCTATTTTCGGTTTTGCGGCGAAAACTATGTTTTCGAAAAATGCATGCTGTCCGAATTATTTATAGGTCAAAATGAGTTTTAAGCGTTATCTAAATGAGTCGATTTATCAAAATATATTAGTATACATTAACACGAAGCTAAAGATATATAAAGCGTGAAAATGAACTTATAACGACAAAGTTATACACATTTTAAATAGGGATATCGTAACTATTTATTACAAGTATAACACTTATATATTTTTACTAGACCAAATGGTCATCGCTAGTGACCATGTTTGGAACCATTTTTCATATCGATAGAATGCTTTTGAGAAAACAATGTCTTCTAGTAAAAGTAAGTTCACCTAGCCTATTTTCCAAAATGTTCAACCGTTCGTCAAACGGAGTTGTAATGAATAAAATACGGTCACTCAAACTTTGCAAAACTAACCTTAAACAATATTTTTAGTCCAAGTACCCTACTTCATCTATATTTTTCTCCATGATCGAGACCTCTATGATAAAAATTTAAAATCTAAGACTTTGAGATAATGTTACAAGCTTTCCGAAACCGTTGAGTTTGTTTCCTAACACTCGATATTCACTATTTTACGACTAGTTTTTCGAGGCCATTTAGTCACTTTCATGAATTGTCAAATTATATTGTTTTACGACGAAAAAAAAGCTATAATTTCTTGATAAATCACTAAACGACTATCGTAGGATGTTGTTCCAACGTAAGTACTTGTAAAGTATTTTATAACATGACGAGATGTCATAAATGTATATTTCAATGAAAACTTCATTTTCAAAATTGTAGAAGTGGTATAGATTACATGTGGATTTGCATGCACAACATTACATCATGACTTATATTAGATCATATCATTCATAATAGGTCGCGGTTAGAGATTGCGCCTCATTTCAGTGTATCCACTTTTGCCATCATATCATTGTACCAAGTGAGTTTTCATAGCCCCGTCTTTCAAGTTTATACTTTATTTCAAACCTACGGGGGAGAATACATTGCACATCATTTTATTACGATACCAAGTATATCAAATTCATTTACATTGCTTAAGTTACCTCATTGTCAATTGAATGTCCCCATTTCATAATCATGAACCGTTAATTCCGTAAGCGAGGGTGAGTGAATAGATCTATTGAGGGTGACTCCTCCATCGGGTTGGTGGTCCCAACTGGTCAAACGGGTGCATTTCATTTAATATCATTATTTGAGTTGTTTGGCAAAGCACTCTGTTGGGGCGAACATCATGATCGATCTAGCTAGTCGTGTCATGTGCTTATAGCAATTGTAACATTTTATGTGACATATTTGTCATACATGGCCTATACTTGTGGTAGTCGTATAAAACATTTTCATAAATTCTATGAACCCACTCAACCTTTGTGTTGACACTTTTAGCAATGTATTTTCGGTATCTAAGGCATATACTTCATGGCATGCATAAGGACTTATCATAGAGTCGCGGTGACGACGTGTCTCACATGGGTTTTATGAACTTTAAAACATCGTTTGGATTGTAACAAACTTATTTCCGCAAATGTTGACAATCAATTAGGACCTATCTTTTGTAAACTCGAATGTTTTATTATATCAACGATGTATTTTTCAAACGACACTTTTGGTCGTTCAATATAGCTAGAATGTGATGCTATGACGGTCATCCCCGGTATTCTATTCCGCTACAAAGCAATTATTTTGGGGTGTGTGAAACTATGTGTGAAGGTGTGAATAAATGGTAAGAAGTGGTTTGCTATTTATAGGCAAAAATACCAAAACCATGTTCTGCCCCAAGGATTCCTTCTGGAGGGATCCGACCCTTGTAATTCCATGGATCCGTGGGCACTTTGAGGGGTCCGTAGGACGCTCCCTTTTGCCCATGGGTTTTGGGTTATGGGTTGGTCCATGGGTATTTCATTTGATACAATGTATCTAATAGATGCAATGCATCTAGTCAAATGGGTATAGGTCTTGGGTCATGGGTTTTACCTAACACATTTACTTATGTTTACTTAAGTGTTTTATAAACTGTTTAACTAAACATGTTTAATGGTTTGTTAGGGGTTTGATCATAACGCAACATAACAAACATGTACGAACTCGTGTTGTAGCATACAAGGACCCGAGTCGTCGAGAGGTGTTGAGAGTATGTTGAGACAAAATATAATTACAAGTAACTTATACATTTTCGTTATGTATTACAAGTTACATGTTTGTTATCAACAAAAAATGAGAATGTATAGATTAAATATCGTAAAATTTGCACTAACGGAGATGTTCTTTGGGTTTGACAAGGGAAAGGTTGAATGCTACAACTGTGGCAAGCTTGGGCATTTTGCCAGGGAATGCAGAAGTCCTAGTAGCAAAGGGAGAAACAGTGATGCTGACAACTCCTCTTCTAAAGCAATGGTGGCTGTGGATGGTGCTGGATATGAATGGAGCTTCATGGCTGATGAAGAAGAAAGTCCAATCAACATGGCTTTGGTATCTGAGGTACTTAATTATTCAGATACATGTATTCCATTAAACAAATATTTAGAGCTAAAAACTATGTTTGATAATGTGTCTGAAGAACTTGCTAAAACTAGTTACAACTTAGCAAATCATAAAAGAGGCTTAGCAGTTCTAGAAAAACAAATTGTGCACTATAAAGAAAATGAGTCAAAGTTTACTGAAACAACTGTTGTGCTTAATAGGGAAATATCTTTTAAAGACATCACCATAAATGTGTTAAAAGAAGAACTTGAGAAAGTCACGCAAGCTAAAGATAACATAGAACTAAGTATTGAGTCTCTTCAAGACGCAAAACATTATAACTCTGAGAGAGTTGATAAGTACCTTGAAAAAGCTCTAATTGGTAAAGTCAAATCAGGTATGGGTTATAAATCAGTACCACCACCATTCAGAGGTATCCTTTCACCTCCTAGTATAGACCTTGCCCACACTGGCTTAGAAGAGTTTCAGGAACCCACATTTGTCCGAGGCCCTACAATCAAAAGTAATTTTCCTGAAAAGACTGATGAAGTGTTTGAAAGTGCCAGTGACACCTCCTTACCTGAGGTGTTTGTGTTTGAAAATAAAAAGGCAAATGTAGAGCCTAGTGAACCAAAGCAAGTTCAGGCAACTAAACCAGGAAGATCATTTGACAAACCTGTTAGAAAGCCGTTGGTTGGTCCCAAACGGTCAACCCAAATTAACCGGTGAATGGTCAACAAGAGTCAATCACTTGAGAACGCAATGCAATTATCCCGGAGAGTATGGTGTTATATCCCGGTCGTTAAGTCCCAACGAGTGTGAAAATTGTAATACAACGAATGTGTGTCTTTGAAATGATATTGAATATACAAAAAAAACAGAATCGATTGACTAATACTAGGAATGTGAATAGTGATAGCTCTATCACAGCTATGTTGTTAAAAGCGTGCAATCAAAACCTAAAACATAAAAGATATACAAACTTACGTTTAACTTGAATTAAACGTAAGCGTATAAAAACAAAGCGATTATAACTATAGTAGGGATTTGCATGCCTTAGGGCTTAAATGCAAATTAAACAAACTTAAAATTTTAATTTATAATTTACAAATTTATATAAAAGTAAAAAAACTAAAATCGACGTTTATGTAACAATTACGTAAGCGTACAAAAATAAAAGGAATTCAGTCAATATAAGTCCCACAAATGTGAAAATCATATTTTGGAATCCTAAAAGGATAAGAAATTTATTAGAAAATTAAAATAAATTTTACACTATTAAATTAATTAATATAAATTAAAAAGAATTAAATGTATTTAATAATGAATTAAATAATAAGAAAATCTAAAATTAACTTAAATAAATGAAATAAAGAATCTGAAAATCTAAAATATTATAAAATGAATTTTAAAGCTGAAAATGTATTTTTACACAATTATTCTATTTATTATGAATTATTTACTATTATTAATTACTAAAACTATTATTGATTTATTATAAATAATAAATGAATAAAGAAAAATCGAAACTTTTACATAATTCTAAAATAAATAAAAGAAGCTAGGAAAAATATAAAAATTATATGTTATTAACGAAATAAGCTAATAAGCAATTAAGCTTCTAAATAGAAGCTATCACTTATTGAAAAAGCTCTTTTGGAATTTTCTTTTCTAAAACTCAATATGTCTTGAATATGAATAAGTTTAATGAAAACAAAACTTTACAAACCTAAAAATAAGCAAATTGTGAGCTTATGAGTCAAGGCGATCAAGCATAAGCATTGTTGAGACTTAAGCTTAGAATAAGCTTGGAAAAAGCTATAAACATGAAAGAAAAGGTAAAATAAGATATATACAAGTCCAATGGATAAATATAAACAAGAAAATGGACTGTGGTAGTGTGAGCTTAAGGTTTAGAGCAGTTAAGCTTTTGAGCTTAACTTGGATGGAGTGAAGGCTTGAATAAGCACGGTATAAGCTCCACATTGGAAAGCAAAAGAAAAATAATATGTTTATAAGTTATATGGACAAGTATGCACAAGCTGGTACACTGACAATCACTCATAAGCTAGGTATAAGCTAATAAGCACTTCCAGTCCCAAGGTACTGCTAGTGCATCAGACTGCTGCTACTTTAAGAGGCATATTAAGCTATGAGAATAAGCTCAAAAATACCAAATAAGTATGGGAGTAGCAAGCCAGGTTGGTTGGCTTTCCAAAAAGCCCAAGCTCAACCTGTGGGATTCACGGATGAGCTTTTGAGAAGCTTATGAAGTAGGCATGATTACACCGATTTCTCAATGTATCTTGAGAAATGGGACAAACAAAAGCTTGTTGCAGCCTTATTAACAAGATGCAACATAGAATATAAGCATTGGAACTTAGAGTCTAGTGGGTTAGCTTCCAAAAGAAACCAAAATCACAAGCTAAGTCCACAAGATAAGCTTTTGTGAGCTTATGAAGAAGGCCGATGTATCTTTGAAAGTTCGATATACAACGATGGAATGGGACAAGTTACAAGCTACTTGCAGCCTATATAATAAGCTACAAGGTGGAATTGGAGCACGGGGTCATAAAGTTGGGTGGATAAGCTTCACAAAAACTAAACCACACAAGCTTATGACCACAAATGAGCTTTTAGAAATTTGTTGGTAATGGTGTAAGTTCACTTTGAGTTCTCGTGAACTGCTGAAATGGGCAAACAACAAGCTCTAAATTAACTTATCAAATTAGCTCATGAGAGCTCAACAAGCTTGAAACATGAGTATGATAGATTAGCCTCACATAAGGCCAAAAATCACAAGCTCAAGCTCAATGAGGAACTTTTCATGAGCTTAGGAAAACAACTCCAACTACCCGGTTTATACATGTAGTGAGTAAGATGGGACAAAAAGGGTGGTTGATTAAGCTATATAAATAAGCTACAAACTGAAAAACAAGCATACACATAATAAAAAGGCCATAAGGGCAACATAAAGAAACCAAGTGCCTTTGGATAGGGCCAACTCCACAAGCTTTGCAAGCTCATTGTTTTATGACCCTAACCATGGTGCGGGGCAAAAATGGGCACAAAGAAGCTACAAAATAAGCACTTAAACATGGAAAACAAAATAAACAAAAATACAATAAGCAAGATTAGCAACAAAACTCAAACATCCTAAAAGCATTTAGACGAAACTAAATAGCAAAGGCACACCGAAATTATTAAGTTTATTCAAAATGACTAAAGTGAAAATTTGACTTTTACAAGAACATTAAAGTTGACTAATATGAATTTAGATCTTAATCTCTTGACTTAATATGTTATATTAAGCTATAAGAACATGAAATAAACAAAGATACACAAGAATTAAACAAGTATGCAAGGTTATGAGTTCTAACAATCTCACAGTGCTCATAATGAGATTGTCAGTGTCAAATTGACTTTCTACCATGCTACACCACTTGATTAAGGTTTCACCGAGTTACTTAGATCATGTAAAGAGTACATCAAACAAGAACAACCATTAACACAAACTTAAACACAGATTCACTATCAAATCCAAACAACCTTTAAAATGGCTCAAAATGAGGTTTTCATGGCATAAAGGCGCATAAACTTATTTCATCAATTCGAGAGATCATATTGTGTCAAAATAGACCTTTTAAGCATAAACAAGTAGTCACTCAAGTCTAAACCTAGGTTTCTCAAAAACTAGCTTATGGCGGTGCAAATACTAAATCAAACCACAATCAAATCCAAAACATAACAACCCAATATTAAGCTCTAATATCATTAACAAACATCAAAGAAACACGAAACATGATAATTAAAGCATATAAAAGACTAGAACAATAAAATGAAAAAATGGTAAAAGGGCTTACAAATGAAATCCTGCTTGGCCGAGAACCATGGCCACAGAACACATCCTAAGGCTTTCCACAAAGCTTCTAAACCAAAGCCAATCCACAATTAACCTTGCTCCATGCGGTTTCACCAAGATCACTTCATTATTTTTGGATTTTCATTGTTTTCTTGATTTTTAGAGTTTTCAATTTTAAAGACTAAACTTGTTTTAAGGTCTCTAAAAGCTTTAAAGCTTTGTCAGGAGCTTATATGAGCTTAAAGAGGTCCATTAAACAACTACATAACATGAAATTGAAATGACATGAAAATTAAAGGTAATTAAGCAAAAACTTGAAACTGAAATGATACTTGAAATTAAACTGAAAAGGATGTTTCATTACACTACTTTGATGAAAATTACAACATTAAAACTGTAAATGACAAGTAATTTAAAGAAAGAATTTAAAAATTACACTACGTGACCATTGGCTAGTCCAAGGTAGTCTTCTCTCTGCCTCTCCTCGATCTTTATAGCATTCTAAATTCCCACCAGCATTCCAAATCAAATCTACTTGCAATCTTGACCATTGATTAGCGAAATCATCCTAGTCGTTTAAATGACTTTTGGCGCAAAAGTCATCCCACGCTAAGGGGCGATTTGAGAGCAATTAATGAACCTTGGTGTGTTGTGGAGGTGGAGGGACAAGGTGGGAAAGGTTGGTGATGAGTTGGTGGTGAAACCGAGGAGGTGTAGGCGCTTCGGTTTTGGCGGGTATGTGAGGAAGGAGATGGTTTTGACCGGTATTTGACCACGGTTTTATATTTAAGGGATTGGGCTGGGTTGGTTTGTTGGGAATGGATATGGATTTGGTTTATGAAGTAATAAGGATCCGTTTAGTTTATGGTGTATAAAAGCCCAAGGACTAAAGTTGTAATTTCAAATCATGAAGGACTAAACACGTAACATTTCATAAGTTATCACAAGGACTAATAATGCCAATTTTGCTAAACCAAAGGACCTTTGTTGTATTTATTACAATTTAAAACACCCGGGGGACCTTTTATGACATTTTCCAAAGTTGAGGGGGTGAAATTGTAATTTTCCCAAAAGTTATCAAAAGGTTCCAAATTGTAAGTTATGAATAGTACAAGGGTATTATTTGATAAATTATATTTTTAAATACCAGGACTAATTTAGCCAATTTTGAAACTTGAGGGTAAAGTTGCCAATTTGTGAAAACTTTCATCCGGGGATTATTTGTGAACATGTTTGATTTCCCAAGGACTAAAGTTGACTTTTCATACATTTTAAACTTTAGGGACTAGTTTTGTTAATTTGTGAAACTCTGTGGATGAAAATGCGATTTGTGAACTTTGCATGCTTTTCACTTGTTTTCAATCTTTTTGTACTGAACACATAAAACACATTTCAATGATATTTGTAACATTTATATGGTCATTTGTGTGTTTTTGGTCGTTTTTGTGGGATTAAATAATATAAAATATATGTGTATTTAGACACATATCAGCCAGTAAAATATGCTGAGATGTATAGAAACAGGTCATCTAGTCCTAGAGGTAACAAGATAAACTGGAACCAGTTAAAATCTGAGCAACTAGGAGATGAATTTGTCATGTATAATAAATCTTGCTTTGTGTGTGGTAGTTTCTCTCATCTGCAGGCTAATTGCAGACATCCTATGAGACCCCAACCCATCATGACCCCTAGAGCGGTTCTTCTCAAAGCGGCATAAAACCTTCGAATAATGCAAGGCGATTATCTTGCTAGACCACAACCCAGAGTATTTGGTGAAAGACCTAAAAGAAACTTTTCAAAATCATCATCTACTTCACCAAGGTCCTTTAAATTAGCACAAACCTTTAATTCTTATGATGAACAAATCAAGTTTTACAAGAAAAAGGTTAATACTTATGAGCCAAGACTTAATACTGATAGGCCAAAAGTTAATACTTTTAAGCCTAAAATGAAACATGCTGGCTCTAAAGTGAATGCTACAAAGGGAAACAAGGGCAATGTTGTTAAGCCCTCAGCTTGTTGGGTGAGAAAGACCACTCAACCCAATAGTGCATCAGTTACTCTCAAGAAATATGATTACATTGATGCACGAGGCAGATCCAAGTCTGTAATGGCTTGGGTCCCTAAAAAGAACTAATTTCCTTTATTTTATGTGCATGGACATTCCAACAATAATGATGATCTTGGCTATTCAGACAATGGGTGTTCCAGGCACATGACTGGATATCTATCTTATCTTTCAAACTTCACTGATTTGGATGGAGGATATGTTTCTTTTGGAGGTGGAATAGGTGGAAGGATTACTGGTAAAGGCACAATCAAGACTGGTAATTTGGACTTTGAAGATGTGTACTATGTGAAAGAACTCAAATACAATCTGTTCAGTGTGTCACAAATGTGTGACAAGAGTAATTTTTTTCTATTCACAGATACTGATTGCTTGGTTTTGTCTCCTAACTTTAAGTTGCCTAGTGATGATCAGGTTCTACTTAAGTTTCCTAGGAAAAGCAATTTGTACAGTGTCAATATGAAGAACATAGTGCCCAAAGATAATCTTACATGTTTAGTTACTACAGCTTCTTTGGATGAATCTAGGTTATGGCATAGAAGGCTAGGTCATGTGAACTTTAAGGTAATAAATCTTTTAGCTAAAAATAACCTTGTAAGAGGTTTACCTCCAAAAAGATTTGATAATAAACAGACCTGTAGTGCCTGTCTCAAAGGGAAGCAGCATAGAGCCTCTTGTAAGCCCAACCACTACATATGCTGCACATGGACTTATTTGGCCCCACTATTGTTAGCGACTGAATTTTAAGAAGTATTGTTTGGTTGTGATCGATGATTTTAGCAGATTTACTTGGTTTTATTCATGAATACTAAGGATGAGACCACCTGAAATCCTTAAGTCTTACATAACGCAATAGAGAACCTAGTCGATAAGAAAGTTAAAATTATTAGGTGTGATAATGGGACGAGTTTAAAACCAGTGATGAATGACTTCACAACTTAAGGGTATTAAAGAGAATACAGTGTAGCTATAACTCCTCAAACAAAATGGGGTTCTTGAAAGGAGAAATGGGACATTGATTGAGGTCGCTAGGACTATGTTAGCGATTCCAAGTTACCCACAACATTTTAATGAGGCGTTAATCTTGCTTGTTATGTTCGAGCAGTACTTGTAACACCCCAAATTCGGTATCTGCAATGAAATTAAGGTTGGGGTATTACTTCATGGAGCACAGTCATAATAATAGATAAAGCGCTCAAAGAGACGTTTTAGATAAAAGCAGTTATCATTCATTTATTTAAATCGAGTTTTACAAATAAAGGTCCCAAAGGAAATACGGAAATACATAGTTTTATTCTTGTGAATGATAACAATATGGACGCCCTTTTATAAGAAAGTCCATAGCCACTCCGTGCCGATCGTGCTCTAGTTTCACGAGATAAAACATGCTAAAAGTCAACACAAAGGTTGAGTGAATCCATAGTGTTAGAATAATAATCAGTTGAACACAAGATAAGTAGTAATAAAATCAGTAATATTGCAGTACAGTATATTCAGTAGTTGCAGCATTTGTATCATTGCAACATAGTGTATATTGCCTTAAGTCTCATGAAACGCAAACCTTAACAGTACGGCATCATAGTAATGAACTAATGATGTAAGTTACTGACATCATAGAGATGATGTGAGCAACAATGCCCTCCGGTAGGAGTTTGCCATTCTCCTAGTATTCTCAAATAACGTGCATTTGGTTACCTATCCGGCTAACACAAATGGGGCGTCAACTGCCAATAGATCTATTCACGATATTCGCGTTCACCGCAAGTGATTAATGGTTCATGATATGAGGACTTTTAGTGGCAATGAGGTACTTAGGCAATATCAATCAGGATAGCATACAGAAAAATACTTGTGTTCGGTTTTTGTAGCATGTATCTCCCCACGAGTTTAGAAAACAAATATGTAAAAGTGGGACTATGAACTCACCTCGGTGTTATTGTAGTCTGGATGGAAAACAAATTAGATAATATGAACAAACTGCTCCGACTCTTGACCTGATTTAGTATATCATGTATTTAGTATTCGTATTCAAGTCTATGCGACGGAAATGTTCTATAGATAACATGAAGTCTCTACAAAAATTTAATATACTTATCATACTTATTATTATGACTTAAATGATTAATAATAAGTTTTATCAAAACCAAAGTTGTTAAATAAATTTTGTTTCCAAAATATTATATTTTACAATTTTAAATATTACGCTTTTACCCTTGTACTTTCAAAATGACACTTTAAACCCTCAACTATGGGTTATTGACAAAATCAGTCCTTATATATTTAACTTCACATAAATTACATTTTAGTCCAAGGAAACTTTATTTTACAAAAATTATCATCTTTATGCTTAAAATTTTATAAGGATATTTTACTTGTTTTCGGCCTTAGTGGCTATAAGTACGGGTGTATAAAAACGAGACCTTAATAGGTTTTTACTATGTTCTTGATCCTTTCAAGAGTATGTCCGGTGGTCTTTCTAATGGTTCAAACTAGAGATCTTAAACTCTTACGGTTTGGTCGCAATGATTTAACAAAGTAGGGGGGTTTTATGCTTTTTGTTGTTTTTGGGCAATAACGGGGCTAAAAGAGGGCAAATTTTACACAAGACTAGCTAGGGTTTCTACAGCGCATTTGACCCTTCAAAATCTTTGCTGTAAGCTCTCTTAAATGGCATAAGCCTCATGTCCTAGTCGTCTTTGGTTAGAAAGATACAAGTCCACGAATATGGCCCCTTGGCCACGACGCGTTTTATGAAAAGTTCAGTTTTAAACTATACCTTTTGCATGCGACCTTGTGAAATATTGTTTCACCCATTTCTAATGTTTCTCATACAGTTCCTAACAAAATTTATCAAAATCCCATGTTTTCCCATGTATTTATTGTAAAAGCTTTTGGCATTTAGGACTTTTGACAAAAATGATGGTCATTTTTAAAGATAACGACTAGGCTTTTAACCGGGTCATGGGGCGTTTGTAGTATCCCGGTGGGCTTTACAACGGTACCTTGATTTACCCTAATACCTCTAGCATGAAGTAGATAAAT
The DNA here is from genome assembly GCA_022545495.1 of Chrysanthemum lavandulifolium. Taxonomy (NCBI): domain Eukaryota; kingdom Viridiplantae; phylum Streptophyta; class Magnoliopsida; order Asterales; family Asteraceae; genus Chrysanthemum; species Chrysanthemum lavandulifolium. The sequence continues at coordinate 96,959,455 of CM040238.1, forward strand.
GCGGGCAATAAGGGGTAAGGCCTGTTTTTGGCGTAAATTCAGTAGGAGAAAAATAAAACTTGCGATTTGTGTAGTATAAACCTATAGGGTGTTGATAACTAGATTAGATGTTCATTTTGCTTGTTAAATAGACTCCTAACATGTTCTATGGAGCGCATAGCGATTCTGTAAAGATTACGAAACTTATAAAAGTATTTTGGCTTTGTTTTTCCACATGACACAAGTCTATAGTTACTTATATGTTTTATTGAATGTTTAAAATGACTAAAGAAAAGAGTGTGAATGTACTTACAAGCTTGTGAGTTCTGTGCCTTAAGTAAACGCCTATATGGCTGCTAAAGATCACCAAGTTATTTCACACCTTCCAAGCTCTAGCTTAATACTAACTAGGGTCTTAACTTCAGAATATTTGTGAGTATATGAGTGGTTATATGGGGCGTAGGATATGTGTGTAGTATAGTATAATGTGTGTGTTTGCATGGGACTCAAAAGGAGATGGTAAGGGGCGTACATATATAGACCTTGAGGTGCATGGACTTCAAAGTGAGATGTCACCATGTCTCACTAGATAAGGGACATAGTGAGGTGTATCAAAACACATGGGAGGTTCATGTGAATTCAAGGGAACATGAGGAAGTGTGGTAAAACTCTAGCCAAGATTTTTACCCACTAAAATTGACCATGGTAAAAAGTCTTAGTAAATAAGGTGATGTGTAAAAATTTGGTGCAAGTAACATGTTTGTGGCTAGTGTTTATACAAGTAACATTAAGTAACTAAAGTGTAACTAGTTAGTTTCATTTTAACTAGGGTAATTAGGGGGGGGGGCGTAGGCTTTAGTGGGTAGTAACTAGGGCTTTCATTGTTGTACATAAGATGTAAATGGTATAAGTTTCTAGTTAGGTTACTAATTTATTTAGAGAAATACTTGTTTAAGTAATTTTACATGTAAATAAATAATAGTAAAGGCTTAAGTTTGGTGCTTTAATATTTGTACATTAGCATTGTTTAGTTGTACTTACTAAAAAAAATATATTTTTAAGACTTGTGCTTGAAAGGTTTGTACAATGTGCTTAAAATTAAGTACACCAAGGTTTATAATGAATTTTATATTAAATGAATACTCTTATGCATTAATGACTTGTACATTGGTTTAATAAACTTGTACTTATGAAATTGATAAATGTTTCATTTATATCTTAAATTTTAGTTTGTGATTTTTATTTACATAAAATCATAAGATTTGCAAATTAGGGTTTTAACCGGGAAATGCCTTAAAGTTAGGGTTTTATGCTTTAAACTTGTACATTAAGTTTAATGATTTGTACATTAGGGTTTATGACGTAATATCGAAATTGTTATAAAACTTTAAGAAATCCCTAATTTACTTGTGACATAGTATTGGAAATAATGCTAATAATATAGGAATTCCTTTATACCGGACATCCCGTATGTTATGTGAGGGCACAACTAGCATGGATGACCATGCCGGGAAATTTCAAGTATGCCATGGTTATGAGACTTCCATTGTCACTTAAGAGTGCGTACACAAAGGCATTAACTATGAGAGTGAGCAGTTTGTGTGTGCGGCATATTATCTATTTGTAGTAATCAAATAAAAAAATTTACGTAGAAAATGAATTATTATTAGTATAAAGGTGGATTTTTACCGGTGGTTACAGTCTCCCCTCCTTAAATGGAATCTCGTCCTCGAGATTCACTCGGTTGTTGGTTATGGTGTGGGAAAAGTGTGGATATCCATGGAGCGTTGATTACAAGGATGTGTTTGAATAGTTTTCTGGTTACGAAGTTTTGCTTTTGAAAGATTGTTATTAGGAAATCTGTGAAGATGACTGTTTCTTTCATGACATGATTCTTCCTAAATTAGACATAGGTGATCAGGCTATGTATAATTAAGGAAAAATGATGTGATGCTTGATTTAGTCAAAGTAGTATCATATTTCTCAAAAGTTTTAGATGGTGTTCAACGTTTTGCTTTTCTAAAATGGAATCCTAGACAACTTTTCAAAGTAGCAAGAAAGATTGGTTCGCCAAGCGATAGTAAATAGTTGGTAGAATGACACATTATCAATTTTCCGGGGTGATAACGGAATAGCTCGGAATAAAGTTTGTAGATTAGATTATAGGATACGTGGAAGAAACTTAGGGTATGATAATAGTCTAGGGCGGTCGGGTGAGTTTAAGTAAGAGCGAAAAGTAATATAAAGCTTTTATCGGCCACGGTATCAAACAATACTTTAGCAAAATGTCGATTGAGAGTAAACATACTCGTGACCACATCCGGGTTGTGCTGAGTGTTTGCATCTCCCAGCACGTAAGCTCTTGCACGGGCCGGGTTGTTCTGGTTGCCATTCTGTTTGGGACATCGATTTTTGTAATGTCCTTTCTCACCACATCCGTGGCATATCACTTCTACAGGCTGCAAATTAGCACCTGAGGCCCTACAGTCTCTGGTTTTGTGGCCGGTTCTTTGACACTTTCCGCACTTAATAAAGCATGGTCCATTGTGATGCATCTTGCATTGGTTGCATAAGGGCAGGTTTCCAGCATATCCATTGCCTCCAGCAGGTGCGGCTACATAAGCTTTGGCAGTTTCCTGCCCTCGGTTCTGTTGGTAACGATGGTTGTTGTTTCGGTTGTTGTTGTTTTAGTAGATATTATTGTTGGGGTAGTTGTTGTGATGGTGGGTGGTTCTTTTGTCATCAAGCTTCCTTTTGTGATCATTACTCCCTTGGGTGAAACCACGCTTGACTTCTCGATCCATTAATGTCTGAGCAATAGAAATTGCTTCCTCTAGTGACTGGGGTTTTGATGAGGTGACATTACCCTCGATCTGCGGGTAAGCCTTGATGTACTTCTCCAACGTCTTCTCGAGATCGGGCACTACACTTGGGCATAGCATTGCAGGTTCTCGAAACCTCCGGTTGTAGGTCTTGAGGTCAGTTCCTATCACCACCAGCTGGTGAAATTCATCCTCCAACTTCTTAATCTCGGTGCGAGGACAGTATTTCTTTAGCATCATCTTCTTGAAGTCAGCCCAGGCGAGTTGATAGGCTGCTTCAACACCCATAGTTTGGGCAGAAACATTCCACCAAGATAGGGCATCATCCAATAGAGTTCACAGCAAAAGTGACCTTGCGGTCATCGTAACAACCGCTTCTCATGAATACCGCTCGTTCGTTTCAAACTAGCGAGCCAACTCGGTTGCTCCTACATTCCTTTGAAAAGGTTGGCTTACGATTCATGAAATCTTTGTAAGTACACCTACGAGCTATATCATCTCGCTTCCTCCGTTAGGCTGCTAGTATTTCAGAGCGGGCCATTCCGCCGCCGCCTCTCAGTCTTCTTGACAACACTGTCTCGCAACTAGTTGTTGGATATCGACTTGGGACATGGCGGGTCTTTGGTGTTCAGTGGAATTTCTTGTTTGAGCCATATTTCTATTAATGTCACAAGAAAATATATGTTTAGAATGACCATGTTATGTTATAACATAACAATAACAAGGTATTCGCATTGAAATCATAGCAATATAAGAATCATATGATCCTATCATGCTCGAATACTATCACACGGTAAAGTGATTTACCCTGGTCCACATCAATCGATGTCATAACACGACAAAATATCAAAACCACATATAGTCATAAATAACTCGCAAATTTTGTCATATAACAAAATATTACAAGTGTCATATTTATGCCACATAAAGGCTAGGATATCATACCAAGAACTGTTAGATAAGGACCTACTCTAATGGCTACAGGGGCTTCTTCACGGCGACTCTCCAGCTCTATGATCATGCTAAGAAGGACCTGTATATACTCCTGGTATCGGGCCTGGATATCTACCACTACTGCCTCTAACGTGGTAATTCTAGAGTAAGCCATTACTAAGTCATCATTCTGCCTCATCATTGCTTCTGACATCATCACGTCATTGTCATATAGCAGCGGCATGTGTTGACTGGTTCGCCCGTGATGTTCCTCCAGATTATCTGCCCTTTCACGAGTCTCCTGCATTCCGGTGCTCAAAATATCTATCTCCTGCTGCATAGTTGCTTTCTTAGAAACTATCTCCCCCACTGAATCCTCAAGTAACTTGATGCGCTCCAGAGGTAACTTATCTAGATGGCCTAAGGCAGTATTAATCAGCTCCTCATGTCTTTCCAAGCGTGCCAATAGTGTGAGGATGGTGGGCGGTCTGTCCCTTGCTGCTTGCGAACTTTCTCCAATCTCGAATATCCGTGGTGGCGTAGGGATATCTGGAGTAGGTGATTGTAAGCCATTGTACCTAGCAATGATGGTCCTAGCCTCTCTCCGAGTTCATATGGTCGTGACGGGGAGTAAAGTCTGTAGCTAAAGGTGGAGGTGGTGTAGTTGAAGGTGGTACATACGTGGGTAACATGTATGGATGTGGAGGTGGTGGTGAGTGTACGGGAAGTGATGTCTTAGATGACTCTTCTAAAGGATCAAACTCCATATCTTCCATAGCGCGGCTGGGTGCTGGAGAATGAACTAACGTATCCATGGAAGGAATGGTCTCTTCGGACTCAATATCAGATAAGATAATAATATAAGGGATAGGGGAAGACATAACTTTGTAACAACCCGGTAATTATGAATATCTCTTTATATGTATAAATAATCAGTAAAAACATGCATAAATAATGTCTGAACAGTGTAGTGGCACGGAGGACTTTATTTAAGTGTGAAAAAGAGTTATAGTTTCGGTTTTGTATTCCGTTCTCTATAACTATGGCCTCAGTACCAATCATAACACCCCAAATTCGGTATACGCAATGAAATTAAGGTTGGGGTATTACTTCATGGAGCACAGTCATAATAATAGATAAACGGCTCAAAGAGACGTTTTAGATAAAACAGTTATCATTCATTTATTTAAATCGAGTTTTACAAAATAAAGGTCCCAAAGGAAATACGGAAATACACGTTTATTCTTGTGAATGATAACAAAATGGGCGCCTTTTATAAGAAAGTCCATAGCCACTCCGTGCCGGATCGTGCTCTAGTTTCACGAGATAAAACATGCTAAAAGTCAACACAAAGGTTGAGTGAATCCATAGTGTTTGAATAATAATCGTTGAACACAAGATAAGTAGTAATAAAATCGTAATATTGCGGTACATTATATTCGATGAGTTGCAACATTTGTATCATTGCAACATAGTGTATATTGCCTTAAGTCTCATGAAACGCAAACCTTAATGATGCGGCATCATAGTAATGAACTAATGATGTAAGTTCTTGACATCATAGAGATGATGTGAGCAACAATGCCCTCGGTAGGAGTTTTCCATTCTCCTAGTATTCTCAATAACGTGCATTTGGTTACCTATCCGGCTAACACAAATGGGCGTCAAGCGCCAATAGATCTATTCACGATATTCGCGTTCACCGCAAGTGATTAATGGTTCATGATATGAGGGACTTTTAGTGGCAGTGATGGTACTTAGGCAATATCAATCGGGATAGCTCTGAGAAAAATACTTGTGTTCGGTTTTTGTAGCATGTATCTCCCCACGAGTTTAGAAAACAAATATGTAAAAGTGGGACTATGAACTCACCTCGGTGTTATTGTAGTCTGGATGGAAAACAAATTAGATAATATGAACAAACTGCTCCGACTCTTGACCTGATTTAGTATATCATGTATTTAGTATTCGTATTCAAGTCTATGCGACGGAAATGTTCTATAGATAACATGAAGTCTCTACAAAAATTTAATATACTTATCATACTTATTATTATGACTTAAATGATTAATAATAAGTTTTTATCAAAACCAAAGTTGTTAAATAAATTTTGTTTCCAAAATATTATATTTTACAATTTTAAATATTTACAGTTTTTACCCTTGTACTTTCAAAAATGACACTTTAAACCCTCAACTATGGGCTATTGACAAAATCAGTCCTTATATATTTAACTTCACATAAATTACATTTTTAGTCCAAGGAAACTTTATTTTACAAAAATTATCATCTTTATGCTTAAAATTTTATAAGGAATTTTTACTTGTTTTCGGCCTTAGTGGCTATAAGTACGGGTGTATAAAAACGAGACCTTAATAGGTTTTTACTATGTTCTTGATCCTTTCAAGAGTATGTCCGTGGTCTTTCCAATGGTTCAAACTAGAGATCTTAAACTCTTACGGTTTGGTGCAATGATTTAACAAAGTAGGGGGTTTATGCTTTTTGTTGTTTTGGGCAATAACGGGGCTAAAGAGGAAAATTTTACACAAGACTAGCTAGGGTTTCTACAACAGCATTTGACCCTTCAAACTCTTTCTTGTAAGCTCTCTTAAATGGCATAAGCCTCATGTCCTAGTCGTCTTTGGTTAGAAAGATACAAGTCCATGAATATGGCCCTCGCCACGACGCGTTTATGAAAAGTTCGGTTTAAACTATACCTTTTGCATGCGACCTTGTGAAATATTGTTTCACCCATTTCTAATGTTTCTCATACAGTTCCTAACTAAATTTATCAAAATCCCATGTTTTCCCATGTATTTATTGTAAAAAGCTTTTTGGCATTTAGGACTTTTGACAAAAATGATGGCTGTTTTTAAAGATAATGACTAGGCTTTTTAACCGGGTCATGGGGGCGTTTTGTAGTATCCCAGGTGGGCTTTACAACGGTACCTTGATTTACCCTAATACCTCTAGCATGAAGTAGATAAATGCGGGGCAATAAGGGGGGTAAGGCCTGTTTTTGGCGTAAATTCAGTAGGAGAAAAATAAAACTTGCGATTTGTGTAGTATAAACCTATAGGGTGTTGATAACTAGATTAGATGTTCATTTTGCTTGTTAAATAGACTCCTAACATGTTCTAGTATTTAAGAAAAACGCATTCCAAATAGGTGTTTGTCTATGGGGCATAATGATTCTGAAAGATTACAGAAACTTATAAAAAGTATTTTTGGCTTTGTTTTTCCACATGACACAAGTCTATAGTTACTTATATGTTTTATTGAATGTTTAAAATGACTAAAGAAAAGAGTGTGAATGTACTTACAAGCTTGTGAGTTGTGTGCCTCAAGTAAACGCCTATATGGCTGCTAAAGATCACCAAGTTATTTCACACCTTCCAAGCTCTAGCTTAATACTAACTAGGGTCTTAACTTCAGAATATTTGTGAGTATATGAGTGGTTATATGGGGCGTAGGATATGTGTGTAGTATAGTATAATGTGTGTGTTTGCATGGGACTCAAAAGGAGATGGTAAGGGGCGTACATATATAGACCTTGAGGTGCATGGACTTCAAAGTGAGATGTCACCATGTCTCACTAGATAAGGGACATAGTGAGGTGTATCAAAACACATGGGAGGTTCATGTGAATTCAAGGGAACATGAGGAAGTGTGGTAAAACTCTAGCCAAGAGTTTTACCCACTAAAATTGACCATGGTAAAAAGTCTTAGTAAATAAGGTGATGTGTAAAAATTTGGTGCAAGTAACATGTTTGTGGCTAGTGTTTATACAAGTAACATTAAGTAACTAAAGTGTAACTAGTTAGTTTCATTTTAACTAGGGTAATTAGGGGCGTAGGCTTTAGTGGGTAGTAACTAGGGCTTGCATTGTTGTACATAAGATGTAAATGGTATAAGTTTCTAGTTAGGTTACTAATTTATTTAGAGAAATACTTGTTTAAGTAATTTTACATGTAAATAAATAATAGTAAAGGCTTAAGTTTGGTGCTTTAATATTTGTACATTAGCATTGTTTAGTTGTACTTACTAAAAAAATATATTTTTAAGACTTGTGCTTGAAAGGTTTGTACAATGTGCTTAAAATTAAGTACACCAAGGTTTATAATGAATTTTATATTAAATGAATACTCTTATGCATTAATGACTTGTACATTGGTTTAATAAACTTGTACTTTGGAAATTGATAAATGTTTCATTTATATCTTAAATTTTAGTTTGTGATTTTTATTTACATAAAATCATAAGATTTGCAAATTAGGGTTTTAACCGGGAAATGCCTTAAAGTTAGGGTTTTATGCTTTAAACTTGTACATTAAGTTTAATGATTTGTACATTAGGGTTTATGACGTAATATCGAAATTGTTATAAAACTTTAAGAAATCCCTAATTTACTTGTGACATAGTATTGGAAATAATGCTAATAATATAGGAATTCCTTTATACCGGACATCCCGTATGTTATGTGAGGGCACAACTAGCATGGATGACCATGCCGGGAAATTTCAAGTATGCCATGGTTATGAGACTTCCATTGTCACTTAAGAGTGCGTACACAAAGGCATTAACTATGAGAGTGAGCAGTTTGTGTGTGCGGCATATTATCTATTTGTAGTAATCAAATAAAAAAAAATTTACGTAGAAAATGAATTATTATTAGTATAAAGGTGGATTTTTACCGGTGGTTACAGTACTGATTGTAAAGCCTCATCGCAAGACTCCCTATGAGCTGTTTTTAGGTAGAAAGCCCACATTAGACTTTCTTAAACCTTTTGGGTGTCATGACTCTATTCTTAATACCATTGACCACTTAGGTAAGTTTGATGGAAAATCTGATAGTGGATATCTGGTTGGATACTCATTGAATAGTAAAGCTTTTAGGGTTTATAATTCTAGAACCGTAAAGATAGAGGAAAATCGCACATAGAGTTTCTTGAGGACAAACCTAGTGTAGAGGGCAAGGACCAACATGGCTTTTGATATTGATATGCTAATGAATCTATGAACTATGTGCCTGTTTCGTAGATTCTAACATGATTGCGGGAGAAAAGCAAGGTCCGGATGCGATTCGATGATGATAATGACCGCATTCTATTGCCCATTTGGAATGACAACTCAGGTGGAAGCACTTCTTCAGAGGAGGCAAACAAAGCTGATGACCAGCCTCCAAAGACCCATGACTCTAATGCTGAAAGAGATTCAACCAATACAGATGATATAGTGATTGAACCACACATGTTCAGTACAACTGTGGTTAATAGTGATAAACCACAAGTTAGTACTGATGGGCCAGATTTTAGTACTGATGGTCCTCAGACTATTCCATCAGTTAATACAGAGGTTCTTGATCCTTTTGGTGAAGCTGATGAGATTGATATGACAAATATAGCTTCATCTTATGTTGTTCCTGCTACACCACACAGAAGAATCAATCAAGATCATCCCTTGGAAATTGTCATTGGAGATGTCAATGCTAAAAGAACTACAAGATCTAAATTTCAAACATAGTGACACGAGATTCTTGATTGCCATCTATGAAGAAAGAAATCATGGTGCCTCATGACATGTCTCTTTGCTGTTTTGTTTCGTAAGCGAACCAAAGAAGGTCTACAAAGCTCTTGAAGATGAGTCATAGGTAGAAGCAATGAAGGAAGAACTTCTCAATTTAAACTTCAAGATGTATGGGTTATGGTGGATCTCACGATGGCAAGAGAGCTATTGGCACTAAATGGGTCTTGAAACTAGAAGGATGAAAGGGGTATAGTAATAAGGAACAAGGCTAGACCGATAGCTCGGGGGTATACACATCGGAAGGGATTGATTATGAAGAGGTCTTTGCTCCGGGGCAAGGATTGAGGCTATCGACTTTCCGGCCTATGCATCATATAAAGACTTCACCGTATACCGGATGGATGTGAAGAGTGCTTTTCTTTATGGGAAGATTGAGGAGGAGTGTATGTATGTCAACCTCTGGGTTTGAAGATCCAACCTTCCTGACAAAGTGTACAAAGTTCGAAGGCACTCTATGGTGCGCATCGGGCCCCAAGAGCTTGGTATGAAACTTTAGCCAAGTATCTTTGGGCAATCGCTTCAGAAGAGAGAAGATTGATCAGACTCTATTCATCAAGAATGTGAAGACTGATATCCTGTTGGTACAGATATATGTAGATGACATTATTTTTGGTTCAACCAAGCAGGATCTATGCAGAGAGTTTGAGAAGTTGATGCATGACAGGTTTCAGATGAGTTCTATGGGAGAACTCACCTTCTTTCTTGGGCTACAGGTCAAGCAGAAGACATATGGCATATTTATTAGTCAGGATAAGTATGTCAAGGAGATTTTGGTGAAGTTTGGCTATGAAAATACAAAGATTGCAAGCACTCCTATGGAGCACAATAAGCCACTACTTCCAGATGCTGATGGTGAAGATGTTGATCAGCATCTCTACAGGTCCATGATTGGATCATTGATGTATTTGACTGCCTCCAGACCAGATATTATGTTTGCAGTGTGTGCAGATTTTAAGTCTCCCAAGCTTTCTCACTTGCATGCGGTTAAAATAATCTTTAGATATCGAAGGCCATGCTCAACTAGGCCTTTGGTACCCTAAGGACTCTCCCTTTGATCCGTAGCTTACTCGGCGGTGATTATCTTGGGCAAGTCTTGATAGGAAATCAACCACGGGAGGATGTCGGTTCTTGGTGATAGGTTGATTTCATGGCGGTGCAAGCGAGCATTGTGGCAAACTCTACAACCGAGGTCGAGTATGGAGCTGCGCAAGTTCTTTGTGGTCAAGTTCTCTGGATTCGTAATCGGATGCTTGATTATGGGTATAATTTCATGGGCACTGTCATTTATATTGATAACAACAGATTATATGCATTATCAAAATCAGTTTTCATTCTAAGACTAAGCATATAGAGATAAGACATCATTTTATAAGAGATCGTAATGAAAAGAAACTCATTCGAGGTTGAAAGGATTGATCTTGAGTTTAATGTTGGAGATCTTTTAACTAAAGCTTTTGATTTGGGAAGGTTTCGTTGCTTGGTCACAAGTATTGGGATTCTTCACCCATAATATGTCTTATCTCTCTATTTTGTAAAGTTTTGTAAACCGGTGGTTAGTCTTGATTGTTATCCGATTAATCTTGATTGTGTTGAGCTAATACGGATTGGCAAGAAAATTTCTTGGATTGTATTTTCTTGGTTTTGGACTAACTTTTCGGTATAACACAAGCACTATGGATATGGTTTGGTGACTAGGTGTTACAAAGACATGTGGTTCTCTTCTTATTCTCATTCGAAGCCACCACATGATGGAACTTGTCGTAACAATGGATTATGTGATGCCAAAGCATTATGTGGTGTCATACCCCAAATTACTGTTTTGGGTGGAATGGAATTCACGGGATTGTTGTCATAGCATCATAATCAGTTATATTGAACGACCTAAAGTGTCGTTTGGAAAATACATCGCTGATTTAATAAAATAATCGAGTTTACAAAGTAGGTCCCAAATGTAAATCAACTGTGCGGAAATAAGTTTATTACAATTCAAACGATGTTTTAAAGTATGTACAACCCAGTGAGACGCCGTCACCACGACTCCATGATGTGTCCAAATGCATGCCATGAAGTGAATGCCTTAGATACCGAGATAAAACATGCTAAAAGTGTCAACACAAAGGTTGAGTGAGTTCATAGAGTTTATTTTGAAATGTAAAGCCTTTAGAAATCGTTTATGCAGCAAAGGCATTGTGAATCCACTCGGCCCAAGTCCCGCCCATACAAAACTTGCAACTGTGTGTTCACAACCCATTGCCAAGATATGTACAGTCAATGATAATCCCAAGACATTCAAAGACAATGATAATCCCAAGACATTCAACACAATGTTAATCCCAAGACATTCAAAGACAATGTTAATCCCAAGACATTCAATCAATGATAATCCCAAGACATTCGGTCCAATGATAATCCCAAGACATTCATCAATGAAAATGATACGTGATATGACTAAACATTAAGTTCGGTTAAGCATGCAGTTTCAAATAAGCATGATAGTCCTAAAAATAGTTGAGCATGTATCTCCCCCAAAACATTTATAAAAACAAGTAAAAGTAGGGGCTATGAAAACTCACTTGGTGGAATGATACGAAGACAAAAGTGAGTACACCGAGATGTAATGTGATACGTTAATCTTGACCTATTGTGAAGGATATGACATGTAATGAGTTGCAATGTAATGTTATGATATGCATGCACTACGTATGTCATTTATACCATTTGCGGGTTTTGAAAATATTACTCGTCGTCGAAAAATACTCTTTTGACGTCTTGACCCATCAAAAATGACTTTACATGTTTTTACGTCAAAATGTCATCCTACAATGGTTTTATAATGATTTTTGGTGAAATTACCATTTTTCGTCGCAAAACAATGTCGTCGGAAAAACCATGAAATCAACAAAAATGGCTCCGGAAAAGTAGTCGTAAAACGGTGTACGTCGATCGTTAGAGAACGAGCTCGACAGTTTTGGAAAGTTTGTATCGATATCTAAAAGTTTCAGTTCAGGAGTTTTCGTCCAAAAGGTCTCGATCATAAAGATATTAAAGGCTAAAGTTGGTGGTTTTTGCTAATTGTGTGCAGAAAATGAGTTTCGGCCAAGTTTGAATATCCGTAAATAATTTATTATGACTCCGCTTGACAAACGGCTTTTTGTTTTGGAAAATATGGCCGATGAACTTGATTTTACTAGAAGACACTTCGATATAAAAAGTTTCACATCATGGTTAAAAACTGCCGCAAACATGGACGATATAGCTAATGAAATACTTGTAACGTAAAAATAATATAGTTTTTGTAAAATAATATTTACGGCAACTTTATGAAAACGCATATATTTGTCGCTTCAAATCCGTTTTCGTATAATATGTCCTTAGCTTCAGATCAAGTAAACTAATATATTTTGATAAGTCGAAATAATTTGTGAAGCTTAAGGCTCATTTTTGACTCGAAAATATTAAAACAGCAAGCTGAAATTTTCGAAAATATATCGTTTCGTCGTCAAACTTTAAAAATTCACCACGGCTTCGTTATAACTCCGTTTTTATCCGTTCAAAAGGCCACGGATTCGTTTTAAAGTATATTTTCTAAAAATCAAGGCCAAAGTTTCGTACCATCAGTGGGTTTTTCCAGAATTTCAAAACAAGGACAGAACCTTAAAATATAGTTTACGAAAATAGTTTTTCTCGGACAAAACCTATTCTAATCCCTTCAAATCAACTCCAAAGCTAATCTAATCCTACCATACACCTTCTTAGGGTGTCATGGGTTCCTAATCACCATCAAGACCAAAGAATAACTTGGGAATAATTATAGGATGACTATAAATATATATAAGTTCTAAAATCATGAAATAAATGGTATAAATCACAATACATGCATATAAGCTCCAAAAATGATAAGAAACTCATGAAAATGAAGAGGAAACATAAAAATGATAAGAATATGCTTACTAGTAATAATGAAGAGGTGTAGGTAACAAGGATTAACTTAAATATCCTTGGTTTTTATTTCAAAACCATAAAAAGGATATGATCTAGGTTGATAAACACACTTGATTTAGCAAAATTTGATCCCTTGGTTCTTGTTGATGCTTGGCCGGTTCTTGAAGACTCAAAGAAAGGAGAGAACATTTTGTTTAACACTTTGATAATAATGAAATGTGTGAGAAATATAATTGAGTTGCAAGACTTTTTGAGGTGAAGTGAATCATGAGAAAACACAAGCCATACAACAATTAATACACACCCTCCCCTATGGCCGGTTTTTGGGGGAGGGTTGTCTCTCAATTTATTTTTTTTTTTCTAAATCTTGTATAAATATATACTTGTATAGTCTTGTGTTTAAATTGTATAGAAAGTGTAAGTAATTGTAGAAAATGTAACTTGTAAAGTGAATGGTAATACTTGGTGCAAGTAAGTTTTTAATAAGTCAAAATAGATTGTATTGAGATGATAAAAATTGTAAAAATACTTTCCTTGTGAAATTTGAGTGATAAAATAATTATCGTATAATTTTAAGAAAAACGACGTAATAATTAAACTTTAACGATTAAAATACCAAATAAATTTGAAACACTAGGAAAACTAAAAATATAGTTTTATGAACTAAATGTAAGTTTAAAAATACCTCGGGATCATTTTGAAAGTAACGGTTAAATATTCAAATAAAGACTCACGATAAAAATTATTAAATATAAAATTACGTTGAAGGTGAAATGAAATGTCGTGAATGTACTAATGAGATGCACATGATGTCAATGAAATGTAGACTAATCATAGTCCATATGAAATGTACGTGATGTCATGATCATGAATTCGCCGCTAAACCTCCAAGGTTCGCGATTTGAAACAAGTAAACCAAGTTTACTAAAAATGTTGAAATAATGAGACATGAATGGTGTCGAGAAATGACCGAAAGTACGGGTTGTCACATGTGGCATCTTGTGGTTATAATGAACATGATGTTAATACAAATAAACCGTAAAAACGTTTATTAATATTTTGCGATCTCTTTGTGTTTTGTTGATAACAAATATAATGTTATCTTAAGTACAATTATAAGGATACATGTTATTTTTGTAAAGCATTTACATATAGCCATTTAAATACAAAAATGTTGTAATTAATTATTTGTTGTAATAGTTTATTAGGATGGGTAAAAACCACAACCCATGGACCATAACCCATGGATCATAACCCATACCCAAGTTGGCTAGATACAATGTATACTTAGATACATTGAATCTAAAGAAAACCCATGGACCAACCCATAACCCATAACCCATAACAAAAAACCCATAGGCAAAGAGGAGCGTCCCACGGATCCCTAGGATTACACTAGACGGATCCCAGTGGGAGGGATCCGTGGGATCCGGGAACAATGGAAGATTTTGCCTATAAATAGAGAGCCATTTCTTCATTCTAACTCACCCTCTTCTTACTAAATCTCTCAAACACTCTCATTCTCTTCTAACATATAGATCACTTGATCTAGAGAGTTGTTCTTCTTTCTTTCTATTGTGATTCTCATATAGGTCCTTCTCTAAGGCGAGATCACGAGCATTCTACAAGTCATCCAAGCAAGGGTCCTTGATTGATTTGTCACCCGCAAGATTTATGTAGCGAAGATCTTGTATTTGATATTTCACATATTTGTTGTGTAATAGTCGTGTTGGTTTGGTCCACCGTGTTACGGACTCGGTATCTAGCTTTGTACCGAAAAAGGTGTAAGCAACGTTGTGAAGGCTTCTCCGCCAAGTGAAGGAGTTTGTTGACATAGTGCTTGAACTCTCGAGTAGGTGACTCGGGAGTGGAGTAGGCAAGGAAGGTGTCCTTGTAGCCGAACCACTATACATCGGTTGTGTCATTTCTATCCCTTTGCTTTACTTTATTTACTTGCTTTATCATTAGATCTATACTTTCTCTACATCCATAAGATCTCACATATTAACGAATCTAAAGTTTTGAAACTAACTTAAAATCGGCAAAACTATTCAACCCCCTTCTAGTTTTCCACAATTGGCATCAAGAGCTAAGTTTATAAAAGTTTTAAAGTAAAATTGTATTTTAAAAACTTTTCGATCACTATGGGTTCGAAAATTATAAGGAAGGGCAATCTATGCAACGACCACCACTACTTGAAACTAATGGTTTTATATATTGGAAAAATAGATTCAAACATATGTGAAATCTAAAGATATTGATCTTTGGTACATTATTGTTGAAGGCGATTTTGAGGCTACCTCAAAAGATGATAAAGGAATGTAGTTAACATACCTCATGATAAACTAAATGATGAAATGAAGAAAAGCTTTCTAAAAATAGTGAAGCAAAATGGTTTTATATAATGCTTTACCGAAAAAGGAATTGAAAGAATTTCTATGCTTAAAACCTCTAAAGAAATTTGGAATTCTTTAGTTGTAACTCATCAAGGCAACCAACAAGTTAAAAATAATAAAATTGATTTGTTTGTTCAACAATATGAACAATTTTCAATATCGGATGAGGAAACTATAGATCATTCATTTGCTAACTTTAATACTATTATTACATCTTTACAAGCACTTGATGAATCTTTTCTAGCCGTAACCATGTTAGGAGATATCTAAGGGCACTTCCATCAAGTGGAGATCCAAGGTGACGGCGATCAAGAGTCAAAAGATTTGACAATCCTCACCCTTGATGAACTCATAGGCAACTTAAAAGTCTACGAGCTTGTTCTTGCTAAAGACTCAAGCCTCAAAGGTGAAAGAGAAACACAAATCTCTTGCCCTTAAAGCCAAAAAGGCTTCAAGCGATGAAGAGAACTCCTCTTCGAGTAGTGACGACGAGGAGTACGCTATGGCGGTAAGTGGGACTTTAAAAGTTCTTTAGAAGAAAGGAAGATACGTCAAACAACCGTATGACGATAAGAAAGGCTTTCGGAAAAGCAAAGAGGACGAGAAGCCAAAAGATGATCGTATTTGCTTTAAATGTGGGGACCCAAACCACTTTATTAGTAAGTGTCCCAAACGGGATGATCAAAAGGCGTCGTGAGCTGCACGTGGGGAATGAGCGACGAGGAGGACGAAGAAATTTGTCTCATGGCAAATGACGAGGTATGTCACGAATACTATAGTAGCTCATCACTTGATGACGACTCATTGCATAATGAATATGACAAACTATGCAATATTAGCTTAAAACTAATTAACAAAAACAAGCTTTTAAAGAGTCAAAACCAACGTTTAGATAAAGAAGTCATAGAATTAAAAGCAAAACTAAAACGCTTAGAAAAGGGTAAAATAGCAAGTGGTGAATGTGAACTTTATGCTCAACTTCAAACACTAGTTGATCAACTAGATTCTAAAATTGCTAGAATGAGTACGAATACTTTAGATACGATATTAGATAGTGTTAAAACCGTAACAACCAAAAGGTTTAGGTATTCAACAACTTGATCCATCAACTAGTGAAAATAAAGAAACAAAATTTGTTAAGGCACTAGAAAACCAGCCATCGTTGTGGCGGATCCCACGGATCCCTTAAAAGGAACCGGCTAGTGTACGACTGTGGATCCGTGGATCCGCTGTAGCAAACAAATGGTAATAACGTAGCTTCTTCATCTAGAACCGAGTTTGTTATCGTTAATAGGAAGAAACCAACTCATGTCACCACTAGACAACCACCTCCAAAATATAATCCTACTTTTGCAAGAAACAAAGCTCCATCTTTTTCAAAACATAATCCATCTAGGAGACCTAATAATGTTTACCCAAGAAGTAACCATCAAATGGGATGGAACCCAAATATGCAAAATGGTTTTCCTTTTCAAAACTTTGCTCCATGGAATGCATACTCATCTTATCCATACATGTCTAACATGAATGGAATGTTTAACACTAATGGACCCATGAACAAATGGGGACCAAACTTTTGAGTTTATTATTGTCTTAGGTGTGCTTAAAGGTCGACCTAGACCCGGATGAATGGGTCAAGGATAGCGGGTGCACGAGGCACATGACCGCAATAAAGATCTATTCTCCACATATGAATCCTTCAATGGAGGTAATGTGGTGTTTGGAAATAGCAAAGTAGAATCATCGGTAAAGGTACGATTTCTAACAAATCTCTAACCATTAACGATGTGTGTCACGAGAAAACCTAAACTTTAACCTCTTAAGTATAGGACAAATATGTGATAAAAGTGCAATGTACTTTTACCGAAACCGTAGTAAGATATTAAAAATGGCATAACCATAGGAAAAGGAATTAGGAAACATGGAGTCTATGTCATTAAAATTGGTAATGAACCTAAAGACAAACTATGTCTTACCTCTATGGATGATACTTGACCTTATGGCATCAAGATTGGGTCACGCCAATATGCGACTTCTTCAATCGCTATCATCCAAAGATCTAGTAAGAGATCTACCTAAGTTAAAATATGAACATCACTTTTGTGATGCTTGTAATGTAGGAAAACAAGTTCATTCTAGTCATAAAGCTAAAAACATGGTGTCTACAACTAAGTGTCTAGAATTACTACATATGGATTTATTTGGTCCATCCGCTATCCAAAGTTATGGAGGCAACTACTACACTTTGGTCATAGTGGATGATTATTCTAGGTATACATGGACAAAATTTTAAAGAACAAAACGAAACCTTTAATTATTTTGAAATATTAAGCAAAAGATCCAAAGACAACTAGGAAGTCCTATAGTGTCTATTAGGACGGATCATGGTAGGAATTCGATAATGAAGTGCAATTTGGAGCCTTTTGTGACGCTAATGGTATTACTCACAACTTCTCGGCTCCACGCACTCCACAATCGAATGGGGTAGTAGAAAGAAAGAATAGAACCCTACAAGAAATGAGTCGAACCATGCTTAATGAACAATCCATACCTCAAAAGTTTTGGTGTAATGCCGTTGATACTTCAACGCACATACTCAATCGAGTCTTAATTAGACCAATCTTAGGTAAAACTCCATATGAGTTACTCCGAGGCAAAAGCCTACGTTAAATCACTTTAGAGTCTTTGGAAGCAAATGTTTTATTCTTAACACTAAAGATTACCTTACAAAATTTGATCCTAAATCAACCAAGGTATCTTTCTAGGTTACTCTCCAAATAGCAAAGCTTACGTCATATTAAACAAAGAAACAATGAAGGTAGAAGAGTCATTAAATATAAAATTTGATGAAAGTCCACCCAAACCCTCTCCACCTCTTGTCGATGACGAGATTGTAGAAAGTGAAGCTATAGTAATAAAGAAAAAGATAAATGAAGAAGAAGAACCTTTAAATGATGAAGTCATAAACATTAAAGAGTCCAAAGATCACCCCGTAGATAAGGTCATAGGAAAGCTAAACGAAAGAACATTAAGGTCTCAAGTTCAAAACCAAAGTAGCTTGTTTTGCTTCGTTTCAACCATAGAACCTAAGAATACACAAGAAGCCATAAAAGATGAGAGTTGGGTAATGGCTATGCAAGAAGAATTAAATCAATTTGTTTCTAATGATGTTTGGACACTTGTCCCTCCACCTAGTAATCAAACCATAATAGGAACCAAATGGGTTTACTAAAACAAATTAGATGCAAACGGAGTAGTGTCTAGGAACAAGGCTAGACTCATTGCTCAAGGGTATAACCAACAAGAAGGAATAGACTTTGATGAGACCTATGCCCCGTGGCTAGATTAGAGTCTATAAGAATACTTCTTGCGATGCTTGTGCTAATGATCTAAAGCTTTATCAAATGGATGTCAAAAGCGCTTTTCTAAATGGTTTCATTAATGAAGAAGTATATGTAGCTCAACCTCCGGCTTCATCGATTTTGAAAACCCAAACATGTGTATAAATTAAAGAAAGCCCTTTATGGTCTTAAACAAGCTCCAAAAGCTTGGTATGATAGACTCAAGTCATTTTTAATTAAACACAACTATACCATGGGGTTAGTTGACAACACACTTTTTACTAAGAAAAGAGAGTCACATATAATCATAGTGCAAATATATGTAGATGATATTATATTCGGATCCACTTGTCAAGACATGTGTGATGATTTCTCTAAAATCATGCATGACGAGTTCGAAATGAGTATGATGGGAGAACTTAGTTTCTTTCTTGGTCTACAAATCAAACAAGTAGAAGATGGTATCTTCTTTAATCAATCTAAATACATAAAGGAGATGTTAAAGAAATTCGGTCTAGAAGAGTCGAAACCAATTAGGACACCAATGTCATCCGACACCAAACTCACAAAAGATGAAGACGGCGAATCCGTCGATAATACTAAATATCGTGGCATGATAGGTAGTCTCCTCTACCTCACGGCAAGTAGGCCGGATATCATGTTTAGTGTTTGCTTATGTGCTAGGTTTCAAGAAGACCCTAAAACATCACACCTAGAAGCCGTAAAAAGGATATTTAGATACATTAAGGGTACAACACAATTAGGATTATGGTATCCTAAGGGCACGGAGTAGAAACAATTGTATATGCAGATTCGACCATGCGGTGATTACGTTGATAGAAAAAGTACAAGTGGGTATGTACTTTCATGGGATGTTGTTTAACATCTTGGTTTTCTAAGAAACAAACGGCACTAGCAATATCAACAACCAAGCCGAATACGCTCTCACGCAAAGCATGCCAACAAGCACTATGGATGAAACAAGCGTTAGTTGACTACGACATTCATCTAAGCGACATAGCCATCCTATGTGACAACAAAGGTGCCATCGACTTAAGCAAGAATCGGTATTGCATTCTCGCACAAAGCATATAGAGATTCGTCATCACTTTAAGAGACAATGTTCAAAGGGAACATCTCTATTGAGAAGGTAGCATCCGAAGACAACATAGCCGACGTCCTCACCAAACCGTTGAAGCGGGAACAATTCAACCTACTTCATCTTGGTCTTGGTCTAATGGAACAAACGTCAGAACTTATTTGACTCTACAAGGTATGTAAACACTAGCCTTCTTCTTTCTCGAGTCTAGGATCTCTATTTCACGCACAACTTACAAACAATACGGAATTTTCAAAACCCAAGATAAGTTTTCCACTTATAGCTTTTTTTTTACAAGTTGCAAACACATAACTACATACACATTTTCAAAGAAAACCTCTTTTCAAAATGTTTTCTAAAAGGATGATACCTTCCCGTATCAATTTCACAAAAGCAATTTCTCACGTCTAGGACAAATCGCTTTTTCATTATTAATACAAAGTAAAAACCCGTTTTCATTGCATCTCATGTCTTATGAATGCTAAAGGAGATACATAACTAATATGTATTTTCGGTACATTCATTTAAGCAACAATGAATTAGAGCATTGATAACACTAAATTACGTACTCAAGTACTAAATATGTGTTTTCGGGTTATCTCAATAGGATGCTTTTCTACTTCTAGTTTATTTTTCTTTTTCTTCTTAGGGGTCGAGATAACCGCAACTCCAAATAGTTTGCATATAGGCACACACTAGGCAAAAATGTTTCCAAAAGGAAAATTTTGTGTCCGCTCGAATCACTGCACCCACGGATCCCAACCTTCATGCCGGACGGATCCTCAAGGAAGGATCCGTGGGATCCGTGAGATGTAAGTCGCTTTTACCTTCTATTTTTCTCACTTTGGATGAAAAATCCACATTTGTTTTATTTTTTGGAGTATGCTCTTTAATGCTTGTGTTCTCATGATCACATGCCTTAAATTCATATCTAATCATTAGATTTTAATCCACATTTTGGGTCAAGCATTCATTACAATGCTTTGTTTTTCTATATATAGAACTCCCAAAATGCTTGCATAATCCATCTCATCTTCACAAACACACTACACCATGTCATTCACAAACTCTTTAGATGAATCACCTAGTACAAACAATCATCTTCATGAAACCCAAACCTTTGTACTTCCACCTTCCAAAATACCAAAATCAAACTCTAGGATATCCGCACGGATTAACATCCGATCTTGTTGCTTAGGAAAACCATCATCATATGGCTCATCACCATCAACTAACTCACCACAAGATGCTTCCATTATAGCACCTCCTTCATCACCAACGAGTACACCAACTTCATCACCAACTCACTCACCACCTAAAATCACTCTTTTGGAACTCCTTACGACTCCAACAAGATCTCAACAACCAAAGCAAAAAGAATTAGCCTTTTTGACACCTCCAACTTCTCCAAACACAATATTCAATGATCTTGAAACATCACCACCTTTAGCTCCCATTAAACTACAAGAACATCTAGGTTCTTTTCCACCACCACTTCCAATCATTCCGGACTTTGATCCGTATTTTCCTATTTTTCCACCACAACTTCCGCAACTCACAAATCAAAACAACCGGAAGATTTTCGTACTCATTACCCACATCACCTACATTGTGAACATTGCCAATCCACTAGGAAATTGCAATAGAAGTTAGGAAGAAATGCGATTCATACTCAACCTCATCCTTGATCGCATCAATACCATTACTCATCCAAACCTCCATCCATAACCTTATGCAAGCATGGAAGGAATCATTACTACTATTTTCTATTTTTAGTACTTTTTCTTTTGAAGTCATTTTCAAGAACAAGTCTTGTTCTTATTTTTACATGCTTGTAGGTGGCATAAATACCACTACACTTTGTTGTTTTATTACAAGGCCTTGTTTACATACCTTGGCTCCCAATCTTGATTCTCGTCAATCACAAGATTACATAAGCATGTTACTAACCTTTCTCTTTGTAGGATTTTTTTTATTTTTCTTCACTTGACGCCCCAAACTAGGGGGAGCTACCGTCAAGGGGGAGTAAGCGATACGTGGACTAATTTTTCCACACTTTTATTTCTTCCAGGGTTAACTTTTGTTTCGACAAAAGGGGAGAAGAAGTAAAACTTAGGGCTTTCAAAACTTACATCTATTCTTAAGTTTTACTCATCATAACATTATGTTTTGTCATCAACAAAAGGGGAGATTGTTAATACAAATAAACCGTAAAACGTTTATTAATATTTTGCGATCTCTTTGTGTTTTGTTGATAACAAATATAATGTTATCTTAAGTACAATTATAAGGATACATGTTATTTTGTAAAGCATTTACATATAGCCATTTAAATACAAAAATGTTGTAATTAATTATTTGTTGTAATAGTTTATTAGGATGGGTAAAAACCACAACCCATGGACCATAACCCATGGATCATAACCCATACCCAAGTTGGCTAGATACAATGTATACTTAGATACATTGAATCTAAGGAAAACCCATGGACCAACCCATAACCCATGACCCATAACCAAAAAACCCATGGGCAAAGAGGAGCGTCCCACGGATCCCTAGGATTACACTAGACGGATCCCAAGTGGGAGGGATCCGGGGAACAGTGGAAGATTTTGCCTATAAATAGAGAGCCATTTCTTCATTCTAACTCACCCCTCTTCTTACTAAATCTCTCAAACACTCTCATTCTCTTCTAACATATAGATCACTTGATCTAGAGAGTTGTTCTTCTTTCTTTCTATTGTGATTCTCATATAGGTCCTTCTCTAAGGCGAGATCACGAGCATTCTACAAGTCATCCAAGCAAGGGGTCCTTGATTGATTTGTCACCCGCAAGATTTTGTAGCGAAGATCTTGTATTTGATATTTCACATATTTGTTGTGTAATAGTCGTGTTGGTTTGGTCCACCGTGTTACGGACTCGGTATTCTAGCTTTGTACCGAAAAAGGTGTAAGCAACGCCTTGTGAAGGCTTCTCCGCCAAGTGAAGGAGTTTGTTGACATAGTGCTTGAACTCTCGAGTAGGTGACTCTGGGGAGTGGAGTAGGCAAGGAAGGTGTCCTTGTAGCCGAACCACTATACATCGGTTGTGTCATTTCTATCCCTTTGCTTTACTTTATTTACTTGCTTTATCATTAGATCTATACTTTCTCTACATCCATAAGATCTCACATATTAACGAATCTAAAGTTTTTGAAACTAACTTAAAATCGGCAAAACTATTCAACCCCCTTCTAGTTTTCCACAACAAGTAGGCACTCCAAACAGAAAGTGGACCGCTGCACCCATTCTCCTCTTATCATTGAAGCAGTATGAGCCTATCTCGGGTGATGGAGGAGATAGAGTGGTGAGGGTCGCCACTACTCAACCAGGCTTAGAAGTGGTGAGGATAGTGGTAACATCCATAAGACCCAATCCATGCCAACACCTAGTGAGCACTCTCACGGGGTGGACCCAGCACCTGCTAACAAGGGGTGTATCTGTCAGCTAGGCACGATAGTGCATCTCAAATGCTCAGTGACCCACCTCTCTCAAGTAGTATACATTTGGAAGTGGTGAGGGCAGCTTGAAACTAACTGAAATGACAGAATTGTATAGGTTTCTTTGCAGAAAAGTTAATACACTGGAGATCGCCCTTGATGAACACAAGAAAGCTGCTGCCAAAGTTCATACCAAAATGCTTCTGAAGATGAAAAGGCTTGCACATCAGGTTCAACTTCTATCCAAGCCAACTGCAGCAGAATCTCGAGTTACCACTTCAATCAAAAGGAAGACCAAGTTCACAATTTCTAGCACATCTACAGAGAATTCTTCCGAATAGGGGAGGAGTTTTGATATTCATAGTAGAAGAGAATTTGGTCAGTGGCAAGGTGGGTCAAACTTTTCAGAGCCCATTTCTTGATGAAGAAGAAGATGTTCAGATCACCAAACATACAGAAGAAGTGCTTAGTACTCCTACATGAACTATCAGTACTATCCTAGTTAGTACTTATAGTGTTGAAGTTAGTACTTATAGCACTATGGTTAGTACTCCTGGTGTTCTGCAATCAGTATTAAGCCCAATCTCTCAAGTAGCTGCTGAACTACAACAAGCCACACCAATATAGGCCACCATCATCACTACTACTCCACTCCAAGAAAGTGATGAAGAAGATAGAGAGAAACATGCAGTCTTGGGACTTCGGAGCTTGAAGAAATCAGTCACTATCTCTCCAACCTACAAAAAGCCTCCTGTTCTATATCTGAGAAAGAAGACCAAATCAGCTGCAACAAAGCCTAAAGAAAAAGGAGTCACTATCAGAGAAGGAAGTGCTCCACCAAGCCCAACTCCCTCAGCTCCAAAGATTGATCCCAAGGACAAAGGTAAAGGGATACTAGAAGAAGAACCAAAGAAAAAGAAGTTGTCTAGGGCTGAGATTGAGAGATTGAATGAAGAAGCAGCAAGAAAAATAGCAGTTGAATGGGATGAGCAAGAATTGCAGAAAGAGGATGATGAGAAAGAGAAGAAAAAGATGGCTAAATTGGATGAAGATTGGCAAACATGGGATGATATGAGAGCTAAGGTAGAAGCAACTCAGGAGGTACAAAAGAAGCTGCAACAAGATAAGACTACAAGTGTTAATGAAGCAGCTCAGTTATTCAGTGAGATCTTGGCCAGAAGACAGAGTCAATTTAGACAACAAAGGGAAATTGAAAAGGCCTCAAGACCTCCAAACAAAAGTCAACAAAAGCTGTACCTCTGCAAATACATTAAATATCAAGGTGAAGACATGAGAACCTTGAAGCAGCTCAATCAACCGGCATGGGAAACTCTTCAAAGGCTTGTCGACATCGCTCAAAGAAGGATGTTGAACTTCGCACCTATGCAAGTCGATGATACAATGAAAGATCACAACCAGTTGGAAGATACAAAAGACCATTAGAAGAAGGAGCTTCTTCAACTGCACCCAAAAGATTGAAAGCATTTGAAGATGAAGGTGTATTAACTGAAGAAGATCTCAACCAGATGATGTTGATTGAATCTCCAGAAGAAGCACTATATTCAAAGCCTATTAATACCAGATACCCAGTCATCAATTGGGATATCTATACTGAAGATGGAAAATGACACTGGAGGATACACAAAGCTGGTGGAAGAACAAGTGCCTATCTATACTTGGTAGATATGTTTGCATTTATTGACATGGAGGATCTACTCAAGCTTTGGGAGTTAGTCAAAGAAAGGTTCAAGAACAGAGATCCAGACAATAATAAAGATCTGGAGTTACTTTATGAGCTTCAAAATATATTTGAACCTGATCCAGCTGGAGAACAATGGAAGTATCAACCTGGAGAGGAAGCACTGACTTGGACATTGATTGATTCATGTGGACTGCACTTGGTGACAACTTGCAATGGAACATATATCTACATGCTAGTTGAAAGAACATATCCACTTGCTTTAGGGACTCTTCTTGAAATGCTGACAGCTGGGCTAAGGATGGGAAATGCAGTAGACATGGCTAAGGAGTTGCTGATAAAGATATTTGACCAAGCTGGAAGACCTAGCAGAAAGTGAAGTTTGGAAGAATCCTCAAAGACTGAAGAAAACTTGTGATTCTGAAACCCAATCACAAGTTTAGGGGAGGATTGTTGGGAAATTCGCCTTTGGGAGTTAATACTTATTGTAATAGAGTTAGTACTGATAATGTCTTCTGATAAGTATTAACTGGTTAGTACTGATAGTGAAAATGTTAGTACTGATAGTATTAAGTTTGTACTGTTCTAAGTAAGGAATGTCGTGTGTGGTTTGTAACAGCATATCTTCTATTCCAATAGAAGATATGATATACTTAGTCCATAGTTATCTCTGTAAGGGATCTCCTTAGTGTACAAAAGGATATCCTAGCTAGGTTAAACACACATCTCATATTCTAGCCGTCTTAAGAAGAGCTTCAAGGTTGTAAACCCTAGTACTAGGAGAGTACTCGTATTATTGTTTAATAATATTGAAGCTGTTGGTGTTACATTGTGTTTACTTTAATCTTCTAAGTGCATTCAAGTAGATTCCGCATACTTGTGTGCATCTACAACAAAGTTTCTCATTGTTGTTTTGGAACCATCCAAGGCAACTAACACGTTTGCAAGCTAAGTATTCTAAATCCAAGGTTTGGGAATCCACATTTACCCACTGTATATACCTGATCCACAGTCCGACAGGAGGACGTTTAGGTTGTAACTATAAATACCCCTTCCATCCTTGGAAGGGGTGGAGCTTCTAATATAACCTTTCATTCTTTTGTTTTACTTTCTCACTCTAGAACTCCCTCTCTACTCTCTTCATCTCTCTAACATGGATTACTTGTATCATCACCATCCTAGACCACCCAAATCATCAAACAACACAATATATATGATCCTACAGATAGATTCATAAAAAGATATCTCCCATTATCGGGAAAATATAAGTTTACAAATCCCTTATGCTAGAATAAAACAAAACCGAACACCTCACGAAATAGGAACAAAACATTTAAATCTCTCATCTATTCTAAGTGTCAATTTCGAGGTGATCACTCATTGCACAGCCATAGCATGTATTCTATCATAAGCTTGGCGGATACACAAATCTCCACCACTAGAGTTAAGGACTAAACAATTCTTGAAGACAATATGGGTAGACATGACAAAGCTTAATGGTGATTTGTCATTACTAACATGTCACTAAGTGGCCAAAATCAATGATACATGACCAAATCCATGGCCAAGACACCAAAGATTTCTCATTGCATCACTTAGACACGCTCAAGACAAATGGTAGGATAAGCCATAGGATAAATTGGTGTAAAATAAAATCAAGGTGTAGTCTAAATCTATAACCAAGTCATCACCACATACCGCTTGCCCAAAATTCAAGTTTCAAAGTTAAGAAACCGATCATGATATTACGTGTAGATGTGCCATTAGAGGACGCCATGATGGGCACACTTCCAACTTCATTATTCAAATGTGACCAAGGTGGCCTCCTCGATGCTAAATCTATAGTAAGCTCATAATAATAGTGCTTATAACATCGCACTTACAATCAACTAAATAACAATAATTTTTTTTCGAATCACAATTTTTTTCAACATAACATAATAACTAAACATAACATCCCCCACTTGAGATGAACAATATTAGAATTTGGGGGTCTTCAATGATCTTTAAGGATATGTCATCGACGAAAGCGTGATTCCCGAACCTTTACACTTGAACCTTGAACTTAGGCAAATAATGACTTCCCAATTACAAATAAATACTATGTGGTAGGCTAAGGTGTAAAGGTGTATCAAATAATATGTTGGGTGGACAAAATGAAAGGAATGGCTCGAAGGGTGTAAAGGTGAGTGCAACAAAGGATTTAGTATGGGGTTTAGAAGTCGAGGTGACTAACCGATAGACACACAATAATAGGCTATTTGGGTGATAATCCTATAATACGCCTTCTTAAACCGAAAAGTCCAAATACATCGAGCTAACTCAACATACCTCGCCTATGATCTCGAAATGATGTAAAGGCCAAGTTCTAATGTTTACAAGCTACCCAAGACACTCATAATTTGGTGGATTTGGGGTAAAAATTTGGAAACGGATAGCTAATCTCACCATATAATATCAAAGGTTATAATGTGCTCGGCTAAGGTCTAATCTAATTAGGTTAATAAAAACATGTCAAAATTTTAAAAATGGCATAATTTTTCAAAATAAACTATAAAAACGAGGGCAAAATAAAGTTCAAGAGACAATTCTACTCCCGTCCCCCCACTTGAAATGTCCAAAGTCTCTTTTATACTAAGCGTTAAATAAAGGTGAAAAGAAAAGTAGAATTAGAGCGAGAACTTCCCTGAAATTTGCTCTGAAAAGAAAGAAGGCCCACGAAAAGAGCCGTGCCTTCGCCATCCACGAGCAAGCTTCAATCCCTGAAATCACACTATCGACAAGCATAATTCTAAAAAGAAAAGAAAAATTAAAAGAAAACTAACTCACTTTCGAGGAATCACAGTTGCATTTATCGATTCAACAAGTTTTTAAACCACTTGGTGTCCCAAGTGGACGAGTGTAGTCTCGTGAGGTTTTACAGGAACATACCCACAAAGTTCATTTGAAAACTAATACAAGGTTATTGTGCTTTAAAAGAAAGAAGTGTTGTTAGAGGATAGTTACGTCAGAACTACCATAAGGAGTTACGCCTTAATTAGTGCAAAACACGCGACGCCACAGAGTGTAGCTACCAGACAACCGTTGAATGGGATTAAGCCGTAATTGGTAATGCTCTTGGCATCGTCAGAAAGTATGTTACGGCGTAACCATAAGAATGAGTTATGCCGTAACTATGGACATATCAGGTCCCCGTTCAACATGCCACAACAACTTTTCTTCGTTTTCCTGCAAAAATGGTTAAAAACACAAAACCCAATAGAAATGGAAATAATACAAATTAAAGGGATAATTCGGGTTGTCTCCCGAAAGAGCACTTTTCTTTATTTACGAGTCTTTAAGTTAGACTTAAAGCCTCGGGGCTTTATGGTGGCCGTTGGACTTGGCCATCTTCCTCCATATCCTTCATCAAGTTATGTCTGACCCAAGCACATTAGT
The DNA here is from genome assembly GCA_022545495.1 of Chrysanthemum lavandulifolium. Lineage (NCBI taxonomy): Eukaryota > Viridiplantae > Streptophyta > Magnoliopsida > Asterales > Asteraceae > Chrysanthemum > Chrysanthemum lavandulifolium. Next base: position 96,988,169 of record CM040238.1, read on the forward strand.
AGCGGTACGGAGGTACTCTTTAGTCTCGATCTTCCGAGTTTCGCAAAAAATTTCATCCGGCTCTGATGCAGGCTTTACTGACCAGGTCTTAATATTTATAGTGTCTCGTTATACCTATGGTCTACCCTAGTGTACTAATGGGCAGTGTACCCGGTCGTGTGTAGTGTAGTAATCGGTAAAACCGAGGTCGTCCCAAGAGCTATGTGTGATGGATTATTACTAAGTCTAGTGTCACAGATTAATAAAGGTTTCGATAGGGATTTAATTAATTAAACTACTAAAACAGAATAAAGCAAATAAAAGCAAATAAAGGATAAAGGGAAATCAATGAGGAGAGTGGTGCTAACCTAATTAATCCTCCTAACTAGTTATGTCTCACGCTACTTACTTCCAATTACTTTAGGTGGGGTCAAAGTCGAGAGGAAAGCATTTGGTCAATTCGCCTAACCTATCGAAAAGATGCCACCGGAGGAGAAGTCAGCGCACCGTCATAAGTCCCGTTGTTCCCTGGTCCCCTAAGCCGAGTCATTAAATACCGCTACATGCTAGATTTATAATAGTGAGTGCCCCCTGCTAGGAACTTAGACACTCACCCCAAATTCTTAAGTTCATCCAAACGATAGGTGATCGGTTGGTCAATCGCACAAGTAGAAAGGGTCGTCGCTGGTCATATCTTACCCTTTCCGTCTCGGTCCGCTCACCTAGGGTCATTGGTCATATCTCCTAGGCAATTGGCCTCTATTGCCATTCAAACTACCAACCAAGGGTGGCTACCAATAAACTATGCATGCATACACTTAGAAATAGTTGTACGAAGTAAAGTAAATGCAAACAAAATAATTATGAATTATAATCAGGCTAGCACCAAAAGGTGCTTAGCAGTCAGATTAATCATGCAAACCAATTCAATATTCAAAGGTACGAAATACATGAATTAAAAGTAAAGAAATATAAAACGCTAATTCTTATCGTAGGGAGTGATTTCTCCTCGAGACACTCCGTATGCTCCTCTAGACCGCTTTGAGCTTTTTCCCACGTTCTCGTAGTGTGTGTGTGGAATGGAATGAATAGAAATGTCGGAATTCGGGTATTTATAGGTTGATCCGGGTTACGGCGTAACAAATATAGGAGTTACGCCAGTAACCTTCTATTTCTTCGAATAATGCACTAGATCGCTGGTTATGGCATAACCTAATGAGTGGTTACGCCGTAGTCTTGTAGGATATTAGTTTTCACATACACATCAAACCATAACAACAAGGTGGCGATAAGTGGAATTCTAGAGAGAAAGTTAGAGGTTTAGGGAACTTAGTGAGAGAAAGTGAAAGATATTATTATGAGTTCCAACTCTACCTTGGAAGGTAGAGAGTATTTATAGTCTTACATAAATCGCCACACATCGGGTCGTGGATCGTGCATACAGCTGGGTAAAGACCCGTCCGTCCTCCACGGTGTTACTTAACTAAATACTACTTAACTTAAAAGAACTACGACTACGAGCTTAACGATTACATATACTTGAGGTGACCGACTCTTTAATACCGGAATTTCTAATTCCTAACAATCTCCCTATGGAGGTCACCTCAATCATGTACCAAAATTACATTGAATACAAATAGATAATACATTAACAATTGATCTTGCATTCTTGATGTAGTCCTTTGCTCCTAAGCTCGTAGTCATTGATTCTTCACATTGCATGTTTGGTTACTTCAAGTGGAGGTCTTTACCGATCCACGTGATAATAATTTTGAGCCAAGATTTGAGATCATCACCTATCAAAAATCTCGAGACATCCTTTGTGGTGTTGGTATTATGTGATGTTGTGACTTTAGGACCGACATGCTCACATTCTCGATCATGATATCTTCTCATCGAGTAGCGGAAGCTTTTGTTGAATCATGATATTGGCAGCAGCAGAAAGCGTAAGCATGGAGTGAAAATATCGAGTCATTGATGCACTAATCATGATTTCTTTTGAGATGAATGTGTTAAGTGAGCATGCGGCTATGGATTGACCGCTTCATTCGATCACCGCAAACGCCGGGTGTACCGCATACAACAAGCTAGTTAATAAATCGCACGAAAGTGTCTTTGATCACTTTCGTTGAATTGAGGTACACGCCCACGGTTCCCGCTGATCAAGACATGTACCGCCTCGCGATGATCGTATAATTCAAGAATTTCCTTGACAGGTTTCGCAATGCTCTAGCTGTTCTCAAACCGAACATCTCAAAGAAGACAACACGGAGTGAGTGAACCAAATAATTTTAAGTCCACCGATTGATGAAAAGAGATTTGAAAACAATCGTATTGCTCAATAGAAATTGTTTTTGCAATACAACGAAGGTTTTATTGAAAATCAATTATCAATCATAAAACACCTTTTGGTTTGAAAATGAGTACACGGTCGATGTGCTAAAGAAAAGAGTTTTTAAGCACAAAGACCGGTTTTTCAAAGGTATCCGTCAATCCATAACTCGAACTGTGATTGATTCAAGAGATTGAATCGCCCATTGTTTCGCTCGCTTGTCACATGGTTGATCTATATAATAGATCTCACATGCCACCTACCAGAGCTTGTTTGATGTTGGCTCCGTAAGGCTTTCCATCTTCATTGTGAATATGTAAACACATCACTCGGATGTTCCGCAATACCACAAGGATAATGCGAGGACTCAAGATATAATCTCTCTTCCACATTGTGTGAAAAGAGAGTCTTCATTGAAAGTGTCCTAATGAGATTTATTGATGATCTCGTGGCTCTAGACTCAATTTGTGCATATTTGGATCCCGTGTCGAGACTAGGGAGAGGGTCTCCTTCTTCAATATCAACCATCTCTAAGAGAAAGTCGATAGATAATGTCGGTTCCCCGTGAGAATGAAACAAGTCCTTTAAGAGGAACTTGAGTGGTTTGAAAGTTGAAGCAAGCAAGGCCACCGGGTCCATGACGCCTTGTCTTCAATACCGATGTTACCATCAAGAGTATATGAATTGAACCCGGTTTCGCCTCTAAGGTTGAATAAATGGAGGGCTATTTGTTTTCACCCTTTCCTCATTCAATTCTTTTTAATTCTTCAACCCTTCAAGCTTACCGAGACTTCATAGCTAGAACCTTGTTGGGTTTATTCCAAGATTAGCTCGCCTTAGTCCGCACTCTTCCCATATCTCATTTTTCTCCTTTTATCATCATACCTAAGGACTTCTACACTAACTAGTGGATTGTCCTCGGTAGATCCCTCCGGCTCGCGGATCATGGGAACACATACCTAACCTTATCATCCTTATATCACCGCACATAAAGTAAAGTTGGTCGGTCTATTTGGTATTGTTCATCCGCCATTGGAACCAATTGAAAACCATTTGAAAATCAATTCGATACTTGTGATATATTATCAAAGCATTTTGTACCGAATTGTTTTTGATATTTTAGAACGAGAACTCCCTCAACATGTGCATCAAGTATTTGAAAATGTTTTGCACACGGAGGCAAGAGAAAGAATTAACTTCTTTGATTACCATTTTCTAAAGATATCAACATCACTTCCCACATCAAATCAAGTAGATATAGCATTTCCGGAAGGATGAGGTTTCCATAATTTGCTCCCCTCAATATGTGCCTCGAGGTTTGAAAAGAGTTTTGCACATACTAGAGGAACTTGCACATTGAGATAAGTTGATCACATTTCAAATCATAGGTTTAAGATAGATGCTCCCCTCAACATGTGCATGGAAAATTTGAAATCGTTTGTCACATGTGGGAAGGATAGCATGTACATCCTTATAAAACCATTTACCGAATTATCGCTTAAACCAATTTAAATCACACATTCTCCCCGATCACAATTATCAAATCATTTGAGATTTGTGATCTCTTATAGATTTAAATTGATTTTGAAAGCTTTTAGGGGAATTGTGACTTGATTATGAAAGCGTTTTAATCGATAAGGATCGGATTTTAAGACTTTAAACCCATTGATAAAACATGCATGTATATCTTTTGAAAACAATTTAATGCCAAATAACTTTTTAATTTAATTGAAATCATTCTCCCTCAATCAATGACATAGGTTGTTGATTGAGAGATAGAGATTTTGACAAATAAGTCCCGATGATTATCAAAAATAGAGACCGAGTTATTTTTCAAAGCATTTAGTTTTCAAGCAGATAAATGTTTATAGAATCGAGCATGGAATTTGAAAACATGGTAAAACATGGCTCGTTTTTTCTTTTAAAACCGGTTATTGCTCAAAATGACAATAAACCATTTTTCTTTCTCCCAAAAATTTTTTTTTTTTTTTTTTTTTTTTTAAAAATTCGAACAACATCTAAAGTCCCGTGTCATTCTTTGAATGACAACACAAAGACCGTAGATATTATCGAACCGAGAAAACATGACAAAATGACAATATTTTTGAAGATTTTTCAATTTTTCAAATTTTTATGGATTTTGAAAGTTTTATATTTTTCTATTTGATTTTGAAGGTTTTATAATTTTGTATTTTGTTTTTCAAATAAATATATACAAGAGATAGATGAAGATAGACCTTTACTCCTCGCCTTCCTCCTCAAGACGCTTGAGAGTTTTCGTTGAAGGCTTTTCAAACCAAGTCGTGGAAGAATAAACTCAAAACGCTCTCTTGAAGAGCTTTGGTGAAGATGTCTCGCTAACCGATATTCGCACTCACAAAATATAGTTCCACCACACCTTTTTCCACTTGTTCTCGATGAAATGATGTCGAATGTCGATATGCTTTGCTCTTGAGTGTTGAACGTTGTTGCATGAGAGAGCAATAGCACTTTTATTATCACAAGATGTAGGATTTTGTTGAATACAAAGCCATAGTCGATAATCGAGATCTCATCCATAAGATTTGAGCACAACAAGATGACATGGCTATGTATTCACCTCAGAGGAAATAGAAGTACTCATTTGCTTTTTGAAGACCACCACAAGCTTATCACCCAAAACCGAGCACCTCCCGACGCATTTCGACGAGTATCTTGACACCGCATGATCCAGATCCGATATGTCGTTAGTGACATACCGGTGTCTTTGGGTACCAAAGTCCCATATTGATGGTTCCTTGAGATACCGAAGACCCGCTTAACCGCTTCAAGGTGCTTTTTAGTAGGCTTAGCTCGGTATCTAGCACACATGCAAACAAATGAACAAGATGTCCGGTCTACTAGTCGTGAGGTACATCGTGATCCAATCATACTACGATATTTTGTTTGGTCAATCATGATCCCCGAGAGGTCCTCATCTAGTTTGGTTCGGTCAATCATGGGGTGTCAACAGGTCACTTGAATCAAATCCAAATTTCTTTAAAATCTCATTGCATATTTAGATTGATTTATGAAAATGCCTCCGGACTTTGTGAAATTTGTAATCCCAAGAAAATGACATTTGTCCCATCATTGACATTTGAAACTTTGAACTCATTTCATTTGAAAACGATCACATTCCATTGGGTCCGCCGAGGCAAAAATAATATCATCAACATAAATTTGAACATGAATTAAATGTTTGCTCGACTTCCGGTGAACAATGTAGGATCAATCGCCTTTGATGAATCCGTTGATAGAAGAAACTTTGACAAAGGTATCATACCATGCCCTTGGAGCTTGCTTTAAACCGTAAAGAGCCTTCTTCAAACGATAAACGTGAGTAGGATGCTCTTGATTCACAAATCCTTCAGTTACCGACGAGACGACTTCTTTAAGATCTCCGCTCGTAAATGCCGCCTTTACATCCATCCGATATACTACCATGTTCTTACTAGCAAGATTAGCCGTAAAGATTCGATTGCCTCGATTCGAGCAACCGAGCAAAAGATTCTTCAAAGTCTATACCTCCTCTTGACGATATCCTTTAGCAACTAATCGAGCCTTGTTCTTCAACACATCACCATGCTCATCAAGTTTTACTTTGAAGATCCATTTGAGAGCTATAATCATAGCACGCTCGAGCAGTGTACTAACTCCCATACATCAAGACGATCAAACTCATGAATTTCATCTTGCATGGCATTGAACCGCCTATCTTCATTCATGGCGCTTTAACATCTTTTGGTTCGATCTTAGATAGTACGGAGTTGAAGAAGCACCATAAGGCATCGGTCATGAAGTTGTTTCCGGTTGATACAGACGAGAGGGATTTCCAATGATGTTGTCTAAGGGTGATCGTGAGTCCATTTTCCGAGGTGTTCATGTGGCGCTTGTTGAGGAACCGAGGTAGTCGAGTCGATGTCTCTCAAGAAGATGGTTCGATGATGATTCGTGAGTAGCAAATATGTTTTCAAATGGAGCATCTTCAGAGTCGCAAAGGGATTAACTTCATCATTGATGCCGTAAACATTTCCATGATGTACATTTGAAGAATGATGATTTGTTGATGAGATCAAGGATCGCAGCAGTGCTTCTTGACTTAAAGATATTGAGACCGAGGATTGACTTCATTCATCGGAATATGAGCATCCTCTCGTTGTAGGGATCAAGACCTCATTAGTAATTGAATCATACAGTTCATCAAACATAGGATCAAACAATTTCTTTACATCATCTTCGATGGAGGTACATATGGAGTTTCTTGAGAGGAGTTTGGAACAAGGGATGAACCAATGGGACTGCTTTTGAAGTGCGGGTCCCGAGTGGAGTGTCCAGAGCCATTTGACCGGTCACCATCAAACGAACGTGAATTGTTTCCATGATATTTCGGGTTCTTTTGTTGTAGATTCGTATCCCTTTTGTTTGATGCATATCCTACAAATACTCCAATGTCGCCTTTAGCCCTAAGTTTGCCCAAGTCTTGACCTCATTAGTTGGATAGCACAATGCACCAAACACACGAAGGAAAGATAGATTAGGTTTTCTGTTGTGGACAAGTTCATATGGAGTTTTTCCATGAATAGTGTGAATCGTGGAACGATTTTTGTGTAGCATGCAAGGGCAATTGCTTCACCCGAGAAACATTGGAACCTTTGAGTAGATCAAGATTGTTCTAGCGGCTTCAACAAGAGTACGATTTCGCCTTTCAACTACACCGCTCGCTGAGGGGTTCGTGGAACACTTCTTTGATGGTCGATTCCAACGCTTTCATAGAATTCACTAAGTTGTTTGTTGACAAACCCGCCCATTGTCTGCTCGATAACTCGACGCTTTGTTTAGTCGAACTCGCACTGCTTGATGAGTTTGATGATGATATCGAGTTTCATCCTTTGTCCTTAAGAACTTGACCTGTGAATCTAGAGTAATCATCAACCACAACTAACACATATTTCTTCCCAAAGATATTCTCGCACCTCATTGGTCCACATAAATCCATATGAATCATATGAAGAACTTCGTGATGAGTTAGTAGGTTTGGGTTTATGGGCATACTTTTGCTTTTTCCCAATTGACATGTCGAACAAAGATGATCCTTTTCATACTTTAGTCTAGGTAAACCTACAACTAAGTCCTTTCTCGAAAGATCGCTGATGGTGCCAAGTTCAAGTGATTGAGACGACGATGCCATAACCATGACTTTGTTTTTGAAGCCTTTGATAACAAGCGATTGGAGAGGCCCTCATCATGTCATCGATAGAGATGGTGTAAAGATTTGAGCCACGAGTTCCTTTTAACAGCTCCTTACCATTAAGATCTCTAACAAAGGTGTATGTTTTTCAAGGCTACTTTAGATCGTAATCACGTAATTGACCAACAGAGAATGATTATGACCTAAACCTTCCACATAATACACTCTAGAGATGACACTATCACCAACAACATAATCTCCATAACCCATAATAGCACCGAAATGATCATTACCAAATCTAATAGCCCCGATGAATTTGCTCACGGTTCATGAGTCGTGACCGTCTCCAAATATATGCTTGGAACAAATGAGTCCGTGTACCACGTAACGATTTGAACGATCCGCAGCTGAACATGCATAAGAATGGATAATCGATAATTGGGATCCCCATGCAAGAATGGGTTCCATTTGGTTAGTTACAATGGTTGGAACACCCACATCGTAAATAGAAGCATTCATATCGTAAAGTGAGGCAATGGAATCATTGTGAATAGATGCAAGATTAGTGTCTCAGATAGCCCTGCTCACAGCAGTGATCACTTTAAAGGAATAGTTCTACCAAGAGGCATCCATTTTCTAGTGGGCATTATCTCGATTAGTCTTATGACCAATGTGTATCCAATAGAAGCCTATTTTATCGAATGTTCTTCCCGTGGGTTTCCATTGTTTTCTAACTTTCTTTCGCTTTTGCCTTTTAGCCTTCTTAGCATGAATTTTAGCATTAACAATATTAATCGGACAATTAACATCATTAGCGTAACATTAACACCACATTCATGATTAGAAATGTAATTCAAGCAAACATCAAGACAAGGTTTGCAAATAGTATCGTAATTCAATTAATTACAAGACGCCTATGGCTAATACTAGAATCAACACGATTCGCTTTATTCGATTCAAACTTAAAGTTCCTAGATTGTTCTTCACTCTTTTCCAAAGGCACATTCTTAGCTTCATGAGGTCCTATCATTCCTTGTATTGTCTTGAGACTTTGACCGCTCCCTTTAATGTCACCGACACTCCTGTAGAGGAATGGGAACATTAGTTTGTTTTACTACTCTTTGCACCACTGCTTAGATGTGCCGATCCGAACTACATGCAGTGCACTAAGGTTCACTTTCTTAAAACTAGAGGTACCGAGATTAGTACTCCTAGAAGGCACATTTGAGTTCTCTTTCTTAGCATTGATGATCTAGAATCAACTACTCAAGGGTACACTACGGTTCACATTCAAAACATTGGGAATCGAGTGCATATCATATTTGGCATTAGGCATCGAGCATGGAATCAAAGGGTTAACTCTCTCACCTAATGTCTTTGGGCATATTGTGATCAAGCATTCTAAGATTTCTTGAGATCGCTTGGCATATAAGCATGCATGTCCAATTGCATTATCATGAGGTTTTCTAGCTTATCCTCTTCAACAATCTCACGCAGCATTCTAAGCAATCCTTAAGAGATGAGAAGTATGTTTGAATAGCTAGTTTGTTGTTTCTTAGATGAGGAGGGACATATGTCATGCATAAAGCATATTTATTACAAGAGTGAACCTTGATACACCATTCTCCCATTGGTCATTGGCATTTTCCTTTTACCCGACTCTTCGATTCTCAATTTCCTTTGCAATGAAGCTATTTGTTCGTTGTTTTTGTTACGAGTGACTTTAATTGATTCAAATAACTCATTGAAATGACGCTTAACCTTTTCATTTTCTTCTAGAAAACTTTCGCTTTCCTTTGTAAAGCATTTACTAGGTTTTGAAGATGAAACGCTTGAGAATTTCGAGAATCTAAAGGAGGAGGCATTTGGGAGCCCGTCATATTGTTTGTTTGACCCTTTAATTGAGAGATTTGGGCTTTCAACTTTCTCGATCGTGTTGCACCGAGCTTGAATCTGCTCATCACGCTTGTTAATTTGAAAACTCGCATCAAACTCGAGCATCCAAGATGTCTTGACATTTGAAGTTTTGACATTTTCTTTAAGATGTTGATATTTTAGTTGTAAATTAAAATGCTCAACTTCTAGTTTAGAAAATGTTTAACGAAATTGTCGTGATCATCCGCTCAATTTTCTCGCTTAGTTTAGAATTAGTTTTTCAAGCTCAATGACACGATCATGGGAGACTTTCGTACACAGATAGTTCATGAAATTTGAAGCATTAATAGAGCAATTTGAAGCGTTGAAAACACATCTTGAGCAACACATTCAAGAATAAGATTCTCATTTAATGTATGCAAGTTCTTTCTCTCAATCTCATTATATTTCAAAGGCACGCCATAGTCACTAACTTCAACAACCATTGCATCAAATTCCTTTTCCATTCCCTTAATATCGCTTTCTATCCCTTTTAAGACTCTCAAAGTGATCTTTAGAAGTTTAAAGAAGGGCATGACCTCGCTAAATAACATTCTTTCATTTGTTCAAAACCCTTTCTCCTTCGCTATACCAAGGTGTGATCCTTTTCTTGCAAGTTTTCTCAAAATCAACAAATAGTTGAAATATAACGATTGGCTAATTAATGTCTTGCTTTTAGTGGCAATTGTTCTAGGTACAAGATGCATTGGTGTATTAGGAGGATACACAACGCTTCTAGGCATTTTCCAAAGGGAGGGTTTGTTTCAACAATATTTTCCGCTTCGCTTATCTAAATCCTTTTTCCGTAAGACTTGTTCGGAGTCAACAATGTCTCGAGGCTTAAACTTGTTCAAGGAAATCCAGCTTTTCCTTCTTGTAATCATGAGGAGTGATAATTATGTTTTTCTTTGCATTTGGGATCATTTTGTTTCTTATTCATCTTTTCCCTAGTGATTTCATTTGATTTCTTATCTTCCTCAAAGGCACTCAACGCAACTAGGTTTTCGCTTAGGCTTAAGGATTTCATTACCATCATAAAGCACCTTATGAGCATTTCTAGCCTTTTAATTACCTCCGGATTTGGTTCCTCAACAAGGGAATGCTATGCTTATCGCTTAAGACTCGATGTTTGGTGACCATGTGAGCAATCGAATGGTGTTTCCTTGTATGTACAACTTGTTTTCAAGTTTGTTTTTCAAAGTTTTCGATTAGAAAATCTCTCAAGAGTTTTGATTCCTTTGCATTAAATTCTTGCTTAAGCATTTTCACATTTTCTTGAAGTTCTTGTTTTTGCTTAATGTTTTAGAAAGTTTTTCTTGCAAGGAATGTAATTTTGTTTCAATACTTCTTCTCTAAACTTACTTTTTCTAATTATCGTACTCACTTGGTCATCCATTTCCGCTCACGAGTGGTCAACTCAAATTTTGCACGTTGTTCATAAATAGCAACACGCTCCTTATAGGCATTTAGTTCGTAAATTACGGAATCATCAGAGCACATGCAAGGTATTCATCAAAGACATAGTCATTGTTGATCGCAGAAGATGCATCACTTGGTACAACTTCACTTTCACTTTGTTTCACGATTGATCGTATGGGACAATATTGTTATTACCCATATTTTCAACATTTGATTCAATAGTTTCATTGATTGTACTTTGTCATGCATCCGCTGCACATCAAGATCATCGATAGTTTTAATACCTCCGAGATGAGTTTGTCCTTGGATGGGCCACCTTGTGGTGAAGAAGAGATCTTGGGAGAAACCATTGGAGAAATGCTAGCCATAAAATTGTGTGTGCAGAGGTCCATCATCTACATCGTAGTCGATGCATCACAACCACGACTTGAAAGGCATTCGATGATTGTGACCTATCTCCCGAATAGGCCGCTCATCCACATCTCGCATCATAGGTCTTGGCATTGCCCTCAAGAAGAAACAACAATTCCTCTTCATCCAAAGCAAGACCATTGTCCCGAGCTTGTGCCAGAAAGATCTTATCTCTCAAGTAATCAAGATTTCGTGGACGCTTTGAGATGTGCGCCTTGCAATGTGTCCTTCACCACCACGCTTATAACATTTGATTGGCTTAGCTTGACCTTGGTTACCATTTCTTCCTCGATTCTCGTTGCCAACATAACCTCTCCCAGCCCACCTCTTCCCCGATCATACTGCCTTTCCCGAATCGGTTGCACCACGATCCTTCCATCTTTAACAAAGGGCTTGATTGTGTGGGTTAGATGCGCTCGAGGTTGTTGTTGGTTTGTGGGAGAGAATTCATGTTTTGACTAATGAGAAGAGCTAGTTGATTAATGAAGTTACCCACGTGAGCATCAAGATCGCCTTGTTTGAACATAGGATCGTGAATGAGTTTGTGATTACCATTACCCAAGGGTATGACTTGTGATGCTTTGGTTGTGATTCCGATGTTTGAGTAGAAAGTCGTTGAGTCATTAGACGAGCTTGTCTCTCCTCGGTTGGTTTTGAACCGATTGAGAATCAATTTTTCAAACATAGCATGTCTCTCATTCAAGGAGGAAGGCATAGAGTTGCTCATAGTTTGTATTCTTCAATCCTTTAGTGAGCTTCACAATGTGACAAACTTGTGCCATTCGGGATTCATGTTGTTCACAAATTTTGAGTTCAATGAATGTTAGGCATAGTCATTCGATGTTCCTCATGTCATTCACTAACTTATGAAATCTCACATAGTACTCATAGACATTCTCATCCGGTTTCATCTTGAAGTGCTCAAATTGCCATAGAGTCGATTCTCTGCCTTCCATAGTTAATTCAACCCGAGAGAAGCATCTTAACATTATCCCAAACCGCTTTGCATCGTTGTTATGATTGATCGCCTTGTAGATGTCTTTAGGAAGACCTTGAAGAACAATGTTTGAAGCCCCGATATCTCGTGATCGAATCTCTTTTATCCTTATCATCAAGCTCATCATACATCTTAGGTCCGTCCATTCCGTAAACAGAGTACCATCTTCATTAGTATCAAGTATGTCTCTAGTCGCCTCAACTCGATATGGTCCTTCATCAATGGATTTGAGAATGTTGACACCATTTTCCTTTCCAAGGCAATACAACTGATTCGCTGAGCCCAAGAATCGTAGTCGGCCTGGCAAGCATGGGTGGATTTAGTATCCGAGCCACCGCTTGTACATCCCGCAACAAATGGAGATGATAGTAGGGACGTTGGTAGACATGTTAATGATTATACGGATTTTATAACTCTATGATTAAACCGGAAATAGATTCTTTCACGGATTTTACTAAATCAAGAGAAAACCGTAAACAATCACTCAAGTCGCTAGAAGATAATGCACTAAGTCGCTAGAAGATAATGCACTAAGTCGCTAGAAGATAATGCACTAAGTCGCTAACACTTAATTCGCTACACCACTAAGTCGCTAGAGTCCCAAGTCGCTAGACAAAAGCAAGTCGCTAAGTAGTAACTCGCTAAGCCTCAAGTCGCTAGCAAAATTTTGGCAAGAATTGCCACTCAAGTCGCTAGAGATACAAGTCGCTAAAGAGCAACTCGCATGCATCAAGTCGCTACCACTGTCGCTACCCGTAGTGGAGAGTCCACTACTTGTACCGTTAATCGCTAGGTCTAAGTCGCTAGCTCCAAAATCAGAACTCGCTACAAAATTGTGAAGCAAGTCGCTACGAAGAAATAAACCAGATATCAAGTCGCTAGCAAGAAAAACCACATAAACATCACTTTTAATCCAAAACAACCCAACCAAGATGATTCAAGCTACCAAATGAAAACCTAAACACTTGTGATGATTCTAAACATAAAAGTACTAACAAAATCCAAGCTTTAACACAAGAAATCAACCAAATGATGCAAAACCACTAAACTTTTTCAAACTCAAAACCACCTAAAACCACTAGAAATCCAAAGATGTGCAAGATATGATCTAACCATGGCTCTTGATACCAATTGTAGGATATTAGTTTTCACATACACATCAAACCATAACAACAAGGTGGCGATAAGTGGAATTCTAGAGAGAAAGTTAGAGGTTTAGGGAACTTAGTGAGAGAAAGTGAAAGATATTATTATGAGCTCCAACTCTACCTTGGAAGGTAGAGAGTATTTATAGTCTTACATAAATCGCCACACATCGGGTCGTGGATCGTGCATACAGGGTAAAGACCCGTCCGTCCTCCACGGTGTTACTTAACTAAATACTACTTAACTTAAAAGAACTACGACTACGAGCTTAACGATTACATATACTGAGGTGACCGACTCTTTAATACCGGAATTTCTAATTCCTAACAATTTGGGGTAAAATATAGGAAACGGATAAGGATAATCTCACCATATAATATCAAGGGTTGTATGTGATCGGCTAAGGTCTAATCTAGTTAGGTTAAGAAAAACATGTCAAAATTTTAAAAATGGCATAATTTTTCAAATAAACTAGAAAAATAAGGGCGAAATAAAGTTCAAGATATAATTCTACTCCCGTCCCCCCACTTGAATTGTACAAAGTCCCTTTTATACTAGGCATTAAATAAAGGTGAAGAGAAAGGTAGAATTAGAGCGAGAACTTCCCTGAAATTTGCTCCAAAAAGAAGGAAGGCCCACGAAAAAGAGACGTGCCTTCGTATAAGCAATATGAACAAACTTCAATCCCTGAAATCACACTACCGACAAGAATAATTCTAAAAAGACAAAATGAAAAATAAAAAATGAAAAACAAACCTAACTCACTTCATCAGAATCACGGTTGCATTTAGCAAATGCAACAAGCCTTTTGAACCACTTGGTGTCCCAAGTGGACGAGTGAAGTCTCGTGAGGGTTTACATGGAACACATCCACAAAGTTCATTTAAAAAACTAATACAAGGTTATTGTGTTTTAAAATGAAAGAATTAGCGAGAGGAAGGTTACGTCGTAACTTTTTAGGAGTTACGCCAGAATCGGCAAAACTCGGTATAAGTCAGCAAAGCGAGTAGTTACGGCGTAACCATCGAGATGGTATTACGCCGTAATTGGTAATGCGTCAAGAATTTCGCTAAAAGGTTGGTTACGGCGAATCACCAATATGAGTTACGCCGTAACTTTGTTCAGATCAAGAATCGCAAAGAAGAATTAGTTCCTCGTTTCTGCAAAAATAGTTAGAAAACACAAAACCCAATGAAATGGAAACAAAATAAAAGAAAGGGATAATTCGGGTTGTCTCCCAAAAGAGCACTTTTCTTTATTTACGAGTCTTTAAGTTAGACTCAGAGCCGCGGGGCTTCTATGGGGGCCTTTGGATTTCCCCAACTTCTTCAATATCTTTCATCAAATTATGCCTCATCCAGGCGACATTCGTAGCCATTCTGAGGTATTCATTAGTTTCGAGTTTCTTGATTTTACAAAATTTCTCATCCGGTCCCAAGTGGTAGCGAGTGAATTCAATTTTTCGACAATAATAGGTGGTGGTCTCTTGTAGGGAATCCCAAGGAGTTTGCACCTCCTTTGCTCAGAAGCTTTCGCCGGGATCAAGAACCTCGCTACCTTGCAACTCGAGGTAACCGGGATCCCTTCAATGTCATCATCATCAAGTAGTACCTTTGAACCATTCTTCATCGAGCGTATTCTCCACTAGTACGCCGCTTACACTCTTCTTTTTCATCTCTAACCAACTCCTTGTCTTTCTCAATTGTTATTTCACTCGTGTTGTTGAGACTTTCATTGTTTGAATTTTCTCGATCCATGTATTCCTTCCAAATCTTCTCTTTCGTTAACGTATCCACATGTCCATACTTAATCTTTACCAAACTATCGAATCCTAGATTGTCCAGCCAAGGCAAACTCGTTCTCTCATCATCATTGGTTGAGGACCAAAAGAATTCGTCTTTTCCTATTCTCCCAGGCTGCTTCTCCGCTACACATATTGTCATACGGGTTGCATGACGCCCCAAAATTTCCCGTGAGATTTTACTCTTTCGCACCAAATGATCGCAGAATTCCTTATTGTCGCTTTCACTTAAATGCTCATCCATGCAGAGATGTCTTTATTAGCCACTTCCTTTTCCGAATGTGCTCCTCGTAATCAATTTTTAGCTTCTTAAGAAGATTCGGGTTAATCTTGGCATCCCCAAATTGTATTACGTACCAGTCTTCAAATGCCAAATCACCGAACTTTATACAAGGTCTTTCACGCTCATGAGGGCATGTCCACTCTTCCTCTCTTTCACTATCTCCGTCGTTGCAACACTCGCGGAAGGGGTTGCATGTAGGCCATGCTCGTGTGGACTCCTCGTCAGTTATGATGACAGGAGTACACCAGTGAGTGATAAGTGGCTCTTCTTCATCTTCAAGGAAGAGTTTCTCGAGTCTTTCATCATCAGTATATGCAGGCCATATAAATTTGTTACGGTTGATCCTATCCTTATTGTTTCCTCTGTCGCAAACCTCATTTCTCGGGTCACATGAGGCCCAAAGATCATACCAATCTCCTTAGCAACTCGTATCATTTTGCACCGTTGATATTTCTTCTTAGATTTGGGTAGGCACAAGTCAATGTCGTGAGACCATTCATTTCCGATTCTTCCACTTCGTGAATTTTTTCGCTTATGTATCCCGCCACGTCAGAATCGAGATTCTTGTTCTGGTGTAATTCGTTAGAGTCGCTTTCCTCAAGATTCTTCACAACCCCGTTATCATTGCCAAACACATAGTTACGCCAGAACTCATAAGCGAGTTATGGCGTAACTCGATCTATCGATAAAATCATCCCTCGAATCCAGATTATTGGCCCGAACCTTCAAGTTATCATCAAGAAAATCACTTTACATTCCATAGCTGGTTTAGATCCTTCAGTTTATCGTTATTCTTCCTTACATTTTCACCGAGCTTCTCCACCATTGATTCTAGGTTTTTCGAGAGTTGTGTCATGCTTGAAAGGTTCCCGCCGTTGTTTTCCGGAATTCTTTTAACCATTCATCTTGCTCCTTTTGTCTTTGGGCTGAACTTTCCAGGAACTTATTAATTGTTTCTTCAAGACTGGGCTTTCTTTCTCCATAAGGCCCACGGTTGTAATTTCCACGATACCCATTACTATTTTGCTATCTCCGTAAAATGGTCGATTTTTCCATACTTGGCTTCTTCAATATTTTCTTCATCCACATAAGGACAATTCTTCATTAGATGTCCTCCTCCACATTTTTCACAACCTACTTGGATGGCATGAACGGTTTTCTCGACCTTCAAAGATATCTCGATCGAGATTTTCAATTTTACTAGCTATTGTCGCAATTCCGCCAAAACTTCCGTCTTGGTTTCTTTTACTTCCTCCGTCGTGCCATTTTTGAGAGTGATCCGCCATTTTTGAATGGCTTCAATTGCAAGAGTAGGAGTCATGTTCGGATAGGTCCTTGATAGTCCAAAGATTTGCCTTGTAGTTACGTTAATTCCTTTGTAGAAAATGTTGACCTTCTCACGGTTGTTCGGATCATGCGAGGACACTTGTAAAGGAGATCGTTGTATCTATCCCGTGCTTGATACAATGTTTCATTGCCTTCTTGTTTGAAATTATGGATCTCCAAAAGTGGTTAGAAATCTTCATGGTGAACAATATCTCCGAATAAAGTGCTTCTAAGTAATGACAAAGTATTAATTGCCCCTGGGCAATCTTCGATCCATCTTCCGCGCCCAAGAAGAGTCATAGGGAATACTTAGCATAACAAAGATCATGAGACACGCCCGTAATGTTGAAAATGCTTGCATGTAAAGGACATTTTCACGTGCTCATATGCATCTTTGTCCCTGCTTCACGAAAAGGGTTAGCGCAAGCTCCCTCATAAATTGGTCTTTGATTTCAAACGGACATCCGCTCCAATTGCCGGTCTTACGAGACCCGACCCTTTTTCCGCTCTTGTCAACGCCAAGTATTCCTCAAGAGTGAGGTCATCGATGTTAACAACTTCCATAGTACCAAAACTTGAAATATGATCGTGAGAAAAGTTTTAAAACGAAATGAAAGACTTAATATCAATCCTAATATAACTCCTAGAAGGGCGCCAAAAACTTGATGCGTGTTTTACCGACTGTGTCTTAATATTTATAGTGTCTCGTTATACCTATGGTTCACCCTAGTGCACTAACGGGCGTTTATCCGTCGTGTAGTGTAGTAATCGTAAAGCCGAGGTCGTCCAAGAGCTATATGTGATGGATTATTACTAAGTCTAGTGTCACATTAATAAAGGTTTCGATAGGGATTTAATTAATTAAACTACTAAAATGTAATAAAGCAAATAAAAGCAAATAAAGGATAAAGGGAAATCAATAGAGGAGAGTGGTGCTAACCTAATTAATCCTCCCAGCAAGTTACGCCCACGCTACTTACTTCTAATTACTTCGTGGGGTCAAAGTCGAGAGGACAACATTTGGTCAATTCGCCTAACCTATCAAAGAAAGATGCCACCACAGAGAAGTCAGCGCACCATCATAAGTCCCGTTGTTCCCGGTCCCTGCCGAGTCATTAAGTACCGCCACATTCTAGATTTATAATAGTGAGTGCCCTACCGTTAGGAACTTAGACACTCACCCCTAATTCTTAAGTTCATCCAAACGATAGGTGATCATTGGTCAAATCACACAAGTAGAAAGGGTCTTCGCTGGTCATATCTTACCCTTCCTGTCTCGGTCCGCTCACCTAGGGTCAGCTTGGTCATATCTCCTAGCAATTGGCCTCTATCGCCATTCAAAACTACCGAACCAGGGTGGCTACCAATAAACTATGCATGCATACACTTAGAAATAATTGCATCAAGTAAAGTAAACGCAAACAAAACAATTAAGGAATCATAACTAGGCTAGCACCAAAAGATGCTTAGCCGCTCATATTAATCATGCAAACCAATTCAATATTCAAAGGTACTAAATACATGAATTGAAAGTAAAGAAATATAAACGCTAATGCTTATCGTAGGGGAGTGATTTCTCCTCGAGACACTCCAGATGCTCTGCTAGACCCGCCTTGAGCTTTTTCCCATGTTCTCGTAGTGTTGTGTGTGGAATGGAATGAATAGAAATGCCGAATTCGTGGGGTATTTATAGGTTGATCGGGTTACGGCGTAACCAATATAGGAGTTACGCCATAACCTTCTATTTCTTCGAATAATGCACTAGATCTGCCGGTTACGCGAACCTAATGAGTGGTTACGTCGTAGTCTTCAATAAACTCGGTTACGCCGTAGTTGATGCGTGAGTTACGGCGTAAGTATCGTGTGGAACCTCATTTGACCTAATGTAGTTACGTCAGAACCTTTGGGAAGAGTTACGCCGTAACATTATGATAAGTTGGCTTTCGGAGTCATGCAATAGTTACGGCGTAATATGAGAGACGAGTTACGCCGTAACTTCTTCAAAATAGCATACTGTGATAAATTTTTAGATAATTCTCCAGTTTCGCGTCTCTTTAGCTCCAATGCTCGTAATTTATCTGAAAGTGGAAAACAAGCGTAAATCCATATAAATGATATAAATTACAAGCATTATTGGGGGAAATTGACACTTAATATTCAGTACTATTTGATGTTATCAGGCCCAAAATGGTATCTAGTGAACTCATACCTTTCGGCTACAGTGTGGCGGCCTCTTATACGAAATGCCAAGAATTTTGCACCTTCTCTGCTCATATGCTTCATCATCGGGGTCAGTCAATCCATCTTCGCCTTGTAGTTCAAGGTAATCCAAAATCCCCTCTATATCATCATCATCGAACTCAGTTCCTTTAAACCATTCATCGTCGAGCAAATCTTCCACTAGTGCCCGTTTGCATTCCTCTTTCTCATTTCTCGTTGAATCCTTGATATCTTCATCCGTTACTTCACTTATGTCGTTGAGAATTTCTTCGTTCGGTTCTTCTTTACTCATACATTCTATCCATATCTTTTCCTTGGTCAATGCATCGACTTTCCCATATTTGATTTTCACCCAATTGTCAAATCCTAGATTATCTAACCAAGGTAATTCAGTCCTGTCCGCATCATTTGTTGAAGTCCAAAAGAATTCATCCTTCCCAACTCTCTTAAAATTGCTTCCTCCGTTGCATTTATCATCATACGGGTTGCAAGATGCCCAAAAAACTTCACCAGGTGTCCTTATTTTCTCACACCAATGACTTCTAGTTACCTCGCCATGGATGTCGCTTGAGGGATCCTCAATATCATCATTTATGGGATTTTTCTGTAGACAATGCTCCTCATAATCAATCTTGAGCTTCTTCAGCAGATTTGGGTTAATTTTAGCATCCCCGAATTGTACTGCATACCAATCATTGTAAGATAAATCTCCAAACTTAATGTCATGTCTTTCAAGCTCATGCGGGCATGTCCATTCCTCGTCTTTCATGTTACCACCCCCGTTGCAATACTCGTGGAAAGGATTGCATGTAGGCCATGCTCGTGTGGACTCGTTGTCAGTGATAATTATCGGAGTGCAACAATGCCTAATAGGTGGTTCCTCCTCTTCTTTAAATGGGAGCTTTTCTAATCTTTCTTCATCAGTATACGCAGGCCACATGAACTTGTTATCCTTGACCCTATATTTATCGATTCCTCAATCACAAATTTCGTTCTGAAGGTCGCATGAAGCCCATAAATCATACCATTCCCCATTAGCTACGAGAACTTTCTTACACCAGTGATACTTCCTTTTAGATGAAGATTGAGGACATAAATTAATGTCATTGGACCATCCATTAATAACCTGCATTCTTGATTCATCTACCTCAAGAAATTTATCGGACCACGTATCCCAGTTATGCCGTAATTCGGATATTTGGTTACGGCATTCTCCCACCAAAAAATCGGTTACTAGTGAAAATTCCGGCGATAGTGACCAGTTACGCCGTAACACTTCTGACGAGTTACGACGTAACTATGGTTTAGAAAATGATCGGGGCATTTGTAGCTTTGAATCTTCGTCATCAAAGATGACCTTGCATTCTATCATAGATTTTGTCCCTTCTGGTTTAGTGTTATTGTTCCTTACCTTTTCACTAAGCTTTTCCACCATTATTTCAAGGTTTTTTAGGGTTGTGTCGTGATTTGAGAGACTTCTATCAGTGATTTCAAGGTTTTTTAGGGTTGTGTCATGATTTGAGAGACTTCTATCAGTGTTTTCCTGGAATTCTTTTAGCCATTCATCTTGTTCCTTTTGTCTTTGGGCTGCGGTTTCCAGAAATTTGTTGATGGTCTCTTCAATATTGGGTCTTTTCTCTCCATAAGGTCCGCGGTTGTAATTTCCAGCAGGTCCTCCACGATAGCCATTACTATTCTGATTTTCCCCATAAAACGGTCGATTCTCTCCATATTTAGCATCTTCGATTGTGCTCTCTTCGTTAATGTGAGGACAATTTTTGGTGAGATGTCCTCCTCCGCAGCTTTCGCAACCTACTTGGATGGCATGAACTCTTTCTCTCAGCTTGAGCATATCCCGACCAATATTTTCAATTTTGTTAGTTATGGCGGCAATTCCATCAAGATTTCCGCCTTGGCTCTTTTTGCTTCCTCCATCGTGCCATTTTTGGGAATGATCAGCCATTTTTTGGATGGCCTCTATTGCGAGAGTAGGAGTCATGCTCGAAATTGGTCCTTGGTTGTCCAAAGATCTGCCTTGTAGTCACGCTCATTCCTTTGTAAATGATGTTGACCTTTTTGTCGGTTGTTTAGATCATGTGTAGGACACTTCAGAGGACATCATTGTATCTATCCTGTGCTTGATACAACGTTTCATCGTCATCTTGCTTGAAATTATAGATCTCCATGAGCCGATTAGATATCTTTGACGGAGGACAATATCTTTGGATGAAGTGCTTTTTATGTAGAGCCCATGTATCAACTGCCCCGGTGGGGAATCTTTCGATCCATCTTCTTGCAGCCCCAGTAAGAGTCATAGGGAACACATGTAGCATAACGGCGTCATGAGACACACCAGGAATGTTGAAAAGGCTCTCGATGTACAACACATTTTCAACGTGCTCATACGCGTCTTCATACCTGTTTCCTGAAAAAGGGTTAGCACGAAGCTCCCTCATAAATTGATCTTTAATCTCGAAATGGACATTAGCTCCAATCGCCGGTCTTACAAGCCCCGGCCCTTGTTCTTCTCTTGTCAATGCCAGATATTCCTCAAGAGTGAGGTCATCAATGTTAACAACTTCCATGGTACCTGAAACTTGAAAAGAGATATAAATTGAGAAAATTTTAAAACAAAACAGAAATGAAAGACTTAATGAAAATCCTAATGTAACTCCCCGGCAGCGGCGCCAAAAACTTGATGCAGGTTTTACTAACCAGGTTTTAATATTTATAAGTTCTCGTTATACCTATGGTCTACCCTAATGCCCTAACGGGCAGTGTACCCGGTCGTGTATAGTGTAGTATTCGGTAAAGCCGAGGTCGTCCCAAGAGCTATGTGTGTGATTTAAACTAAGTCTAGGTGTCACAAATTGTAATAGATTTTAAGGTGGAAATGATTAACTACTAAAACAAGAAAATAAAGAAAGCAAAGAGAGGCAAGGGTTGTGATCAAATAGGGGAGAACTGTGCTAACCTAGTTATTCATCCTATCAAGCTAAGTTCATGTTTAATTACTTCCAATTACTCCAAGTGGGGTCAAAGTCGCTAGGATGATTTGGTCGATTCGTCCTAACCTATCAACAAAGGGTTCCACCGAGATGTCGGTGACCCAATCAAAGTCCGCTTGTTCTTAGTCCCCTAAGAAAAGTCATTAAGCACCGCCACATGCAAGATTTGTAATAATGAGTGCCCCGCTAGCATCTTAAACACTCATCCTCGGCTTCCTAAGTTCATCCAAACGGTAGGTGATCAATTGATCAAATCGTATAAGCGAAGAAGGGTCATTGGTCATATCTTACCCTTCCTACCGACCGCCTACTTAGGGTCGGTTGGTCATATCTCCTAAGTAACTAGCCACTACCGCCATTCAAAACTACCAAACAAGGGTAGCTACCAACAAACTATGCAAGCATACACTAGAAATGATTATACGTACAATGTAAACACAAACAAAGCAATTATGAATCATAACTAGGCTAGCACCGCAGGTTCTTAGCCGCTCATATTAACTAAAACAATCGATTCAATGTTTAACATTACGAAATACATGAATTGAAAGTAAAGAAAAGATAAAATGCTAATGCATATCGTAGGGAGTGATTTCTCCTTAGAGATGGGCCCGTATGCTCCCTAAGATCTACCTTCAACCTTCTACTCACGCTCATCGATGTTGTGTGTGAAATGGGATGATTAGAAATGCCGAAATCGAGTGGTATTTATAGGCCGATCCTGGTTACTACAGAACTTGTTATGAGTTGCCGTAACACCATTATCTTCGTAATTTGCACTAAAATGATGGTTACGGCGTAACATCCGGAAGGATTTACGCCGTATCTTCATTAAATCCTTGTTACGCCGTAATTGAGACAATAGTTACACAGAGCTTGCAGCAAGCGCTGGAGCCTCATTTGACCTAGATAGTTACGTCGTAATCTTTGGAAGGAGTTACGCCGTAATCTTTAGTTGAGTTGGTTTTCGAGCCTCGCACTTACGGCGAATGTGAGAGGGGAGTTATGCCATAACGTCTTCAAAATGATCATACTATCATATATCTCCAATAAACTTTACAAATCCGCGTCTCTTTAGCTCCAATGCTCGTAATTTACCTAAAAGTGAAACATAGAGGAAAACAAGCGTAAATCCATATAAAAGATGTAAAATACGAGCATTATCGGGGGAAATTGACACTTAATATTCAGGACTATTTGATGTTATCAATCACCTATATTCAACCAGGGACAATGGGACATAGCCTGATCACCTATGTCCGACTCAGAGGTGAATTTTTGCAATACTTAGGATAGGTATAATAGTGGTGTGTCCAGAGAGTTTTGAGTAATCTTAGAAAATGGTAATGTTTTTGGTAAACGAGCATGTAACATTTTATAAAGCCATACACTGGCATCACGCTAAAGCCACACACTGGCGTTACACTAAAGCCACACATTGGCGTCACACTAAAGCCACAAACTGGCATTACACTAAAGCCACACACTAGAGTTACACTAAAGCCACACACTGGCGTCACACTATTCCTTAATCATAAGCCACACACTGGCGTCACACTATTCCTTAATCATAAGCCACCCACTGGCGTCACACTAATTCTTAATCATAAGCCACCCACTGGCGTCACACTAAATCTTAATCATAAGCCACCCACTGGCATCACACTAACTCCTAATCATAAGCCACCCACTGGCGTCACACTAATTCTTAATCATAAGCCACCCACTGGCGTCACACTAATTCTTAATCATAAGCCACCCACTGGCGTCACACTAATTCTTAATCATAAGCCATCCATTGGCGTCACACTAATACTTAATCATAAGCCACCCACTGGCGTCACACTAATTCTTAATCATAAGCCACCCACTGGCGTCACACTAATTCTTAATCATAAGACACCCACTGGCGTCACACTAATTCTTAAACAAGCCACCCATCGGCGTCACACTAATTCTTAATCATAAGCCACCCACTAGCGTCACACTAATTCTTCATCATAAGCCACCCACTGGCGTCACACTATTTCTTAATCATAAACATTATTTTCCTATATAGAAATTTTTCCATATCACAATCGGGTTATGTTATAGTCACCCCTACCCCAAACCTTACACTCCGTGGATGAACCAACCATTCTAGGAGCAACATTTCATAGCACCTATGAGAAAGATCTCCTGGTGAGAATAGGCAACAAAAAGAACTATAAAACTTTGGTAAAATCTAGAAAGGCACGATAAGTGACCTATAATCCAACATAAACTTGAAAACTTTTCGCCCCTATCTTGAAATTAGATACCTATAACCTCCACCCACCTCTTAAGAATAACAGTGCGTACCTTGTTACCCTCCTACAAACTAAATATATGAGTCGCCATACAAACTGTTTCCGATTATCCAACAGACCATTATAATCAAAATACTTTATGAATCACTTCATGAATTATTCTACAAACCAAATTACCACCTTACCATTTCACCATAAAGTAAACTACAATTTCACTACTACCTCACAAAAATAAAGTGTTTCGTAATACTTTAAAAATTATTCTAGATACACTCTATTGGTTACTTACTTCCTCGAAAAGTGTTTCCAGTTAATACCTCATAAACATAAATGACCAATGTTCTCCTTGGTAACTAAGTCTAACCTTAGGATGTATCCCACACCTCTGCCTAAAACCATAGATAATAATGAGGTTCACCAACTATTAAACCTCTAACCTTACTTAGACATCTAAACCCATAATAATAGTTCATGAATCCCTCATTAAAATGAGACAAAATACTGGCTGAAACACTAAAAGTTTAGCAAATGTTTCTTGTACACACCATAATTAAGAACCAGTTTTACAATCTTTTGAAAACATGTCATTTCTACGCAACTATCAATTTCAGACAAATGGAGGTCTGCTTTTGAAATATGGTCTTAGTCAAATTTGTGCAAACATTTACTCAAAATAAAATCTCGAAAACAAATGTTTCTTCATTCCTTTAGGAAGAAAACAAACAAACCCGTAGAAAATCTTAAGAATTAACCACCATACTTTAGAATCACTAAACACCATAAACAAGGGGGCTTTGATCATACATTATATAACACACTGAGAAATTAGAGGTGCCTACGCTAACATAATAGTGAAATATCATTGAACCATCACCCAATGAATTCACCAAAGAAAAATAATTGCACCTCAGATAGAGGATGTGCTACTGACATAATGCTTAGATACCCATACACTAAGGGAAACCGTAGAACGACCTAGGGAAAACTCAAAACCTGTTCCAAACATCACCACCTCGTTCCCGACACTCTATCGGGTAACATAAACTGAGATCCGGGACGGATCTTCTGTAAGGTGGGTAGACTGTAACAACCCGTAAAATATTGGATTATTATAATAATATTTATTACATCAAAAAATTTAAATCGGTTCTTTTCTGACAACTGTCGATATTTAAATTTAAAAATGAGAGGTCATCTCGTTTCTTTAAAAATATGACACCGCACATACGGTACTTTTCCACTGAGTATTTTATCGTAAATATGAATTTAATATTATTTGAGTAAATTTTAAGCATACATAAGCTTAAACCATTGTTTCGGGAAGTTATGCCACACACTACAGACGCAGTAACACACAGAACTAAAAGTAAATACTGAGATAAGTGAAATATACACTTTTTATCATTCACTAATGAATTGCAAAAGAAATAGAGAGGTTATCTCGTAAATTCATAAAAACACTGCACCGCACGCATACCGACACGAAATTAGTAATGGCAAACAGTTATAATCAAATTTCTTTCTTTTTCTCTTTTTCTGCTCCCCATACCCCTTCGCAGTGCCCTAAGTCCCAAAAATCACAAAAATGGAGATTTCTTCTCCTTTTTGAAGGTCAAACGCAAAAATGGATCACCACCAGTCCCCATAAATGGTATCCCTATTCGCCTAGCAGTCACAAGACCCTTTTAAAGACGACTTTGATAGAAATGAGAGCCAAGAAAGGATTCCTACTCTCCATACGAGACTAAGAAGATTAGAGTCTAGCATTCCCTTTTATCCTCTTTAAATGGAAAGGAATTTCACAGGTTCAAGACACTTTCAACATAAACCAAAAATTAGGGTTGTCAAAGCAAAGGGGTTTTCAAGATTGATATGGAGGTTTTGCTAATTGAGGTGTTAGGAGCCTAATTCAAGTCTCAATTTCATCGATTACAAGAAGATTCATGTCCTAATTGGAGTTTCTCTCTTGCACAGTTCATCCCTTTCAATCCATCTGTTTTCTTGTAAGAATAATATTTCTTGTGTTAATTTTGTCAATAGGATTATTGTTTTGATTTCTTCCTCATTCGAATAGTTATGGAAAAATGGAAGAATTTCTGCTTTAGTGATAATGTTGTTGTTGTGTGTCGTGGCTGTCAAAAGAATAAACACAAAGAATCAATGAATAATTTGATAATTTGATTTCGGCTTATTTTGAATTTCAGAATATATAGTTTTGACTTATTCATGGCTTAGTTTACTGCTTATACTCGCTGACTTCCTTACGTTTTGCCTTGACTGAGCTTCAATCCCATTCGATAATGTGTACCTTGCTTGTTCTAATTGTGCGTCGACAGAAATCCACCCGTAGGGGGGCGTCTGTTCTTGATGTTGATCGGCTAGGATACACAAAGTGGTGTTGTGTGTCCGGTCAAATCCACGTGATGCTAAAGAATGCTCACTTCTTGTGTCTTGTGCTTGTATGGAGTCTGGTTGGTCTTAGTTATTTTTCAGCTTTGTGTAAATTTCGGCTTATAATTTCGTTTGAATACCTTACTTGGTCTTCGGCTTAGTAAGAAGTTTGTTCGTCCTCTTTTACGATTCGGCATGACGCCTTCTGTACATATAGACTCAAAAGGGTCTAAACCTTTGGGTTTTATTTGATAGTCGCCCAAAAAGGGTGCGTTTGTTTACTCATTTGAGTCGAGGGAAGGCAACATTTATGTTCTACCCGCCTCGACACAAGAGTCATTATAAACACATAGGGTTTTGAGTCTCATGGTCTTCTCGACCCTCTTCCGATATCGCGTATAACTGTTAATCAAATGGTATACCAAAATCTGTTCTTACAAATTCAAACACTAGTTGGGCCTAAAGTTGATTTGAGGTATGGTTATGGGTCACGAAGCCCAACAACAGCCCAATTAGAGTCTGTAGTTGTGCTAGCTATCCAGTCTAGCCCAAGATTTTGAGTCTGTTTGACTCTGATCAACCCGTGGTGCCGGTGATTATGACGACCCGCATTTGGGTATGTCGGTCTCGTGTGGCCCCTAGCATTGCTCAAATGAGCCTTGTTTCATTTAATCTTCATTCCATACGACTCATATAAATCTCATTCCACTCAATACCCTCGACAAAACAAATGCACATACGATGTACCCATTTGCAACCCAATTGCAACGCAACATACAATATATCATTAGTATTATTAAAAACGCATGGCACAAAATAAATTGTAAACATGTAAACAAAAAATAGAGATTTGAAAGACGTGTTATGGAAATAAAATGAGTTATTTTGTGCAACATGACTAGAAAACCTTACATTTTTTTGTTGCTAAGGTATCAAACTTGTAAATATTTATATATAGATATTAAGTCGGATATTAAAACTTGATAAAATTTAATATAAACTTTGACATTAGTCACCTCGGGTAAATAAAGTATACACCCAGGACATGCCAAATATTCGACAAATATATCTATTTCAACATATCATATTTTAACGATGACAACTAGGGTGAATATATCAAAACTTACATTGTATTTTCTAAAGTACAAATTATATTTACATTAAGTTAATGCTTAAATTTTCTTTTAAAATAAATACACTTATTTCAAACAAATGCTAGTGACTCATGAAATGTGTCTTGAAACTTACGGAGATTTTATTATTTCAAATATATACAAGATGGGGTATACTTAATTTTTTCTAAATACATTTATCCTAAGATACTAAATGAAATAAAATATATGTATGTACACGTAATATATGTATACATATCTCCTTCATTCACACTTCATGCGTCTCATATTATATGTACTTTTCTTTCCGAATGTCATCATTCGGTTATCATCAAGCCTAGATCTTGTTCACTCTTAATATTCTTGTTAGGATTTAGAAAATCCAGTTGTTAAAGTGTCGGTCACCTCAAGTATATGTAATCGTTAGAAAGCTCGTAGTCGTAGTTATTTTAATGTTAGTTAGTATTTAGTTAAGTAACACCGTGAAGGACTGACGGTCTTTACCCACTCAGATGCCCGATCCATGCCCGTAGGAGGCGTATGTGTAAGATACTATAAATACCCTCTACCTCCCAAGGTAGAGGGTTGGAGCTCATAATAAGATTTTCTTTCTCTCACTAAGCTTCCTAACCTCTTAACTTTCTCTCTAAACCCTAAGCCATACGCCCCATATATACTATGGTTTGATGTGTTTGTGAAATCCAATATGCTACAAATGGTATCAAGAGCCATGGTTTCATCATCCCTCTTACATGTTCTTGGATTTCTACTGGTTTTATATGGTTTTTGGGTTTGAAAAAATTTAGTGGTATTTGCATCATTTGGACCATTTCTAGTGTTAAAATTTGGATTTTGATTGTACTTTTGTGTTTAGAATCATCATAAGTGGTTAGGTTGTGATTTGGATGGCTTGAATCATTGTGGTTGGATTGTTTTTGGATTTAAAAGTGGCGTTTTTGTTGTTTTAAAGGTTGCGACTTGTGTCTCGTAAAGGTGTTCTGACGAGCGATTTGTCCTCTGTTGGAAGCGATTTGTGTCAGTTGAGAATTGCTTGTTTAAGCGATTTGTCAGGCTAGTGGTTGTACTTGTGCGATTTATGTGGAGAAGCGATTTGTCACTTCAAGAGACTTGTTTATTTAAGCGTGTTGTAGTTTAAGCGACTTGTCTTGGTTAAGCGATTTTTCATTTAAGAGGTTTGTTGGTTTAAGCGACTTGTATGTTTGAGCGACTTGCTTATTGAAGCGAGTTGATTGTTTAAGAGATTTGTCTTATCAAGCTACTTGTCAGTATACGCGATTTGTTAGTTGGAGCGACTTGTCTGTTTTGAGTGATTTGTTGGATGAAGCGACTTGTCACCTTGAGCGATTTGTCTCTTGAGATTTAGTGTTTCTTCGTGTTACATTTTACGGTTCTCTCTTGATTTAGTAAATCCCATGAAAGAATCTATTTCCGGTTTAATCAAAGAGTTTTAAAATCCGTGAGAATCAAGAATCATGTCTACCAACGTACCTACTATCATCTCTTTTGTTGTTGAAGACGCTCAAGTCTTTGGATCCGATACTAGCCCACCCATGCTAGATGTAACTAATTATGACTCATAGGCTCAACGAATTAGGTTGTACTACTTGGGTAAAGAAAATGGGGTCAACATTCTCAAATCAATTGATGAAGGACCGTACCAAGTTGAGACTACCGAGACATACTCGAAATTGTCACGATGGCTCAATGATACTAGGATTGGATAGACCAAAACATATGATGAACTTAATCGACAAGGACAAAAAGAGATACGATGTCGATATTAGGGCTTCAAACATTGTACTGTGGTCTACCAAAGGACATCTACAAGTTAATCAATCACAACACCAAGCCAAAGCAGTTTGGGACAATGTCAAGATGTCGCCTCCGGTTCGAATTAACTAAAGAAGACAGAGAGTCTCAACCGTATGATGATTTTGAGAACTTCAAGATGAACCTGTGGGAAAATGTCACTCGAATACTATGTGAGGTTCCACAAGCTCGTGAATGACATGAGGAATATCAAATGACAATGCCAAATATCCAAATAAATTCAAAGTTTGTGAACAACATGAATCCAGAATGGCACAAATTGTCACTATGATCAAACTTAACAAAGGATTGAGGAACACCAATTATGAGCAATCAGATGCTTATTTCTTGCAAAATGAGAAACATGCTTCGTTTGAGCGAATGATCATGGAAAGTTTAAGACCAATGTTGAGATGCAAGCTCTTCAAATGACTCAACCGATTCTACACCAATGTAGGGATTACTACCAAAGCATCACAAGTCATACCCTCTGAAATGGTAACCACAAGCTTATTCTCGATCCAGATAAGCCTCCTCGATGTCAAGCGGTCATGGAACACTTTGTCAATCAACGCCTTATGGTCAAGCAAAACTTGAATCTCACCCCACACACCAACAATCATCTCGAATCAAGGCCAAATATTCACAATCATGCTCTTTGTTAAAGAAGGAAAGATAGTGGTGCAAAATGTGCAAGGAAGACAAAATGCATACCTTCCACATAATGAGCAAGGGAACGTTGGAGCCGGATATGGGAATCTTTGGTCTTGGATATGGGAATGTTGGCGGTGGTGGTGGATATATGGGGTAATCGAATCGTGGAAGGAACATGGCTCAAGGTCAAGTAAAGCGCATTAAATGTTACAATTTGTGGTGGAGAAGGACACATCGCAAGGAATTGCACTCTTCCAAACGCTCTACAAAATGCGAGTACTTGGGATAAGATGTTTCGGTCCAAGCTCAAGACGGTGGAGCAATCTTGAATGAGGAAGAATTGCTATTTTTCTTGAGGAAATGCGAACTTATGATCTTGATGTGGATGAGCGACCGGTGTGGTATGGGTCGAACAATCCCAATGCATTTCAAGTCGCAGATCGTAATGCATTTGATTCAGATGTTGATGATGAACCAACCGCCTGACCATCTTCATGGCTAATATCTCACCGATGGTAACTCAAGGGCTTCTTCACCTAAACAGCCACTCCTTCCGTGGAATCTATCATCTCGAGGTATTGAAACTATATGATGATGTTGATGTGCAAAAGATACACGACAAAGTACAATCAATCAAGTTATTGAATCGATATTGAAAATATGGGTAATATCAATGTTGTCCTATATGAGCAATATGTGAAACAAAATGAAAGTGAAATTGTACAAAGTAATGCATCTTCTGCATCAATGATGACTATGTTTTGATGAATTCACGCATGTGCCTCGATGATTCTATTATTTCGAACTAAACGCCTATAAAGAACAAGTTGCTATATATGAACAACGTGCTAAGTTCGAATTGACCACCCGTGAGCAGGAGATGGATAAGCGATGCGGGTTTTCTCGACTGTGTCTTAAATTTATAGTGTCTCGCAATACCTATGGTCTACCCTAGTGCACTAACGGGCAGTGTACCCGGTCGTGTGTAGTGTAGTATTCGGTAACACCGAGGTCGTCCCAAGAGCTACGAGGATCGGAAATTAACTTAAGTCTATGTCACAATTTTAATTGCTTTTAAGATTATAATAATAAAACTAACTAATAAAACAAGGAGATAAAAGAAAGCAGAAAAAGGCAAGAGAAGTGATCAAAGAAAGATAGTGGTGCTAACCTAGTTAATCCTCCTAGCTAGTTATGTCTACATCTACTTACTTCCAATTACTTGGTGGGGTCAAAGTCGAGAGGACAAAGATTTGGTCAATTAGCCCTAACCTATCGAAGAAAGATGCCACCACATGAGAAATCAGGCACACCGTCATAAGTCCTGTTGTTCCGGGTCCCTAAACCGAGTCATTAAGCACCGCTACATGCTAGATTTATAATAGTGAGTGCCCGCCGTTAGGAACTTAGACACTCACCCCTAATTTTAAGTTCATCCAAACGATAGGTGATCGGTTGGTCAAATCGCACAAGTAGAAAGGGTCGGCATTTGGTCATATCTTACCCTTCCGTCTCGATCCGCTCACCTAGGGTCGATTGGTCATATCTCCTAGGCAATTGGCCTCTACCGCCATTCAAAACTACCGAACCAAAGGTGGCTACCAATAAACTAAGCATGCATACACTTAGAAATAGTTGCACGGAATAAAGTAAATGCAAACAAAACAATTAAAGAATCATAACTAGGCCACACTGTGGTGCTTAGCCAAACATATAATAAATCATACCAACAAAATGAATAAATCATAAATTGAATTGAACGTAATGTTTGATACAAATTACTTGATGTAGATCTAATAATGATGATGATCATGAGTGAATTCTTCCTTCAAACCGGCGGACTCTGCTGGAAAATGCCCCGAGTGGTGCTCTAATCGACCCTAGGAGAGGGGTGAAGAGAGATACTTAAAAATTCAGATTTAGGGGCTGTATTTATAGGTCGCGACATAGTTACAACAGAATCCTTATGCAAATTACGCCAGTAATTAAAGATGCGTAAAGAAATCGGATCTCGAATAGTTACGTCAGAGACTAAATTATTTAGTTACGTCGTAACTAAGTTACGCCGTAACTAAACAATGTTATTACGCCAATTCCGTACTTTTCTTCATCCTTTCTATATCATGAAACTTATTTGCACTAGAAGTTGCTTTTGGCCCCTGAAGTAGCGTGTTGATTCAAATTAAGTCCAAAAGCCTTAATAATACTTACGGTTTAGCCTCGTCGTTCTTGATATATTAATACTTGGTCCTCAAGTGAATAAAATAAATATTAACTTGTTGCTTCGGTCCTCGGACTTCAAAACTTTGTGCCTGTGTAATTAATTACTACAGAACTAAATTTCCATGTTACGCCGTAACCTTCACAAAAATAATTACGACATAACTATATTAAATGGTTACGCTGGATCCTTCAAAGCTCATATTTACGCCGTAACATTATTAAGCAGTTACGGCGTAACCATCACAAATAATTCATAGGCCCTCGTAAATCAATCTTCAGGACATATCTTTGGCCTTATATCACATCTTTTCCGCTCCAACGCCTCATTTATCCTGAAATGCAAATATGAACGAATATGAAAGAATTAAGTACCATATTAATGAAAATGAGGCCATAAACACGGGAATTTGATATATAAAAGATCAGGCTAATTTGATGTTATCAATAACCAAATACGTACAGTTATTAGAAAAAGTAATTTTAGAAAAGAAATGTTAAAACAAGAGTTAAACTACTTACAAGAAAAGCTTACAAAAACTGTTAAGCAAAAGCAAGAACTTCAAGAAAATGTTAAAGTGCTTAAACAAGAATTTAATGCCAAGGAATCAAAACTATTGAATGACTTTTCCAATCTAAAAACTTTGAAAAATAAACTTGAAAATAAACCTGCATGCAAAGGGAACACCATTTGATCGCTCACATGATCACTAAGCACGTAGTCTTAAGAGATAAGCATAGTATTCCCTAGTAGAGGAGCCAAATCCCGAGTATTGTAAAAGGCTAAAGCTTTCCATACGATTGTATATGATGGTAATGAGATCCTCAAGCCTAGGCAAACACCATCATGTATTGGAAGCACGGAAGAGGATAGAAAATTAGAAGATGCCTCTAGGAGAAAATGGATAAGAAGCTAAAAGATCCTCGATGTAAAAGCAAAACATAACGGTCAAACCCCATGATTACACTAAAGAAAATTAGATTTCCCAACATGTTTAAGTCTCAAACTCAATTAACCCCTGAACAAGTTTTTGGAAAAAGACATGGATAAGCAAAAACAAATGTACTTGTTGAAACAAACACTCCCCTTAGGAAAGTGCCTTGACTCATGTATCCTCCTAATACACCAATGCATTTAGTTCCCGAACTCTTCCCACTAAGAGCAAGACCTTAATCACCTGTATGTTGTTTATCAACTATTCGTTAATTTTGAGAAGACATGTAAGAAGAGAATCACACCTAGGGGATAATCAAGAGGAGAGGGTTTGAGCAAACGAAAGAATGTTATTTAACCGAGGTCATACCTTTCTTTAAACAATTAAAAATCAATTTGAAAGCCTTCAAAGGGGATAGACTCGTAGATTAAAGAAATGGAAAGGAATTTGATGAAATGATAGTTGTGGTCAATAATTATGAACGTGAACTCAAATATAATGAAATTGAAAGGAAGAATCAGATATCTTAAATGAGAACTTAATATCGGTATGTGGCTCAAGATGTGTTTTATATCACATTAAGCATTCTATTACGGCTTCAATTTCATGAATTATCTCGTTGCTTTGAAAGTTTCCCATGATCGTGTCATTGAGCTTGAGAACAAAAACTCAAAACTAAATGAGAAAATTGACCAGATGATCACAATAATTTGGTAAAACACTTTTCTAAGCTGGAAGTTGAACATTTTGATTTGCAATTAAAATATCAACATCTCAAAGAAAATGTTAAAACCTCAAACATCAAGATATCCTCGGATGTTCCGTAGTTTGATGCGATTTTGAAATAAACAAACGTGACGAACATATTCAAGCTCACCGTAACACGATCGAAAGTTGAAACCCAAATTTCACAATTAAAGGGTGAAAAGAACAATGTGACCGGCTCTCAAATGCCTCCTCCTTTAGATTCTCAATTTTCTCAAAACTTTCATCTTCAAAACATCATTAACGTATTACAACAAGAAAATGAGAGATTTCTAGAAGAAAATGAAAAGGTCAAACGACACTTCAAAGAGTTATACGATTCAATGAAAGTTACTCGTGACAAGAACAATGAAAAATAACTTCACAAAGGAAATTGAGAATCAAGAGTCGTGCAAAGGGAAAATGCCACTTGTCTTTAATGACAATGTTACATCAAAGGCATCCGCAGATTCTAAATATATTGATCAAGTAAATACATTCCTCCTCATCTTATAAATAACGAACTTGTGTTTCATAACTATTTCTGTCACCTTAAGGATAGTCTAGAATGTCTCCGTGTGATTGTAGAAGAGGATAGCATAAATAAGTCACTTGATAGTGAAATTAGGTATGCATGCGTATATGCCAAACGATCTTAGGAGCTGTTAGAATGTTTAAGAGCAACATACCCTAAATCCTTATGTGAGAAAGATAAAGCTGTGATGTCTGGTTCTATGCCTAGTGCTAAGTATGCAACCCATTCTATGCCTTATTCTATGCCGAAAGTCAAGCATGTGAGCTTTGTGTGCCTATAAGTACTTGAGATCCCAAAGACTTCTAGATCGGGAATGAAAAAGTAGCAAAACCAACTAATGTTCCCATAATTCCCTACAAGAGTAATCGGTGGTACAAAAGCAAGCGGGTCAAAGCCTCCGTGCAATACAAAGCAAGATAGGACCTCGCAAGCTAAGAGTGATCAATGGAAGAGAGTAGAAGACCACCCTAGGAACATTAAGTTTGATTTGAATAAAACGAATCATGTTGATTCTAGTATTAGCTATAAGCGTAATGTAATTAATTCGAATTATGCTACTATTTTCAAAACATGTAATGAATGCTTGATGTCTGGTATTAATCATGAATGTGTTGTGAATGAGATGAGTAATACGGCAAAATTTCCTGTTAAAATGGTTAACACTAGACAACTGGATAAAAGGTCAAGACCAAGGAGGAAGAGGGCTAGAAAATATTGGAAACCAACAGAAGAAAATTTAGTAATGTAGGTTATCATTGGATACCCTCCGTCAGAATTCAATCTTAACGAGTTGTTCCTAAATTATCTAGATCAATGCCCATTAGGAAATGGATGCCCACCGGTAGAACTACACCTTTAAGAAGTGAACATACTTTGAATAGATCTCTGCTTCTACTAGCCCGGCATCTACCTCTAATGATTTTATTGATTATGTTTCGATGTGGATGTTCCAATCTCGCTTTCTAACCAATCGAACCCATTCTTGCATGGGGATCCCAATTATCCGCTTATCCATTCTTGTCTCGTGTTCAACTGCAGTCGCTCAAATCGTTTTGTGGTACTTGGACTCGGTCGTTCCAAGCATATATTTGAGACCGCCATGCTCATGAACTTTGTGAGTAAATTTATTGGGACCGTTAGATTCGGAACCACCATTTTGGTGCAATTATGGGTTATGGAGATTATGTTGTTGGTGATAGTGTAATCTCCGTGGTATATTATGTTGAAGGTCTTGGTCATAACCTATTTTACGTTGGTCAATTCGTGATTCCGATCTAGAGGTGGCTTTTAGAAAACATACTTGTTTCGTTAGAGAACTTGATGGTGTGGAACTTTTAAGAGGAACTCGTGGTACAAACCTATACACCATCTCTATCGAAGATATGATGAAGTCTTCTCCAATCGCTTGTTGTCAAAGGCTTCAAAACAAAGTCATGGTTATGGCATCGCTGCCTTAATCACTTGAACTTGGCACCATTAATGATCTTTCCGAAAGGACCTAGTAAGAGGCTTACCCAGATTAAAGTATGAAAAGATCATCTTTGTTCAAGATGCCAATTGGGAAAAAGGTGAAATATGCCCACAAACCCAAACCCGCAAACTCGCTTATGGAAGTTCTTCATACTCTTCATATGGATTTGTGCGGACCTATGAGAGTGCAAACGATAAATGGGAAGAAATATGTATTAGTCGTTGTTGATGACTACTCTCGATTTACTTGGGTTAAGTTTTGAGGACAAAGGATGAAACTCCGATGTCATCATCAAACTTATCAAATGTACCGCAGTTCGACTTAACAATATTGTTAGAATTATTCGAACATACAATGGCACCGAGTTTTTAACAAAGACCTAAGTCAATTTTATGAAAGCATTGGAATCACCATCAAAGAAGTGTTCCACGACGCCTCAACAGTAACGGTGTAGTTGAAAGACAAATCGGACCCGTGTTGAAGCCGCAAAACAATGCTAATTTACTCAAAGGTTCCAATGTTTCTTTCAAGCCATTGCCACCGCTTGCTACACCCAAAATCGTTCCTCATATACACCACTCATGTAAAAACTCAATACTAACTTGTCCATAAACGAAAACCCCGATCTCTTCTACCTTCGTGCATTTGGTGCTTTGTGCTATCCAACCAATGACACCAAGATTTAGGTAAATTAAGAGCTAAGGCGGACATTGGAGTTTTTGTGAGTTATGCACCAAACAAGAAGGGTTACCGAATCTACAACAAAAGAACTCGAGATATCATGGAAACTATTCATGTCACGTTCGATGAGCTGTCTGGGCAAATGGCTCCAGGACAATCAAGTTCTAGACCCGCATCACAACCTTCATTAAGTAGTCCCATTAGTTCTTCTCTTGTACAAAATCCCTCACCCGCAATTCCATATGTACCCCCTTCGGAAGATGACTTACAGAAATTGTTTGATCCAATGTTAGATGAACACAATGAGCCTATTGCTAATGATCAGTCAAATCCATCAATAGAGGCTGCCCCTAACCCAGTCAACGTAGATAACCCATCAGTTTCTATGTCATTGAGTCAAGAAGCATCCACTGCAGATCACTCATCCTTATCATCAAATCCTCAATCATCGAGTGTACATCATGGAATTGTTTCGAACCTATGATGGAGATAACCCTTTGCTACTCACGAAGATGCTCCATTTGAGAACATATTTGCTCTGAACCAACTTCAAAACCGACTTCATCAGAGATCCAAACTCGCTACTTCGCCTCCTCAACAACCACACGAACACCTTAGAAAATGGACACATGACCATCCATTGGACAACATCATTGGAAACCCTTCTCGCCCAAGATCCACTGCAAACAACTTGCAATTGATGCCTTATGGTGCTTCTTCAACTCCGTACTATAGAAGGTCGAACCAAAGAACGTTAAACCGCCATGATCAAGACAAATGGTTCAACGCCATGCAAGAAGAAATTCATGAGTTCGATCGACTAGATGTATGGGAACTAGTACTGCTCCCGATCGTACTATGATCATTGCTCTAAAGTGGATCTTCAAAGTAAAACTTGATGAGCATGGTGATGTGCTAAAGAACAAGGCTCGATTGGTTGCAAAAGGATACCGTCAAGAGGAGGGTATTGACTTTGAAGAATCATTTGCTCCATTGCATGTATCGAGGCAATCGAATCTTCACGGCTAACGCCGCAAGTAAGAACATGGTAGTTCATCGATGGATGTAAAGACGCTTTTCAACGAAGATCCGAGAAGTAGTATACGTCGCCTAACCCGAAGGTTTTGTGAATCCGAGCATCCTACTCATGTCCGTCGCTTGAAGAAGACCCTTTAAGGTTTGAAGCAAGCTCCAAGGGCATGGTACGACACGCTATCGAAGTTTCTTGTATCTAATGGATTCAAAGAAAGGAGCGTTGATCCGACATTGTTCACCGTAAAGTCGCAAACACTTATTTCATGTTCAAATCTATGTTGATGATATTATTTTTGCCTCATCGACCCCAATGAATGTGACCGCTTTTATAAGGAGATGGGCTCCAAATTTCAAATGTCAATGATGGGATAAATGTCATTTTTCTTGGGATTACAAATTTCACAAAGTCCCGAAGGCATTTTATCAATCAATCTAAATATGCTAATGAAAACTTAAAGAAATTTGGATTTGATTCTTTTGACCGCTGACACTCCCATGGTGGAGCGTATTAAATCGGATGAGGACCATCAGGATCATGGTTGACCAAACTAAATATTGTAGTATGATTGGGTCCCGATGTACCTCACCGCCGAGAGACTAGACATTTTGTTCGATGTATGCATGTGCTAGATACCGTGCTAAGCCTACCAAAAGCACCTTGAAGCGGTTAAACGGGTCTTCGGTATCTCCAAGGAACCATCAACATGGGACTTTGGTACCGAAGGACACCAGTATGTCACTAACGACCTATGCGATGTTGACCATGCATGGTGTCAAGATAAACGTCAAGCACGCCAGAGGTGCTCGATTTTGGGTGATAAGCTTGTGAGTTGGTCTTCAAAGAAACAAATGAGTACTTCTATATCCTCTATGAGGCAGAATACATAGCCATGTCATCTTGTTGTGCTCAAATCCTATGGATGAGATCCCAATTATCGACTATGGCTTTGAATTCAACAAAATCCTCTCAGATTGTGATAACAAGAGTGCCATTGCTCTCTCATGCAACAACGTTCAACATTCAAGAGCAAAGCATATCGACATTCGACATCACTTTATCGTGGAGCAAGTGGAGAACGGTGTGTTGGAACTTTATTTTGTGAAGACCGAATATCGCTTAGCGACATCTTCACCAAAGCTCTTCCTAGAAAACATTTTGAGTTTATCCTTCCACGACTTGGTCTAAAGAGTCTACAACCGAACACTCAAACGTCTTCAAGAGGAAGACGAGGAGTAAAAGTTTTTCTTCATCCATCTCTTGTAAATATTTATTCGTATATATATATATATATATATATATATATATATATATATATATATATATATATATATATATATATATATATATATATATATATATATATATATATATATATATATACAAAATTATAAAACCCACAAAAAGAAAATAGAAAAATATAAAATTTTAAAAATCTATAAAAATCGAAAATCTTTGAAAAAGCGGAATATATATATATATATATATATATATATATATATATATATATATATATATATATATATATATATATATATATATATATATATATTCTATTTTGTTTCTATTCTTTGATAACATCTACGGTCTTTGATTTGTCACTCTAAGAATGACACGGGTCTTTAGATGAAGTTCGATTGTATATAAGCTTTGAAAAAAAAAAAAAAAAAAAAAAAAAAAACACACAACAAAAAGCATTTTGAGAGAATGAAAACAAAGGTTTATAGTCATTTCAGATTGTACCCCATTTTAAAAGAAAGAACGAGCCATGCCTAATCTTACTTTTCAAATCTCATGCTCGATTCTAAAAACAAATGTTTGTCACCAAAAGACAACAGTTTCCTTCACAAATATTTTCCTTCTATAAATTCTTCCGAAAAATATTTGTTATCTAATGAAACTAAATAGCTTTGAAAAATAACTCGGACTCAATTTTTGAAAATCATCTGGACTTGTCATTTGTCAAAACTCTATCTCTCAATCAACAACTTATTTCATTGATTGAGGGAGAATGATTTCAATTAAATCAAAAAGTTATTTGTCAAACAATTGCAATGTCTTATACAATTGGTTCAGACCTTGGCTAATGTTATGTTTTCATAAGATACTTAAGCATGCTTGAACATTGGAGTTTAAAGTCTCAAAATCTGATCCTTATCAGTTAAAGTATTTTTCAAAAGCAAGTCACAATTCTCCTCCAAAGTTTTCAAAATTAATTTAAATCAATAGAGATCACAAATCTCAATGGATTTGAAAATTGTGATCGGGGGAGAATATTGTGATTTAAATTGGATTTAATCTGATAATTCGATAAATGGTTTTATAAGTGATTAGCAAGGTCTCCTCCCTACATGTGCCAAACGATTTCAAATTTTCCATGCACATGTTAAGGGGGAGCATCTATATCAAACCAAAAAGGATTGAAACGTGATTGATTTGTCTCTAAGTGCAGGTTCTCCCTAAATGTACAAAATACTTTCGAATCTCAATGCACATATTGAGGGGGAGCAACTTTTTGAAAACCACATCCTTTCCCATCTTTAACAAAGTATTTAAAATACTAATTTTAATCGGGAAAGTGATGTCGATATTTTTAGAAAATGTTGATCAAAGAAGTGAATTCTTCCTCTTGCCTCCATGTGCCAAAATAATTTCAAACATACGATGCACATGTTGAGGGGGAGCTTTTTCTGAAATATCAAAACAATTCAGGTACAAAATGCTTTGATCATAGATCACAAGTACCTGGATTGATTATTCAAACGGTTTTCGAATGGTTTCAATGGCAGAAGAACAATACCAAAAAGACCGACCAAATTTATTTTATGCATGGAGATATAAGGATGGTTAGGTTAGGTATTCATTCCCACGATCCCGCCTTGAGCCGGAGGATCTACCGAGGACAATTCACTATATAGTGTAGAAGTCCTTAGGTATGATGAAAAAAGGAGAAAATGAGAAATGGGAAGAGTGCGGATCGAGATAGAACTAGAACTGGAATAAACCCAACAATGTTCTAGTTATGAAGTCTCGTAAGTAATCAAGGGTTGAAGAATGAAAAAGAAATGAATGTGAAAAGGGTGAAAAGAAATAGCCCTCCAAAAATTCAACCTTAGGCGTAAACCGGTTCAATTCATATACTATGGTGGTTACCAAGGTAACATTGGTATTGAAGACAAGACGTCATGGACCCGATGGACGCACCGCACTACAACTTCCCAAGCTACTCAAGTTCCTCTTAAAAGGACTTGTTTCATTCTCACGGGAACCTACATTATCTATCGAATTTCTCTTAGAGATTGTTGATATTGAAGAGGAGACCCTCTCCCCGCCTCCCAGCATAGGAACCAAATGTGCACTATTAAGTCTAGAGCCACGAGATCATCAATAAATCTCTCTATGACACAATCAATGAAGACTCTATGTTTCACACAATGTGGAAAGTGAGATTATATCTTAAGAGTCCTACGCATTATCCTTGTGGTATTGCCAGAACATCTGAGTGATATGTAAAATATTCACGATGAAGATGGAAATCCTTCTAGAGCCAACATCAAACAAGCTCTTGGTAGGTAACATGTGAAATCTATCCAATAGATCAAACTTGTAACAACTGGATTGAAACAATGGGGCGATTCAATATTGAATCAACCTTGGTCCAGGAAATGGATTGACGGATACCTTTGAAAAACCGGTCGTTGTGCTTAAAATTTTATTCACTAGCACATGGACTGTGTATTAATATTTCAAAATAAAAGGTGTTTATGATTGATAACTGATTTTCTTTAAAACCTTCGTTGTATTG
Organism: Chrysanthemum lavandulifolium; assembly: GCA_022545495.1. Taxonomy (NCBI): domain Eukaryota; kingdom Viridiplantae; phylum Streptophyta; class Magnoliopsida; order Asterales; family Asteraceae; genus Chrysanthemum; species Chrysanthemum lavandulifolium. The sequence continues at coordinate 97,029,913 of CM040238.1, forward strand.
CAAAACACTTTATATTAAGCAAGACACGATTGTTTTTCAAATCACTTTTCATCAATCGCTGAATCTCAATTATTGGTTTACTCACTCCGTGTTGTCTTCTTTGAGACGTTCGGTTTGAGAACAACTAGAGCAATGCGAAACCTCATCAAGGAAATTCTTAGAATTCCACCGATCATAGGCGTACTTGTATCGATCAATGGGGAACCGTGGGCCGTGTACCTTAATTCAACAAAAGTGATCAAAGACACTTTTCGTGCGCTTTATTGCTAATCGTTGTATGCGGTACTCCCAACGTTTCGGTGATCGAATTGAGAGGTCAATCCATAGCCGCATGCTCACACAACACATTTATCTCTAAAGAAATCATGATAAGTGCATCAACGACTGATATTTTCACTCCATGCTTTTGCTACTGCCGCAAATATCATGAATCAACTAAAGCTTCCGCTACTCTGATTAGAAGAAATCATGCTCCAGAATGTGAGCATGCCGGTCCAATGTCACAACATCACATAATGTCAACACTACAAAGGAAGAGTCAGAGATTTATGGAAGCTGATGATCTCAAAGCCGGCTCAAAACTCATCATCACGTGGATCAGTTAAAGACCTCCACTTGGATTAACCAAACATGCAAAATATGAAGAATCAAAGACTACGAGCTACTGAGAAAGAACTTAATCAAGAATCCTAGAACAATCAAATGTAATATCTGTTTGTATTCTTTGTAAGTTGAGGTGACCTCTCTTAGGGGGAGATTGTTAGGATTTAGAAAATCCAGTTGTTAAAGTGTCGGTCACCTCAAGTATATGTAATCGTTAGAAAGCTCGTAGTCGTAGTTATTTTAATGTTAGTTTGTATTTAGTTAAGTAACACCGTGGAGGACGGACGGGTCTTTACCCACTGTATGCCAGATCCACAGCCCGTAGGAGGCCTATTGTGTAAGATACTATAAATACCCTTTACCTCCCAAGGTAGAGGGTTGGAGCTCATAATAAGATTTTTCTTTCTCTCACTAAGCTTCCTAAACCTCTTAACTTTATCTCTCTAAACCCTAAGCCATACGCCCCATATATACTATGGTTTGATGTGTTTGTGAAATCCAATATGCTACAATTCTTCCGTCATATACTTTCTGCGTGTAAACTTCCATAAGCCAATGCACATAAACTCTTGAAAATATATTTTCAAACTTAAATAAAGCCACACAAACAACAACAACAACAACACAAACCCTTAAAACTTATAAAGTTTTGATAAACTGCGTCGAGTCTTAAACATGAATAAAGACTAAATTGCCGTACTAAATTAGGTCGCGTGTCGGAGCCGTGCACTACTACTAATTGATTTATTCCACCTCATACTGCACATAGCTGAGGGGAGTTTCATAGCCCCTACTTTTACCTATTTTATACTTGTTTTGGGGGAAATACATGCTCATTTTACCTAAATGAATTTATTTACAGAAATTATGCATTTCCATGCACACTATGCTTTATGATTGATATGTTTACCTACTATGCTATTGAATATTTTCTTGCCAACTTAATTGTTTAAAGTTACATCACACATAGATGTTTTATGGACCATACCAAAATGCTTTAATTAGAATATTACGCAGCTAAGCCTAAGTCCTTAGATCCCAAAATGCCCTTTTCATGAACTGTCAATTCCTGCAGGGAAGCGCGAATGTTATAAATAGATCTATTAGGGGTAACTCCCCTGTTCGGTTGGCCCCGCATGGGTCAAGGCGAAACATATAGCATGTCGGAATCGAGTGTATTTGGATAAACACTCGCGTTGGGCCTTATTAGTATGACTTCATTTTGCATACAGAAAACTGTCGTAGCTTCGGTTGCATGAACTTAGTGCTAGCGTAATAGATATAATATATGACATTATATTCGTTGTAATGTACATATACCCTACTTATGGTCCACTAATAAAAATCTTTTATCTAAGGTAAACACAAACTTTTATGACATTATGCAAGATGTAATGATCAACAAAACAAAATGTTAAATGGTATGCTGAAGTGCCATTTCAATAAACCTATAAACTAACCAACCTCGTGTTGACACTTTTTAGCATGTATTTTCAGGTTTTGAGGTGATAGCTTATCTTTGGAGGCGCAAGGCAAAGGCATGGCATGGTCATAGACGACTCTGTTTTATGTATTGGGACCACATTTTGATAATGGGCCATTTTATGCACTAATCAATAATGTAATCATTGTTTTCAAGAAATGAATAAAAGTTTCTTTATGAAAATCAGTTGTTCTATGCTTATGTTGTGATATCAATTTAGTATCACCCCAAGACTTGTGTGATTCCGCTGAGCCATTTTGAGGGTGTTACAATAATGAAAATCATTTGTTCTATGCTTATGTTTGGAACAAAAGCTATGCACAACCTTATCACATTTAACCCAATTTACCACTTTAGGCTTGTCACTCCTTAGCTTTAGTGGGGGAGATGTGTATCCTTGCCAAGCTTATGATAGAATATTCGTCACGACTGAGCAATTGAGCGAATTACTTAAATGTTATCACATAGATTAGTTGAATGATTTGAGTGATTTCATTTTCCTCCTTCGTGACGTGTTTGGTTGTGCAATTGAGTTAAACGAATGAATGCTTAATTAAAAAAAACATCATTGACAATTGTTTAGGATACATTTTTATAAGTTTAAATCTAGAGTTTACATGAGGAAAACTAAAGTGCAAGTGGGGGGATATTTGATGATATCAAATAATAACAGTTTATTAGCATTATTTATCCTTTGTATATTGCTTATTTTGTATTATTTTTTATGAGAATTGATACTTAATCTCTTACTTTTGTAAATCTCATCTATAAACAAGTATTTGGTGAAAGTTAGCTATTTTGGACGTAAATTGAAGCAAAATGGATCAAGTTGGTAAATTTTGCTGAACTAAAGGAAGATACACCGTATCATTCTAGACAGATACGCCATGCATCAAGACTTAGACGAATTTGAAGACCATTGCCTGACTTTAAAGAATACGTCGCATGGAATTCTTCCATGCGCCGTATATGAAACCTTGGTCAACAGAAAGATCTAACTTATCTGCTCAAGATACGCCGCATAAATACTTTGACATGCGCCGTATCAACCTGAAAACTTCACAGAGAAATACCTTGATTACAAGACACATACGCCGTATCAAGACTGAAGATCCGCTGTATCATATGGCGGTGTACAAATATTCCAGAATATAATAATCTTGGACCACGCGAAGTTACCCCGTGTAAAACCCTAAAAATCTAAAATATGTGAAAAGACCATTTTGCCCCTCAAAGCTAATGCTTATAAATACGTAAAATACGTCAAGCTCATTAAATTTAATGCTAACCTAACTCATGAATAACCAAATTGTACAAGATGATAAAACCAAGCCCACTATAAAATACATATATTACACGTTTAAGAATGCATGGGCCAAATTCACATATAATACAAGAACATGTAATTTAAAACCAAGCCCACTATTTTTGTATTTTGGAAAGTCATAATTATGTTTTGATTTCCCCTACTAATCGGACAAATCCCCTTCCCATTAATCCCATTATTCTCATTTTATTATCTTACCAAATTACTCATTCAAAATAAACGAATGAAACCCTAGAAAAAAAATAAAAGTGGCGGCATGTTCTTTTCTTCCTCCTTCCAGTCGATCATAAGCAAGCATCAAAGGGACTGTGATGAGGTGTTAGTAATCGTGAGTTTTGTACTCTCGAAGCTGTTGTGGTCGTGACTTATGGAGGCTGTCGTAGCTTTTGGTTCGAAAGGATTGTGCTCGTGGGCATGCTAGGTCGAGGGTGTGGCTGTTGGGGCCTAGGCTGTCGTGGGTTTTGCTTCCTTGGTTCTCGTCCTTCCTCTCAATCACAACAAGGGTAACATATCAAATCTCGTTTCTTTTCTCCCTCTCAACTTGTTTTGTAATCCGTGTGATGTCTCCTTCAAATGAATGCATGTTCACGAATCAAACTTCACATAAAATGACACTTTAGTCTCATAATATCATGAATAAAAGACACCTAAGATATCAAATGGGAAAGACCATATGTCAACCATATACAATATGTTTTGAACCTAAACTTGACATACATATACATGACATAATCATGTTTCATTTATTTCTATCCAAGCTAAAATAAGGTAACAAGAAACGTATGTATTTCTCGACTAAATGGCTTTTGTTTCGCTAATGATTTATGTTAAATGTCTTGAATTGGTTTGATGTGATCGAATGGATTAAAAGAGGAATGGGTCATGTCACGGCTGAATTTGGACACCAAGAGGGTCGTTATACCTTTGTTTGGGATAAGGGTTTCGAAAGGCTAGGAAATGAAAAAAAAGGGTGTCGACTAGAACTAGAGTTGTCATAAGATTTTTCAATTTAATAAAAGTTAAAGGTTGATTTGTAAATAATGAAACTTGAAGGGTTGGCTCGTTAATGAGGTAAAACAATGGACTAAAGTCGTAAAATAAGTAAACTTGTGATATTTACACTTTAAACCCTATTCTTTGCAATAATGACTGTTTTGACCCTCAACTATTATAACTTATCATAAATGACCCTTAAGATATTATAATAATCATTTTCATCATTTTAACCTAATTTGACATTAATTACATCATAAAAGACTAAACCTGCTAATTATAGAAAACTGCTATTTTTGGAAAGTTACTTAATATGGAAACTCACTAAATCGGGAAACCTGCATAAAATAGAAAGTTACCTAAAATGAAAAGTTACTTAAAATGGTTAAGTTACTTAAAGTGAAAACTTACTAAATAAGGAAAGTTACTATATTTGGAAACTTGCTAAAAATGGAAAGATTCTCATAAACCATAATGGACTTAATCTAAAGTAAAACACGTTAACTAAATCTAATAAATGAATATCCTTTCACTTCCGTAGATCCCTGTAGGAAGGAGTAATCTTTCGTGTCTTGTGTTTCATCTACTTGTGTATGTCTTTGCTGTTGAATCAGGTACAGATATTCTGACCTTATCTCTTAAGGTTTCTCATGATTCTTACGCATCTTTTTTATATTAGCTTGACTAGTTTTGCCTTTGCTCTGAGCCTTATTATTAGGGTTCCCTTATATGCCTTTGCTATGTTCCATTAGTTTTGTGAACCTTTTGATGTTGAACCTTGCTTTGAACCTTTAACATGAACCTTTAGATTATGACTTTCATTTGACCCATAAGTTTAGTACCCGAGCCATTTCCTAGCCATGAAGGTAACATGGCCATGTCTTTGATTCACCACTGACATGACTCTAGTGTGGTCGAGTGATGTTCCACACCGTCCCTTTTGTTATATATATATGATGAGCTCAATAATTATTATATATGCTTAGCCACTATGATTTGTACAGGGGCATATGGATGCATCCTAGATTTGATTTGATTTGCATTTGATGTGATATGATATATTTTGGAGACTAGTGATGTGTGCAATAAACGCCTTTCACAATTTTGGGAGCTAGCTACTCCATGGTTACTAATGATATTATGTGATTTGATTTGTTTGGGCTCGGGGTAGTTTACTGATATTTTTCCTTTCATGTCCTTTCATCTTTATTATGCCTCATGTTATTCCACAATGCAACATACTCTGTATTTCTTGTTTTAGTTCCCTTGATTACTCATTCATTCATTATCCTTATGTGATTCGTCCGACTAACATATTATACTCCATTTCATTTGATTTGTCATACTCTTATTCCATTTTAGTTGTCTATCAAGCTTATACTTCGAACTGTCATCACATTCACTTACCGAACCATTATATGATTTTTGGATTCATGTGTTGACTATGCTATTATATGATTTACGTGACTATCCATTTACCCTTCTATTACATGACTTATGTGACTATCTGTTTCCAAGCTATTATGTGACTAATTGATTCACCCGTTTGCCATGCTAGTAAGTAATTATCTGGCTCATCCGTTTACCATGTTATACCTAGTCAGTTGCTTTTGTGGCTATGATTATCATTTAGTGTTCCTATTTTCTATTTGTGACTACCATGCTTGTACTTTTGTTGGTACTTTCTGATGCTTATGTTGTTAGTTCGACATAGTAATTGATGTTTACCTACCTTGTTGATCTGTCATGTTTACACTTCTGTTTATGCTACTGTTTGATGACGAAAATGGTTTAACTTATGTTATATGTCTAGTTAACTTGTTTAGTTGCCATGTTATGTCCGTGTTTAGTTAATTCATTCAATACTGATGTTCGTTCTGTATTCCTACTTGATACATTTGGCTACCATGTTTATACTACTGTTAGTATTTCCACTGTTTATGATACTTGTTATGTTATTAACTGTGGGTTATCTGACTTGTGTGATTGCTATGCTTATATTCAATTTAATAGCTTTCGCCTGCTTTTTGATGTCTGTTTGGCTTATATGTATTCTGATTACCTGATTTATTTGGGTGTCATGTTTACGTTAGCTGATACGCTGTCTGCTATGCTTGATTATGGTTTGGTTACTTGTCTTGATTATGATATTGTTCATCAACTCCTATTTGATTATGTTTCGGTACCTGTATGTTTGGTTATTAATATGTTCTTATATTTGCTCAATGATTCGCTGCCTTGCTTTGTTTTGGTCTTCTTTGATTTTAGTTTCTTCTGGATATCTGTTAATATTATGTTCCACATGTTCCTCATTGACTCATTATGATCATTCGTTGCGATCTTGTTATTAGTCTCCTTTGTTTCTTTTTTTTTGTATTTTTATTTTGTTAGATTTTGTTTTGTTATATCTGTTCACTGGCCTTTTTAAGCTCAGCCGCATTTTCTTTTCCATTGGGCAGGTACCAAGTAGGATGCTGGGATTTGTTGGGTTGAGAGTAGGAGCATTTGAGTGATCCGACCCTAGTTTCCCTTATCTTATTGGACTAATTTTGAAGAGCAATTGTTTTGATATTTCATTTTATTTTTTACATATTGGATTTTGTATTTTTCCTTGTAAGTCATTCGTTCATATGACTTGGTATTTTATTTTATAAGACTTCCGCTTGCATCTACTTTATGTATGTTCTGATTTGACACCATAAGCGTGATACTTCTACCCTTGCCGGGTTGGGGTGTTACAATTATGGTATCAGAGCTAAGGTTTCCTCTTGTTGACCTTAGAATTGACCAGTGAGGACTTGGGTAGACATTAGGCTTCCGTCTGTTTTGATCTTTCCAGATTCTTTTGATTTTCGTTCATATTTGATCTCGATATTCTTTTGTCTTCACTATTTTGACTTTCTTCTTTTCGCATTTGATTTTATTTGTTTTATCTTCGCGCATTCATTTGTCGATCATTTAGATGGAGGCTACTCGTAGAGTCGAAGATGATGGTGCCGACCCTACGTTGCTGCAGAATATAATATTTGATTTTCGAACCGATTATGGAGAGGTTCGTGAAGCAAAGCCGCACCGACCGCAATCCGCCGGAGACATCGTGGATCTTTGGTGGAGGGAGCTGGACGGATCAACCAGAGGTGCAAAGACGGAGACAAGATTTAACCGGTGGACACTTGGAAGACGTATGAGCAGAAGAATTATGGCCGGCGTACTTTAGACGTGCGGAGAAACCACCACCAAGATTCGGGCATATTGTGGTCAACAGTCCAACTGTTGGGATGCTGAGAAGATTCATCTACTTCATATGATTGGGCGCTTTTGGATGATGGATTCCTATGGCTTGATTCTTCGGTGTTACTACGACCTCGCGTTGTGTTTTATATCTCTTTGATAAATCTCGATTTTCATCCATTATTTTATATGATTTGTATTATTAGGTTAGACCTTGCGGCACTTTGTCATTTTTGTGAACCTAAGGCTATTTTGGATCGTCAGTAATGAGTCGTGATGAACCGTCTTAAGCAAGTTGGTGGCCTTCTTTCTTTGGTGAAATGGTAAGTTGATTTGAGGTATTTTGTGCTGCCTGTATGTGGATCTGGTTTGATTTGGTATCTTACCTGCTACTTATATGAGTATCTGTTTTGTCGTGATGTTGGATATGTGGTTTGTCATGACCCGAGATAGAATATGATGACAATGAGGACTTGTTATGTGATTCAAGTATTATGATGCCTGATCAACGTGATAATACCAAGATCATATAATTTGAACTTATTGGGATCATACGATGTCTTGAGTCGTGCCTGAGGTTAGTAAGTTGATGAATTAGAATTATATCTGTGTGTCGGCCTTTGCGTTATTCCCGATTGTGCGGGTATCATACCCATTATGTTTCACACTTCCGATATGTTGATAATTCGATAAGTGCCTCTCTGACTTTTAGCAAGATCCTTGTTTGTTCAAGACCTGATTCGAGTTGGGAAGTTCCTACCATTTAGCATAACCTCCGTATTTGTCTCATGTGTATGCGTGCGTCATGTATGTCTTTTTGTAACTCCAACTACCATCTGTCACCTATTTGTTTCATATTCGTTGAATCAGATTTAATATGAATTGTATTCTGTGAAAAGCTTGCGGCTATCCTAGTTTTCGGAATTGAGTCTTTAGAGATAAAGCTATTCCCATTTTATTTTCGTAGTCTGGTATGTCCCTGTTTGTTTCATTCGTTTCATTTCAATTTTCGAGGACGAAAATTTTCTTTTAAAAGGGAAGAGTTGTAAAACCCTAAGAATCTAAAACGTGTGAAAAGACCATTTTGCCCCTCAAAGCTAATGCTTATAAATACGTAAAGTACGTCAAGCTCATTAAATGTAATGCTACACTAACTCATGAATAACCAAATTGTACAAGATGATAAAACCGACACATTTACGTCTAAAATACATATATTACATGTTTAAGAATGCATGGGCCAAATTCACATATAATACAAGAACATGTAATTTAAAACCAAGCCCATTATTTTTGTATTTTGGAAAGTCATAATTCTGTTTTGATTTCCCCTACTAATCGGCCAAATCCCCTCCCCATTAATCCCATTATTCTCGTTTTATTATCTTACCAAATTACTCATTCAAAATAAACGCATGAAACCCTAGAAAAAAAAATAAAAGTGGCGGCATGTTCTTTTCTTCCTCCTTAAAGTTGATCATAAGCAAGCATCAAAGGGACTGTGATGAGGTGTTAGTAATCGTGAGTTCTGGACTCTCGAAGCTGCTATGGTCGTGACTTATGGAGGCTAGTCGTAGCTTTTGGTTCGAAAGGATTGTGGTCGTGGGCATGCTAGGTCCAGGGTGTGGTTGTTGGGGCCTAGGCTGTCGTGGGTTCTGCTTCCTTGGTTCTCGTCCTTCCTCTCAATCACAACAAGGGTAATGTATCGAATCTCGTTTCTTTTCTCACTCTCATCTTGTTATGTAATCCGTGTGATATCTCCTTCAAATGAATGCATGTTCACGAATCAAACTTCACATAAAATGATACTTTAATCTCATAATATCATGCATAAAAGTCACCTAAGATATCAAATGGGAAAGACCATATGTCGACCATATACAATCTGTTTTGAACCTAAACTCGACGTACATATACATGACATAATCATGTTTCGTTTATTTTGATCCAAGCTAAAATAAGGTAACAAGAAACGTATGTATTTCTCAACTAAATGGCTTTTGTTTCGCTAATGATTTATGTTAAATGTCTGGAAATTGGTTTGATGTGGTCGAATGGATTAAAAGAGGAATGGGTCAGTCGCGGATGAATTTGGACACCAAGAGGGTCGTTATACCTTTGTTTGGGATTAGGGTTTCGAACGGCTAGGAAATGAAAAAAAAAATGGTGTCGACTAGAATTAGAGTTGTCATAAGATTTTTCAATTTAATAAAAGTTAAAGGTTGATTTGTAAATAATGAAACTCGAAGGGTTGGCTCATTAATGAGGTAAAGATAGGACTAAAGTCGTAAAATAAGTAAACTTGTGATATTTACACTTTAAACCTTATACTTTGCAATAATGACAGTTTTGACCCTCAACTATTATAACTTGTCATAAATGACCCTTAAGATATTATAATAATCATTTTCATCATTTTAACCTAATTTGACATTAATTACATCATAAATGACTAAACCTGCTAATTATAGAAAACTGCTATTCTTGAAAATTACTTAATATGGAAACTTACTAAATTGGGAAACCTGCATAAAATAGAAAGTTACCTAAAATATAAAGTTACCTAAAATGGAAAGTTACTTAAAATGGCTAAGTTACTTAAAGTTGAAACTTACTAAATAAGGAAAGTTCCTATATTTAGAAACTTGCTAAAAATGGAACGATTCTCATAAACCCTAAAGGACTTAATCTAAAGTAAAACACGTTAACTAGATCTAATAAATGAATATCCTTTCACTTCTGTTGATCCCTCGAGGAAGGAGTAATCTTTCGTGTCTTGTGTTTCATCTACTTGTGTATGTCTTTTCTGTTGAATTAGGTACAAATATTCTGACCTTATCTCTTAAGGTTTCTCATGATTCTTAAACATCTTTTTAATATTAGCTTGACTAGTTTTGCCTTTGCTCTGAGCCTTATTATTAGGTTTCCCATATATGCCTTTACTATGTTCCTTTAGTTTTGTGAACCTTTTGATGTTGAACCTTGCTTTGAACCTTTAACATGAACCTTTAGATTATGACTTTCATTTGACCCTTCAGTTTAGTACCCGAGCCATTTCCTAGCCATGAAGGTAACATGGCCATGTCTTTGATGCACCACTGACATGACTCTAGTGTGGTCGAGTGATGTTCCACACCGTCCCTTTTGTTATATATATTTTGAGCTCAATAATTATTATATATGTTTGGCCACTATGATTTGTACAGGGGCATATGGATGCATCCTAGATTTGATTTCATTTGCATTTGATATGATATGATATATTTTGGTGACTGGTGTTGTGTGCAATACACGCCTTTCACAATTTTGGGAGCTAGCTACTCCATGGTTACTTATGATATGATGTGATTTGATTTGTTTGGGCTCGGGGTAATATACTGATATTTTTCCTTTCATGTCCTTTCATCTTTATTATGCCTCATGTTATTCCACAATGCACCATACTCTGTATTTCTCGTTTTAGTTCCCTTGATTACTCATTCATTCATTATCCTTATGTGATTCGTCCGACTACCATATTATACTCCATTTCATTTGATTTGTCATACTCTTATTCCATTTTAGTTGTCTATCAAGCTTATACTTTGTACTGTCATCACATTCACTTACCGAACCATTATATGATTTTTGGATTCATGTGTTGACTATGCTATTATATGATTTACGTGACTATCCGTTTACCCTACTATTACATGACTTATGTGACTATCTGTTACCATGCTATTATGTGACTACCCGTTTGCCAAGCTAGTAAGTAGTTATATGGCTCATCCGTTTACCATGTTATACCTCGTCAGTTGCTTTTGTGGGCTATAATTATCATTTAGTGTTCCTATTTGCTATTTGTGACTACCATGCTTGTACTTTTGTTGGTACTTTCTGATGCTTATGTTGATAGTTCGACATAGTAATTGATGTTTACCTGCCTTGTTGATCTGTCATGTTTACACTTCTGTTTATGCTACTGTTTGATGACGGAAATGGTTCAACTTTTGTTGTCTGTCTAGTTAACTTGTTTAGTTGCCATGTTATGTCCTTGTTTAGTTAATTCATTCAATATTGATGTTCGTTATGTATTCCTACCTGATACATGTGGCTACCATTTTTATACTGCTGATAGTATTTCCGTTGTTTATGATACTTGTTATGTTATTAACTTCCGGTTATCTGACTTGTGTGATTGCTATGCTTACATTCGATTTAATTGCTTTTGTCTGCTTTTAGATGTCCGTTTGGCTTATGTGTATTCTGATTACCTGATTTATTTGGGTGCCATGTTTATGTTAGTTGATATACTGTCTGCTATGCTTGATTATGCTTTGGTTACTTGTCTTGATTATGATACTGTTCATCAACTCCTATTTGATTATGTTTCGGTACTTGAATGTTTGGTTATTAATATGTGCTTATATTTGCTCAATGATTTGCTGCCTTGCTTTGCTTTGGTCTTCTTTGATTTTTGTTTCTTCTGGATATCTGTTAATATTATGTTCCGCAGGTTCCTCATTGACTCATTATGATCATTCATTGCGATCTTGTTATCAGTATCCTTTGTTTTGTTTTTTTATATTTTTATTTTGTTAGCTTTTGTTTTGTTATAACTGTTCACTGGGCTTTTTAAGCTCAGCCGCATTTTCTTTTCCATGCGGCAGGTACCAAGTAGGATGTTGGGCTTTGTTGGGTGAGGTAGGAGCATTTGGTGATCCAGACCCTAGTTTCCCTTATCTTATTGGACTAATTTTGAAAAGCAATTTTTTTGATATTTCATTTCATTTTTGACATATTGGATTTTGTATTTTTCCTTGTAAGTCATTCGTTCATATGACTTGGTATTTTATTTTATAAGACTTATGCTTGCGTTTACTTTATGTATGTTCTGATTTGACACCATAATCGTGATACTTCTACCCTTTTCGGGTTGGGGTGTTACAACCCAGATACGGCATATCGAGTAAAATGGTATGCTGTATTGATGTTGTTTCCAGAATGTATAAATGCAGGATCGACTGACACACACACATACATACACACAATATATAATACCACAGAGGGCGACGACCAGAACACAAAAGACACAACCAGAAGAAGAGAGGCATAAGTAGGTCCTGTTAGTGCTTTCATTCATAAGTAGATTTCACTTTATTTGTATTAGTACTCTTTAATCCATCAGGATTGTGCCTTGTCTCCAATGTTTGACTCGCATTTAATCTGCTTTCCCATCGATTATAAGTTTATTTGACGTTTATTTGGATGTTCATGCGTTTGTTTTGATTACTCACTGATTGAGCTCCAGACAGTCAAGTTTTATCACACAAGCTAACCACTTGTGAATGGTTAACCGTAATAAAATTCCAAATAGTCTAGAACCAAATGCAATTAAGATCAGAGGTATAGTGTTTCCCGGTCGTTAAGTCCCAACGAGGTGTGAACAACGTAGTACAACGAATCGTGAACAAGTGATATTGAATGGGAAAAGGTTTGAAGATTTGGAATAATTATACCTAAAGAGAAAGTTTGTAAATTACAGGGGCTTAAATGCAAATTAAAGAAAATTAAAAGCTAAAATATATTAAATAAACGCTATCACTATTTTTAAAGTCGATGAGCGTTTAAAACCTAAAGCGACGTTTAAATAAAATTAAATAGCGTGCAAAATAAAGCGTGAGTTTTAAGAAATAAAATGTCTACAAATATGAAAATGATATTTTACAATCCTAATAATATAATAAAATTATTAGAAAAGAAAATTATTTTTAAAACTATTTATTTAATTATTATTAATTAAAAACTATTTATTAATTATTTAAAATGCACTAAAATATAAGAAAATACAAAATTAACCTAGAAAAATGAAATTATAACTTAGAAAAATCTAAAATATTATAAAACTAATTTTAAAACTGAAAATATATTTTTTTAGACTTTTTATGTATTTATTATTAATTTAAAACTATTTAAAACTAATTAAAATTAAGAAAAATAACAAATGAACAGTAAAAATAATGAAACTTTACAGGAAAATCTAAAATATTATTCTTAATCTAGGAAAAATTAAAAATTATTTTTATGAAGCTTTTCTGATTTATTTGTATTAAAAGCTATTTAAAAAGGATTAAAAACTAGTTTAAAATAAGAAAAATAGCAAACAGTGGCAGAAAATTATGAAAAATTCAGGAAAATTCTAAAATATTATTCTAAGTCTATGAAAATTATAAAAACTAGGGATTATGTGGACGAAAATGGCGTAGTGTAAGCGCAATGAGGATAAGTTTCTAAATTTAAGCTAAAGGGTACTATATGCTACCAACCGGTACGAAGCTCATTTGTACTAAAATTAACTAATCCTAAGCGATATCAACTAATCCTAACAAGCTATAAGCTCAGTTTAGGATTTAAAACTCTAAAAGTGACTTATGTAAAACAATCCTAACCCTCTACTATGCAGCTTATCTACAAGCTTATCTAAAGAGCTTAATGGAAAATTGGAATTGAGGAACTCTTGACAACCAACCAAAGAATTTGTAAACCAAATTTTAGCTTCTAACAAGCTAAATTAAACCCTGCTTAAGCTCTTTAAAGTGTCTGCAGACACACTCAGTCATGACTAAGTGTGAACAGGGGAGCTGAGGTCATTTTGAGAAGCTGATATAGAGCTTTTAGAGACTTGGAAAAATTACACAAAAAATAGATTTAGGCTCTTGACCAACTGAAGTTGTTAATACCAAAATTTCACTGACTTTGAATCAGAAAGGAATCCACTAAAGATCCACAAAGTTTGGTGAAAAACTGAGTTTTGCAATCTTTGACTTTTATAGACAGATTTGCAAGTTTGACTAAAATGAATTTAGATTCAAAATGGTGAACCGATTTTGATGTAAACGATGAAATACAACTATTGCAAGTTATTTTATTACTATATCTACCTAAATGCAAAATTTGACCAAGCGATTCAAAGCTGAAACAAAGGTGGACCGATATTATGTAATCTTGACTATCTTAGTATTAAAATGCAAGCAATTGAGTGAATAAGGCTATTATATGTAGTTGAATACTGATGCAAACTAACGTAACTACTTCTTAACCTAGATGCAAACTATGGACTACTGCATACTTCTGAAATATAAACTAGAGCAAGTTAAGAACAATTTTGACCATTAGAGCTCCTATGATGCCAATATATGAGCTGAAGGTACTAATTACATGTACACTACTATAATGCAACAGAACTTAACCACTAATAACACCTTAAACTTAAATAAACTACTGAATCCAAACACTCCTTTTAAGTTTACTACAAAGCAGTTATAGCCTATCTATTCCTAATTTACTTATGCAGAGATCAAAACAGGCCTAAATCTAAGATCATAAGACTATTTCAACATCAAATCAAGCACTATTATGAACAAATATGATTGAAGGGATGAACATGAAAATCGAGTTTGAAAGGAAATGAATCATACTCACTTGTAAATCATTAAATTTTAGCATGGTAACGATACCAAACTTAACATAAATAACCGAATCAAAACCCAATCCAAGCATTAAGATCACCCGACTCCTTATCAAAACCAAAGAATGATCACGATTGACTTTCGTTGACGGTACTTTTTATTGTGATGGATGAATTGAGCCAAAATTAAACACAATATAAGCTCACTAAAGCTATACAAAGCTTAAATGAGCTTATTTCATTATTGAAAACGACTTATTAAATAGAAGAAAACCGAAATGCAATATTGAGATGGAAACTTGAGAATTGTTTTATTATAACCGAAAAGCTATTACAAAAGGATTAAGATTACATTGAAACTTAAAGATAACAAGCGAGAATCTGAAAATGCTTGAAAACTACACATGAAAACTTAAATTATTTTAAAAGCGAGATAAGAAAATTAAAATTACACTACTTAGTTATCCATACTGCTTTGTTCTTCATATTTATTGACTTCATTTTGATCTTTGTCGACCTCTGATTGTTTCCCACCATTTCTCAGCCATTGGATCCATCCAAATCATCACATTCGTACACTTGTCACTTTTGGCGGGAAAAGTATTAATAGCAGGTTTCTTGCATTTAATGCTTCTTGGTGTTTGTGGAGGTGGAGGGGGTTGGTATACAGCTGGGGAGCAGGTGTAAAGGTGGTGGTGAGGTGGTGAAACCACCTGGTTTCTGGTTTGCAGATGTGGGAGAGGGATGTGTACAGTGGTGGCGGTATTTGTATTTTAAAAAATGAGCCGGGTTGGATATTGGGCCAGCTGGGTTAACTGGTTTTGGATTTTGGTTGTGGTTAATAACAAAGAAAAGGGTCCGTTTGGTTTTAAGTTAGCACAAGGACCATATGTGTAATATTTGCAATCTTGAAGGACTGAATTGGCAACTTATCCAAACTTATCACAAGGGTTAAACCTGCAATATATGATAAACCAAGGACCATAAATGTATTTATTATCCATTTTAAATTTCCAAGGACCTAAACTGTCAATTTTGTAACTTGAGGGACCAAACATGTAATTTTCCAAAAGTTCACCATAAGGACCAATTTTGTCTTTTATGAATAGTACAAGGGTGAAGTTTGAATAATTTCCATTTTTTAAATACCCAAGGACTATATTTGACATTTTTCAAAGTTGAGGGACTAAACTTGTCATTTTGTAAATTTTAAACTTTAAAGGGTTTATTTTGAAAACTTTTGAATCCCATGGACCTTAAATTGATATTTTACAAGTTTTGAATATCCAGGACTGTTTTGACAACTTTTGAAACTTGGGGACTAAAGCGCCAATTATGCAAACTTGATCGTTTTTCATCGATTTTGATATTTTGCATTTAAAACACATAAACACTTGTTTGTGATATTTTATCATTTTGATGCATTTACGAGTGTTTTCGGATGTTTTGGCATTCTAAAGCAGACAAAATGATGAGTATTTAGACACTCATCAATCCCCACACTAAACCATTGCTAGTCCTAGCAATCTTTTGAAAAACTTAATGGATTTGAATCTCTTTACCAAAAGCCATTACTACGGAGTAGCCAATTGTTTTAGTTCAAGTAAGAACCTTGGTACAATGATAACCAAATGATTTTGAGCAAATCATAAGTCAGAACGGTTTTGATTTGTCTTTACCGAGCCGTTTGCTCGGACTAATAACTCTTAGATAAAATATCTTTGGTGAGTCGATTACCAATTATGGTTTTTCCACTGCCTTTACCACAAGCCATAAACTTGCGGGCTAGCCAACTTTTCACTAATTAAAGATATGGTGAGTTGAACACCATACACTTTTGGGCAAATTGCAAGCCATTAACGGATTTGAGATATCTTTACCAAGAGCCGTTTGCTCCTGGATTAGCCAATCCTTATGTGGGTTAGACATGGTGGACTGATTACCATTTGTTGTGTTTAGTACATAGTACTTCCACTAAAAAAATTTAAAATTTGGCCATTTGTGGGAAAAAGGGACTAAAGGGTACATTTATGATCAAATTAGCGAATTTCCCCACACTTAGAAATGAATATTGTCCTCAATATTCAAAGTCCGACTATTATGCGAATCCTTGAACATAAAAGATAACATTACTAGCTAAGTGTAGAAACACAACAATTATTCTCTTTTTTAATATTTACAATTTTCATTATTTTTTAGATCTATATACAACATGTGGGGCATCTCCCCCACACTTAGGTGGTACACACGGGTGAAAACCCATGTTTAACTACTGTTTTTGATTACCGAGTCGCTAGCTTGACTCGACCTCAAATTAAATTGTTCATGAAGAAATAAGTGGAAAAGACAATCTCCATCGGACTTTCATTCAAGATGTTTGTATAAACATTGAAGTACGTGAAAGTTCCACACCGATGAGATATAGATAGAACCGGCTCACAAATGATAAATGAAAATTTCGGGATCAAAAATAGTGTCCTCATTCCTGAAGGAGAAAAGGGGCGAGAAACCACACCATCTGCGAAAAATGGAATAAAGATGTGCATCACAATGCAATCCCATTCTTCATTAGTGAGGAGCAAATCACCATTTGTTAGATTTTAAGTTTAGACTTGAAGTTAGTATGGTGATTGGCAACAAAATTTCGGGAGGGAGGCTGAAGCGGTTCTTCAATTAATGATTTTCCGAAAAAGGATGTCTCCTCCGAATCAAAGTAAGTATTGTCAATCCTGTTGGAATTGACTCATCACTAAGAAAAGCATCGACTTCCTTCCAAAGTTATCATCTTCCTCATCCGGAGTGAGAGAAGAAATGGAAGAGTCGGAAATGGGACAAGAAATGAGTGGATGATCATTATATAGGAGATTTTAGTTTCTCCAAAATCGGCTTCGAAATCAAAGAGATCATCGTCACTTTCGATGAAAGTGGATCGATGTGAGTGAGTTCATTGGTGAACTCCTCAAGAAGAGGATCGGGACCGTGGAAGTGATGCCTCGACATACCGATGTTTCCATAGGAAGAACAATCATCGCTAAAATCGGAGAAAGTCTCAAAATGATCTTTTGAACACTCAAGAGGGAAGAGAATCACACATATGATCGAAGTTCCTGTGACTCTCTCGGGATTGGGACAAGGTTCTCAACACTAGACTTTATGAATTCGTCCGATTCCTTTTCGAGAACAGTGTCAAGATGTTCATCCCCGTATTTAGAGTGAGTGGGAATATTGGGTGTGATAACAACGGTGAGGGAGTTGAGAAGGACTAGCATACATATGTTTTATACTTTCCATTTGTTCTTACGCTAGTAATTCCATCATAGTCTTTTCTCCCGATTTTTCATGGAAGGAATTTCAATGATGAACTTGATGAACTGTACAAAATTGACGAATATCAAGGGTAACTTCATCATCATCGTCATCGGGAATGAAAGCAGAATCGAGAGCTAGATTTGGTCGCTTTTCTTTTGCAATTGATTCCCTAATAGATTTTCAAAGGCAATTTGGGAATTTAATTTAGCGACCAGCTCTTGACTAACAATTCTTCCATGGATTTCTCATTTGGATTATCTTGGGGTGTTTACATTCCTTCAAATCTTTCACTAAATCCAAAAGATCAAGGAGAAGATTTTGAGGAAGTGGCTCGAGTGAGGTGGTGCACGATTCACTTGGTCTTTGTAGAGGTTGGTCATGATATGAAGAGTCGTAATTGTTACAAGGAAATGGATTCCTTGTTTGACAATTAGAGC
Source organism: Chrysanthemum lavandulifolium (assembly GCA_022545495.1). Lineage (NCBI taxonomy): Eukaryota > Viridiplantae > Streptophyta > Magnoliopsida > Asterales > Asteraceae > Chrysanthemum > Chrysanthemum lavandulifolium. The sequence goes on from CM040238.1 coordinate 97,048,746, forward strand.
TCTGATGAGGACCTCCACAATACTCACAACAAGAAACTGATGTGGTGTGAGTCATATGTGTTGTAGTCATAATTGTTATCGAACCCGCTCATGAAAGCGTGTTTCCGATTGACAATCGAGCGGAGTGTGAACCACCACAAGAATCACAACGTCTGATAAAGCTGCTGAGTCTCACGGTGTGGTAGGCGATGGAATAAATCGGTTGTGTTATGGTAGGAATAGGGATCACGGTTATAGGCGGATCCGTTTCCGATTCCACCATGCTACAAGCGGGGCAGTGCCACCTCTATAAGGACCACCACACCATTGACAACCAAGAGGTGATGATAAGACATAGAAAGAATCAAAGGTTTCTGAGAGGGGTTGGGATGGAAAATCAAAGATGTGAGAGGGTAAAGAGGAATATTTTGGTATTTTTGAAAACATTTTGTAAAAATAAGAAAGAAAATCTTTTGGGTTTTGTGTTTGTTGAAAACTTGAATAAAAATGTTTTTGGTAATCGATCCGTCAAGCGAATTAACTTCACGATAATTTTGGTTTTATATAAAACAACGAAATATGGACAAAGATGGTAAATATACAATGGGTGTATATTCAACAACGATGCTTCAAATTAAGTAGCAACACACTCCCGTAGCGTGGCGCCAAAATTTGATTGAGCTCCAGACAGTCAAGTTTTATCACACAAGCTAACCACTTGTGAATGGTTAACCGTAATAAAATTCCAAACAGTCTAGAACCAAATGCAATTAAGATCAGAGGTATAGTGTTTCCCCGGGTCGTTAAGTCCCAACGAGGTGTGAACACTGTAGTACAACGAATCTGTGAACAAGTGATATTGAATAGGAAAAGGTTTGAAGATTTGGAATAATTATACCTAAAGAGAAAGTTTGTAAATTACAGGGGCTTAAATGCAAATTAAAGAAAATTAAAAAGCTAAAATATATTAAATAAACGCTATCACTATTTTTAAATTCGATGAACGTTTAAAACCTAAAACGTACGTTTAAATAAAATTACGTAAACGTACAAAATAAAACGTGAGTTTTAAGAAATAAAATGCCTACAAATATGAAAATGATATTTTACAATCCTAATAATAAAAGAAAATTATTAGAAAAGAAAATTATTTTTAAAACTATTTATTTAATTATTATTAATTAAAACTATTTATTAATTATTTAAAATGCACTAAAATAAAAGAAAATACAAAATTAACCTAGAAAAATGAAATTATAACTTATAAAAATCTAAAATATTATAAAACTAATTTTAAAACTGAAATATATTTTTAGACTTTTTATGTATTTATTATTAATTTAAAACTATTTAAAACTAATTAAAATTAAGAAAAATAACAAATGAAGCAATTAAAAATAATGAAACTTTACAGGAAAATCTAAAATATTATTCTTAATCTAGGAAAATTAAAAATTATTTTATGAATCTTTTCGATTTATTTGTATTAAAAGCTATTTAAAAGGATTAAAAACTAGTTTAAAATAAGAAAAATAGCAAACAGTGTCAGAAAATTATGAAAAATTCAGGAAAATTCTAAAATATTATTCTAAGTCTATGAAAATTATAAAAACTAGGGATTATGTGGACGAAAATGAAACTGTAGTGTAACTGCAATGAGGATAAGCTCTAAATTTAAGCTAAAGGGTACTATATGCTACCAAATGAGCATGAAGCTCATTTGTACTAAAATTAACTAATCCTAACTCGATATCAACTAATCCTAACAAGCTATAAGCTCGGTTTAGGATTTAAAACTCTAGAAGTGACTTATGTAAAACAATCCTAACCTACTACTACGAACTATCTACAAGCTTATCTAAAGAGCTTAATGGAAAATTGGAATTGAGGAACTCTTGACAACCAACCAAAGAATTTGTAAACCAAATTTTAGCTTCTAACAAGCTAAATTAAACCACCTTAAGCTCTTTAAAGTGTCTGCGGACACGCTCGAGTCATGACTAAGTGTGAGCAGGGAGCCGAGGTCATTTGAGGCGATATAGAGCTTTTAGAGACTTGGAAAAATTACACAAAAATAGATTTAGGCTCTTGACCAAGCTGAAGTTGTTAATACCAAAATTTCAACGACTTTGAATCGAAAGGAATCCACTAAAGATCCACAAAGTTTGGTGAAAAGCGAGTTTTGCAATCTTTGACTTTTATAGGCAGTTGCAAGTTTGACTAAAATGAATTTAGATTCAAAATGGTGAAGCGATTTTGATGTAAAGCGATGAAATACAACTATTGCAAGTTATTTTATTACTATATCTACCTAAATGCAAAATTTGACCAACTGATTCAAAAACCGAAACAAAGGTGGGACCGATATTATGTAATCTTGACTATCTTAGTATTAAAATGCAAGCAATTGTTGAATAAGGCTATTATATGTAGTTGAATCTTGATGCAAACTAACGTAACTACTTCTTAACCTAGATGCAAACTATGGACTCTGCATACTTAAAATATAAACTAGAGCAAGTTAAGAACAATTTTGACCATTAGAGCTCCTATGATGCCAATATATGAGCTGAAGGTACTAATTACATGTACACTACTATAATGCAACAGAACTTAACCACTAATAACACCTTAAACTTAAATAAACTACTGAATCCAAACACTCCTTTTAAGTTAACTACAAAGCAGTTTCAGCCTATCTATTCCTAATTTACTTATGCAGAGATCAAAACAGGCCTAAATCTAAGATCATAAGACTATTTCAACATCAAATCAAGCACTATTATGAACAAATATGATTGAAGGGATGAACATGAAAAATCAGTTTTGAAAGGAAATGAATCATACTCACTTGTAAATCCAGCCAAATTTTAGCATGGTAACAGTACCAAACTTAACATAAATAACCGAATCAAAACCCAATCCAGCATTAAGATCACCCCAACTCCTTATCAAAACCAAAGAATGATCACGATTGACTTTCGTTGACCGGTACTTTTTATTTGTGATGGATGAATTGAGCCAAAATTAAACACAATATAAGCTCACTAAAGCTATACAAAGCTTAAATGAGCTTATTTCATTATTAATGACTTATTAAATGAAGAAAAGCGAAATGCAATATTGAGATGGAAACTTGAGAATTGTTTTATTATAAGCGAAAAGCTATTACAAAAGGATTAAGATTACATTGAAGCTGTTGATACAAAAGTTGGGCGTTCACGATTTGGAGCTCGGTTCTCGTATCAATTGAGAATTGCTTGCTTGAGACACTGCTAAGAGATAAGAAACACCGTTAGGCTTACCGTGGGATTGTCTCCACGATTATCCTCGGTGTGAGTGAATGTCGGTTTAGGGTTTAAGGAGTTTTAGGGTTCGAGATCGTACCTTAAGCGAGGATATGATTCCTTTATATCGCACGGAATCCTTGTTGGTTCGTGTTCCCCAACCTTGGCGTATCCGCCTAAGTCGGTTGGGAATGATTATCTTCTTATTTTAGAAGATATCGGATATCTATTCCAGTAAATAGATATGGGCTTGGGCTTTCGTGAACCCAAACACGTATTGATATTGGCCCGGTTTGTACCGAGCTTGAAAGTAGTGGGTGTGGTCGGGTTCATGACCCGACTCAGGACTATACGTCATCATGTCCCCCAGGTCTAGTATGCGCGATGCGTAGCTGCGGGTGCTAGACTAATGACCGTAATCATAAAATAAAGAACGTCTGAAGCGTATGAAAGAAACCATACACCTACCCGCGGGTGCAATGTATCGAGACATCCAAGTGAATAGTCAATGCCTCGTTAATCGGGGAAAGTTCTTGCCCGTTGTCACATCAAGCCATCTCAACCACACGGTGAGGACTAGTGGGATCCACGTGTCACGATCGTGTGGAAGAAAAAGTATATAACATGGCGATTCATTTTCACCGGATTCCTCACAAGAAAAACGCCATCCACCATTTCTAAAGCATTTTTAAGAGTTGTAATCCCAAAGTAACCAACCACAAAGGTAATCGCGTGCGTTATAGCAAAAGTTATATTACCATGGTTAAGCGGTTGTCCGACTTCACCTCGAACTTAATTTGATCGATCGATGGAATTTACCTCGGTTACTTTATACCGGGATGTGCATCGAAGAGTTCCGGATCGCGCGAGCCACGATTGCCGATTTCCCGAAGGAAGGTGGGTGTATACACACGGTTATTCGAATTCGCGAATCAACGTGTGCCCTCTCGCTTACGTGCGATGTGTTAAACTATTATACTACACATATCGCGGTGCATTGTATCGGTAGCGGCTAAAATTACCAATTTTGAGGTAAATTGCCCGTCATTGGGGATTAACCCCACCATCCACCTATTCCGCGCCTTTTACCACACGTGGGCGCATGGGTGGGTTCTTTTTCAAAAGCTACCGGTAGATTGCGGTCTTATCTGACGATAAATTAGATGCACTTAGGAATTGGAGGAATACTTCTTACGGGTAGATGATACATGTTTTCCACGGAATTATGATTTTATACCCGGGAACATTACAGAGGATGAGTACCCATTGCACGGGTCTTATAACATCGAGGATGCGGGCGATAATCGAACGCATCCCCATTAGTGCATATCACGAGGATTTTGGTGCACATGGAATCGGTAGTAATTATTATGGCCACGAAGATGAGATCCCTATCTTCTTAGGCGCCAATGGCGGGTGGGTACTTATTCCTCCGTACTTGATGTGTAAATATTGTAAGAACAATCTTCCGTACATGTCGCGCACTATATAACCTGTTTGTATATGTGTTTTTGTCTTGCGAGATGGATCTCATTCACCGTCGTCTGACTAGCAAAGCCCATTGCGACAAGGATGTGAGTAAGACCTTTGAGGATGATGAGGAGCCTATTTTAGCCGCGATTGCAGGCGTGTCATAGAAGCCGAATGTTGGGGATCGGGGACGGTTCCTCGGTTGTAGTGGAAGCAACGCCTGCGAGCCGTCCCAATCACAAGTAACCCGGTGGTAGCGGATCATCGCCCGTAGCGTGGCTCATCCACGAAGAGGAAGAAGAAGAGGCGGCGCTTAGTCGCAAAGGACCAAGAGATGATGGTGCGGGCCCTTCAAGGAAGAAAGCGTCCGTGGTTCGGGATGGAGTTGTCCTCCACTAATGAAGCGTCGTCGCACCGTCTGGCGATGTGTGGGAGCCAAAGTAAAACCATACATGTATAATTTTCATTAGTCGGTGAATGTGCTAGTTGTGATTCTAACATTCGTTGGTACTCGTTCGCGGGATGGAGCGGTTATAGAATCACCCCGGCGAGTCCGATCTGATCGGCGCATTCTCGAGCGCAAAGCCGGGATAATGAAAGCCAATCGATCGAGATCGCCCATTGAGCATTTGGTTGAAGAATTGGTACAGTCTCCATATGACATTTGCATTAATTGTGGTGAAAGACCGAGTGTCGGTGGGGAGGACCTTAGTTCCCAAAAAGGACCAAACCATAGCTTTGTTGGGCATGGCTGGCAAGTATGCCGGCACACGGTGGATGGCGCCCATGCGAGCAAAGGATTTGGTAGCGCTCAAAAAAGCAGTCGAGACAATGGCGCTAATGTGCCAAATAAACCAAGAGCGGGCCGATCTTTGCCGGTACAAGTTTGCGTCTTCTTGGGCATTAAAACATCTAGAACAAGGTAAGGATAAAATGTTTGCTTGTGATTGGGGAGCTTGGGGATCTTGTGGCTGGTCCTTGGAGTGCCGGAGGCGTAAGCTAAGCATCGAGTATGACGAGGAGCTGTGCCATGACTTATGTCTATGATAGCGAGGCTGGTGGCTCATAGGCCACGGTCTCCGCCTAGCTGCCCTTAGTACCTGGAATCGCGGAGGTGGTGAATGCCTTCGGGAGGTAGTGCGGTGTGCTCGAGGCGTGATAAGTCGAAGCAATTGAAAAGCTCCACGAGGCAAAAGCTGTTGAAGGCGCCATTGGATAAGGTACACAGTATGATCTTGAGTCCTATGATCACTTGGTCGCTGCTATGCAAAAATGAAAGACTTGGAGCTACCAATGATTTGAACTTGGCGCGATCAAGATTATCCATAAATGTGATTATGGCGGGGTTGACCTTGGCGGCGTCATCGTCGAGGATGTCGAAGCACGGTAGGACTATTATTTGAAGCCTCATGAGTCGCGGCTCCAAGTACACCATGTTTGCGGCGTCCTAGGGATAGCCAGAATCCATTTGAGTTGGAGAAAGAGGTACCTTTAAAGGAAGTCCTAGAAGCGCATGCAACCCGTCTTGCGAAAAAAGAAGGTGTTGCAGGTAAAGCTATCTTGTGTGGAGTTGGTGCAGCGCACTTGCCAAGATCTGATGGGGTGCCAGTCAGTGTGGCTACTGTGTCACGCCAGGATGCAGATGTGTTGAAGGGTATTAGCGAAGCCAAAGATGCAACGGGTCACGTTGGTACTTCTTCCCTTAGGCGTAGCAGCAGCTGGTAGCTGTCATGTTGACTACCTTTTGTACTTAACCCGTGGTTATGAATAAAAGTTTCTTTTTTGTTTGTTGCTTGTGGATATTTGTAATGTATACATATCTGTCTGACTATGCGTAAAAGATGTATTTGTTGCAGTGTACGCCATTGCAAATATAGGAGATCCATAATCATGTATGAAAATCGAATATACTAGAGAAATAATTCAAAGTATTTGATCATAATCGTGTATGGTATGATATTCATCATGCTGTAAATATATCATTAAGGAAGCAAGTATCTTGGTTCCTAAGTTGATAAGCGATGCTGCGTGTGCATTCTTTGCTTAACCGTCGTGGGATGCGCACATATCTTGTTCAACGTCTTGAGAACAAGGTGTTTAACAGGATGCGTGATCGATATTGATGGGTTTGCAACCCTCTTACTCGACAAGTTAGTTAGTAGGTCAACTTATCCTTTTACCATCGTGGGTTTATTTGTAGTGCATGCACGCCATCGTGGGCAAGAAATAAAAATTGTTAAGACATCTGATATATGGAGATAACAACTTAAAATGTGTCATGAGTTAGCTAGAAACATGCGTTTATTAATACTTGCAACTTTATCAAGAAATAACAAAGAAAAATAAATATGAAAAAAAAAAAGCGAATACATAAATGTTTATTGAGCCTTTGAAAGTGCGGAGCGTCTGTCTTATTTGTCGTATTTATTGTTCTGAGTAGCACCTCTTGAGGTTCCGATGTTCCATGTGCGTGGGAGGTCACGACCATCCAAGCCTCGTAGCTGTCTGACGCTGTGCCTATTGTGATAACCTCATAAGGTCCTTCCACTTTGGTCCGAGCCTTACATCTTCGCACGGCTTGCCTCATTGGCACGGTAGACAAAGTCGCACAGTGCGAATGAAACTCTTGCGCACCTTGGCATCATAGTATCCTTTCATTTTGACTTGACTTTGCCTCCCGTATGGATGCTGCGTTCGCGTCTTTCTTCTAGCAGATCCAAGTCGACCGTCTTTCATCATTGTTTGTTGTTACATTGATCTCCGCGGTGTGAATAGTTGGCATGCCGATCTCGGTTGGTATAGCGGCTTGATTCCGTAGACTAGAGAGAAGGGGTGTCCCGTCTTTGGTTTTATTGAGGTGCGGTGAGCCCATAAGACATCGCAGCTCCTCGACCCACCTTCCTTTGTGCTGTCGGTAGCGCCTTTATTCTTCGCCCGGGCTTGATTTGCGAGCTCTACTAAGCCATTGGTTTGTGGTGTGCGTGGCCGGTGAAGTGTTGGGTGATGTGTAACTTCTCGCACCAATCTTTGAAGGGGTTGTCGCAGTAATTGTTTCCCATTATCGAGATGATTTCTCCGGGTAATCGAGCGGCATACTATGTTGTCCCGGACAAGCGTTTCACACGGTTGCCGTAATTGTGCCATACGCTTTTGCCTCGATCCACTTGGTGAAGTAGTCTATAGCTACTATGAAACTTGAGACCGCTTCTTTGCCATTGGAAAAGGGCTGCGATATCAATGCCCCATTTGTAGAATGGCCATGGCGCCGTGATTGGCGTTAACTCATCTTTGTGGTTGGCGCGGAGCGGGTGCGTGGACTTAGCAATCATTGCACTTCCTTATCAAGTCCGCGCATCTTTATGCATGGTTGGCCATAGTATCCGATCGCATGGCGCGTGCTACAACGGACCGTGGTCCTGCGTGCATGCTACATGAACCTTCATGGATTTCGCGCACATAATTTGCTTGTAAGGGGCCGACACGGTGAGCCATGGTTGGAGGAAAGAGCGTCGTCTGATATGTTGTCGTGATTGAATCTACTACGGCGCGCCGATACTGCGAGCTTACATGCATTCTTGGGGTAATGTACCTTTGCTTAAGAATTCCGCAATTGGTGTCATCCATGTAGGACCATCCTCCTCTATATTGCGGAGACTTCCATCTCCGATATTGACTTGCTTTTCGGTGTTTCCACCGGCACTTGCTTTGATAAGTGTGCGAAGCTTGTCGGCGATCTTGCCGATGCATACGCTGCGATTTTCTCCTCTAGGGACTTGCTTGATAGTAAATCTGTCAAAGCCTTTGATCGATGTCTTAGTCTTCTCAAGATCTTGAATCATATTTTCTTCTTTGGCGCGTATTCACCCAACACGTGGTTGGCCACTGGCAGGAGTCCACATTTGCTTCAAGTTACGTCGCCCATTCGAGCCGCAATGCGTAGTCCGGTGATTAGGGCTTCATATTACGCCTCATTGTTTGTCGAGGTAAATTCAAAGCGATGCGTAAGTGAATTCCATTCCTACGGGTTTGTGAGAATAAGGCCCGACTCTGGCCCGTCGCGCATGAGGACCGATGCGTAAACAAAATCCATGGATCTTGTAGTTCTTTCTCGCTTGGTGTAGGTACCTCGTCGATGTCGGCTTCTCGATGATGAAGTGCGCGAACTTGTCCTTTTATTGCGATGCGTGGTGCAGCAAGAGATGTTATGTTCGCCTAGCAACACACTCCACTTACGGAGTCGCCCCGACGCATCGGGTTTGGAGATGATGCGCTGATGGCTTGATCCGGTGATTACCGCTATCGGGTGCGCTTGAAATGCACCGCGAGCGCTTGGCGGCAAACACTAATGCCAAGACCAACTTTTCCATGGCACTATAGTTCATCTCCGTCTTCTTGGCGCTGGCGACAAAATAGATAGGGGTTTGCACCGAGTCCCTATCTGTTAGTAACCTTCTTGTTGGCCCTTCATGAGTTCTTGATAAATACATGATCGGCTCTTCCCGGTCGAGGGTGCCACAAGTGTTGGGAGCGTTGCTAGATCTTTGTTTGAGTGTGGTGAAGGCTTCTTCCGCCTCCGTCGTCCACCGAAAGTCACCCTTTTTATACACTTCTTGAGTGTTTTGAAAAGAGGCAATGACTTTTCTGGCGATTTGAGCAGGAACACTGTTGAGGCCGCCCAGTTTTCCATTGAGGATTGGACTTCCTTGATGCGTGGTGAGGAAGTTCTATTACCGCCTTGTCTTTTCGGACAAGGTTTTATGCCATCGAGGTTCTATCGGTACCTAGAACATGCCTTGATGGCCTAGAAGGTGCATTTCTTAGATTTAGCTCATGTTGATCTCGTAGAGTCTTGAATGTTTCTTCTATGTCGCGCACAAGTTCATTTTCGGTATGGCTTTTTATGACCAGGTCATCCACATAGACTTCGGTTGTGGCCTTTGTCTTTCAAAGGCATTGTCTACCAACCACGATAGGTAGCACCCGTTCTTCAAGCCAAGCGGCATTTTGTGTAACAAGATGCGCTTGGCTTGTGTGGAAAGTCTGTCTTTCCTCGTCTTCTTGAGCCATTTGTATCGGTGATATCCCTTACGCGTCGAAAACACTTCAACGGGTATCCACACAAGGACTCTATTTTCCAATCTATCTACGGTAATGGATAGCGATCCTGCGGGCATGCTTTATTAAGGTCGGTGAAGTCTACACATTCGCGACTACCATCGCTTTTTGACCATTCTTTGGATTAAGCCGATCGTGGTAATAGACTTCACGCATAATTCCGCATTTACCAATTTACGTACCTCTGCGGTACTGCGCCTCCGGAGCTTGGCCACGCTTCTTACGGTTGGTGAGTATCCTTGCCGATTCTAAGTTTATGCTCGTGATCGGCGTGGTACTCGATCATGTATGTTGGCTCAGCGAAAATATCCACGTTCTTTTGTAGGAGCCGCACGGTACCGCTTTGGTTGTCCGACAATGACCTCAATGGTTATTTCTGGTGCAGGTATTACGGGTGAATTGCGACCTTCAAGTTGGGGACTTTAGCCGCGCCGCTTGAGATTGGTTCCATTTCGCATGTAACCATGTTACATTCTCATTTGGTACCGTGGCATTGTAAAGAGTAACAATGCCCCCATCGGGAATTTAAGCATCCGTCTTGTTGATGGCACCGCCGCATGGTCGATATCCGGGTCTCCCAATAATGCCATTGTATGACGAGGGGATTTGATCACCATGAAATCCATCCGGTTGTCGTGAAGTGCTGCGTTGCCAGCGCCGACTAATGTCCATGATTGCCCATGGGCAATATCTTTTCACCGTGAAACCGGTGAGTCTTTGTGTTGACCGGATTTAACCGACCACGTATTTGGTCGTAGTCTTTTAAAGCAATGCTCATACATAATATTTGCCGATGCCCCACCATCGATGTACATGCGGTGTATGTCGTGACCACCGCACTAATTTCAATGGTGAGGGCTCTGCTGCTGCGTTGTCCATGATTAAAGTAGTGGGAAGAGATTTCACTTCTTGGAAAACTCTGGTGACCTTACTGTCTCAGTGGTTCGTTGCCGCGTATGTATCATGTAGATTGTGTCGGCCTTATCTTTGGGTCTCCTTCTTGCTTCCATTCTTTTGCTTATCTCTTCCTCTTTAATGTTTTTAACTAAGTGGTCGATGCGCCTCCTTGACCATCTTGTCGATGAGTTGGCGCGGTGGACACACTCGTTAGTGGTGTGACCCTTTGCGTGGTAGTCACGATATCCATTCCCGTCGCCGATCTTACGGTGTACGCATCTGCGGTGCTCTTGGGAAGTTCGCACCTTCCGCTGCGAGTATTTCCTTTGGTGTTTTGATCGGGGAGTATACCGTCATTATCTCTGTCTCTGCTCGCTCTCAGTTGCGATAGTTCCTATTACGGTTATTACCTCGGTCGTTGGATTGTCTCCCGTGTTGTTCTGTGACCGGTAACTAGAATGGTTCTTTTTGCTATCGCCGGCGGCTTTCTTCTGGACAAAGACCGAGGCGCTTCATGAGTTCATCAAAGGTCTCGGGATCTTGTCGTTTAACCTCTTGATGAGTTACGGGTTATTAATCCCATTCATGAAGCCCGAGATTTTTAAGACTTGAGGGCATGCTTTGACACGCATGCATTCATCTTTAAAGCGTTCCATGAATGCGCTCGTGGATTCTCCACAGTTACATTTTACTCTGGCGAGTTCGACAGATTTTTAGCACACTTTTGCGTTGAGTAAAATTTAGGCGGAATGCCTTTCTCAACTCTTCAAAACCATTAACGCTCCTTTGGGAGTTTGTTGAACCGATTCGCGCTTCCACGGTGTGGAATTAAACATGTGGCACCACACTGGTTGTGGCCGATTCTCGATCGTGGTGATTCGAAGATTTTAGGTGATCGTCGGGTCACTGTTCCATCATAGGTCTTGACATTTGTAGGCATCGTCTTTTCTTGTTCTCGGAGAAATCACTAATGCGTCTAGTGAACGCATCCACTTTACGGCACGGCGCCGGGAGAGACATGTCTTCCTCTTGGCTATCGCGTCATTTCTAGACTTCAATGTCACATGTCATTTGTCCTCGTTGTCAGGAATTATCGATGATGAATTTTCCTTCTTACGGCGTTTATGCCGGCTATCCTCGAGTCGACTCGTGGTGGGATCGAAGGACTTTCACTGGGAGTGCTGCCGCCCGGTCATCGCACGTGCTACGGCTGCGATCTGGTGTAGACACTAGTGCGCGTTCTTCTCTATCACTATCACTCAGTCTTTGCGGTGAGATGTCTCATCATCCTCAACTCTCCTCCCCCATTACATTTGAATCTTTGGGGTCGGCCGCTATCTCTCCCGCTTTTCTTTACGATGGCGCGGTGGGAAGTCTCGATTCAGAATCGAAGTTGAGTCGGGCTTTCAAGTTCGACCGATCTCTTCTTCTCTTCTCTTGCATGAGGCGGTTAATGTTTCGTAGTTTTGGGATACGAAAACTTACGGTTCTAATTCCAAGCCAACTCCCTCGAGGTGAGTACGTTTGTTTCGCCGCTTTACCCTTATCCCGGCTGGTGCCTCGGTACCTTTGTCGGTCGGTTTCTAGCACCGATTGGAAGGGAGTAGTAAAGGCGGTCTTGCGATGGGTCTACTCACTCGTGGTGGTTGTAGTGACTTGGGTTGTTCGAGTGCGGTTCCACCGGAGGAAGATCAAGTCTTGGCACGATCCACTTGTTTTAGCAATACGGTTGTCCCAGTGATGTCTTGGGGTTAGTCCACTCTGCGACTTCTTCCCATAAGGTCGATTGCGATCACGATTGCCGTGCTTTGTCATTCTAGTGTCGGTTCTTAGTGTAGGGTCCCACGGATGGCGCCACTTGTTGATACAAAAGTTGGGCGTTCGATTTGGAGCTCGGTTCTCGTATCAATTGAGAATTGCCGCTGAGACTCGCGCACTAAGAGACAAGAAACACCGTTAGGCTTCAGTGGGATTGTCTCCACGATTATCCTCGCGTGAGTGAGTAATCGGTTTAGGGTTTAAGGAGTTTTAGGGTTCCGAGATCGTACCTTAAGCGAGGGATATGATTCCTTTATATCGCGGAATCCTTGTTGGTTCGTGTTCCCCAACCTTCCGCGTATCCCGCCTAAGTCGGTTGGGAATGATTATCTTCTAATTTTAGAAGATATCGGATATCTATTCCGTAAATAGATATGGGCTTGGGCTTTCGTGAACCCAAACACGTATTGATATTGGCCCAGTTCGTACCAAGCTTGAAAGTAGTGGACTGTGGTCGGGTTCATGACCCGACTCCAGACTATACGTCATCAGAAACTTAAAGATAACAACTGAGAATACTGAAAATGCTTGAAAACTACACATGAAAACTTAAATTATTTTAAAACGAGATAAGAAAATTAAAATTACACTACTTAGTTATCCATACTGCTTTGTTCTTCATATTTATTGACTTCATTTTGATCTTTGTCGACCTCTGATTGGTTCCCACCATTTCTCAGCCATTGGATCCATCCAAATCATCACATTCAGATACTTGTCACTTTTGGCGGGAAAAGTCTTAATAGCGAGTTTCTTGCATTTAATGCTTCTTGGTGTTTGTGGAGGTGGAGGGGTTGGTATCTACCGGGAGGCGGTGTAAAGGTGGTGGCGAGGTGGTGAAACCACACAGTTTAGTTTCTTGAGATGTGGGCAGGATGTGTCGATGGTGGCGGTATTTGTATTTTAAAAATGGGTCGGGTTGGATATTGGGCCGGTGGGTTAGCGGTTTTGGATTTGGGTTGTGGTTAATAACAAAGAAAAGGGTCCGTTTGGTTTTAAGTTAGACAAGGACCATATGTGTAATATTTGCAATCTTGAAGGATTTGAATTGGCAACTTATCCAAACTTATCACAAGGGTTAAACCTGCAATATATGATAAACCAAGGACCATAAATGTATTTATTATCCATTTTAAATTTCCAAGGACCAAAACTGTCAATTTTGTAACTTGAGGGACCAAACATGTAATTTTCCAAAAGTTCACCATAAGGACCAATTTTGTCTTTTATGAATAGTACAAGGGTGAAGTTTGAATAATTTCCATTTTTTAAATACCCAAGGACTATATTTGACATTTTTCAAAGTTGAGGGACTAAACTTGTCATTTTGTAAATTTTAAACTTTAAAGGGTTTATTTTGACAACTTTTGAATCCCATGGACCTTATTTTGACAACTTTTGATACGTTTTTCATCTGATTTTGATATTTTTGCATTTAAAACACATAAAACACTTGTTTGTGATATTTTTATCATTTTGATGCATTTCTGAGTGTTTTCAGATGTTTTTGGCATTCTAAACGGTACAAAAATGATGAGTATTTAGACACTCATCACTCACATAGTTTATCGTGTCGTGTCGACCTTAGACTCGCACAATTACTTCATTAATATCATTGAATAATTAATGTAAGCCCTAACGGGATAAATAATATATAAACTTAGTAATCATTAAGGTGGTCTTAATGCAGATTTAATTAATCGTGACATGATTAGTTTGTTGAAAGACTTAAACAAAGAATCTAGAGATCTAGGTGCGCCTAGGCTTATGAATGATATACGCAGGCACGTGAACAACCAAAGAGAAAGACCAGAATTAGTACTCATCATATATAACTAAGAAATTAAGCGAATAAAATCTATTTTACTATTGGCCAGGCCTCTTATCTGCTATCTGTGTACATGTGTGTCAATCGCCTTATTTACAGTTTTACTTAATCTAAACATTGTGCCAGTCTCTCAGGCTGAAAACCCCATTTGCGTTAGATTATGTTTAATTATACTAACTTTAGAACTAAATTAATGATAGATATCTAAGTGTTAATGTTTCACTCTTAGTGACCGACACTCTACTTACCAACTAGCCTACACTGATCGGGTATACTGCTTGTTAGTGTTTGTTATAGGTTAAGTATTAAATATATATATATATATATATATATATATATATATATATATATATATATATATATATATATATATATATATATATATATATATATATATATATATATATATATATATATTAAAACTTGAATTCACAAATAGACCTATACTAAATGACACATCATTTTTCTTGTGTTTCTTGGAGACTTCTAGGTTCATGTGTCAGTTGTCGTGGTTTTATGTTGTTTTGTTGTTATGTCCTGGGATCATGGCACTAGAATTTTATTTGTATGATAATTGAAGGTGCTATCAGGTTGTTTTAAAGTTGGTATTTTGCCACCTGGGATTGTTCCAGGCTGTGTTTCAAGTATTGTCGAGCCATGTTCCGTGCTACTTGGGTTATTTTGTCGAGTATTGATGGAAAGTCAATGACCTTTGGATAGTGGTAGCGCTTATTTATTTATCGAGTAAAAAGAGTAGATACGGTCTTGCCGTTATCAAGTCCCGTATGAGTTTTTTTGTGAATTTTCTCGATGAAGTGGTGTTTTCCAGTGAGTTAAAAAGTTGTTCCGTAGAACCGGAAAGTGAATAAGATGGTAAATTTTTTAATTTTTTTTTTGTAGGGTGAAGTTTTTGCGTTTTACAATGAAAAATAGGGTTTCGACATGTTTCCTAGAAATGAGGGTTTCGTAGTGAAACCCTTGTTTCTGGGTAAGGATATATTTTCAGGTGACGAAAAGGTAGATTTTGGGTTCTCTGGTGCCAAGAAGGTGAAAATGGTTAACGTTTTGTTTGGAATATTCGAAAACAAAGTTTTTGTGTGTCAAATAGTTTCAAAAATAGCAAGTATTTTTGGTTTTCCGGTGAAAATAAACTTTTTCGGTTTATCAAAAATTGCGAAAAATCAGGGCTATTAATATCATATAGCAAGGATGGTGCCATGTTTACCTAAGGTACCTATTAAGGGTTTAGGATTTTTCGATCACTTGGTTTCCTACATTCGGTAAGGACCCCAAGGTATGACCAGAGTCACGAGTTGGGGTGATGCTCACGAGTCAATGGGTTGTATGTGTGCAGTGTGTACGCGTTATTCGTGAGAGAACAACGACTTAGCTTGGTCTATGTTGGATCATTTATATTAGTTGATTATGTGATTCGGGAGGTTCTGGGATGATGATAGTAAATGACATCCATGATTAGAGAGAGAAAGTAGAGAGAGAAGGGATAACTAGGTGTATTATTGAATAATAAAAATGATAAGGTTTACACACTAAGCATCCCTCTCCTAGTGAAGTCTAGGAGGGCTTATATAGGACACCAAACACATGACTTTACATAAATGACAGTTTCAGTCCATGTGTTTGTGACTTACAATAAAACTATTGTAATACCGAATATGTTGTCACATTTTCGTGTTAGGATGATTCCTAACAATCTTCCCCCAATATGGCAACATATGGGATTACTTACAACATTTTCTAAAAGTACAAATACAAATAAAGAAAGGTCTTCATATGCTCTTTGAATCTTTGAGGATGTCTGCGAGTTGACGCTCTTTGTCTTTATCTTGTACCTCGGCTTGAGAACATTTTCTTCACTTGTAGGAAAATGATGTAATATGTATGAATGGATTAACTTCCCCAATTCATCTTGCATGTCTTCTTGACTTCTCCATACTTCTTTTTGTGAATTTTTGAATCGACTTCCCCGAAACTAACAACCGTCTTCATGATTGAAACTTTGATGTAGTTAACATGTCTTCTAACTTTCGAAGTTTTAAGTACGCAAGTGAATTTGTAGATAACACCATAAACCACACCAAGCCGTCGACTAGTCACTTAATCACAATTGTGCTCAATTCGGAAACTCAGTTCGGGGGTAACATGCAAGAAATCAGAAGATTTTCTCACATAAGTGAGCTACTTCACAAAACAACCGGGAAAGTTAAACGATAACACCAAAGTCACAAAACAATACCATTGATCATCTCGGACGTATCTCCTAAGTCATAACATTTAAAGCTCGATCACGAGAACACATTATCGTCCCCAATGTGCACATTTCTTCCCCGATTGCGAGATACTTATGGAAAAAGTGTTTTTGCAAAGAAGTCGAAAAAGTACAAAGCATATCGATCTCTTCCCCACGATGTCTTCGCAGAATCGGAAGCATACACACTATGTTTACGATGGAAGCGGAGGCAACGTAACCTCGATGTCCAAGTAATTGAATAAGCGTAAGTACCATAAATCATAAGCATGAAATATCCGTGAGAATCAATTGCTAATATAACTTCTCTACTCTTTTTATACTCCTCTCAACTAACTCTTTACCGAACCCCATTATCATTTTGCGACTCTTTGTAGTGACTCACGATGGTGAAAACCCAATATGACGAACTTGAGATCAAGTAAAATAACCCGAACTTGTGACTTAAGTTGCACTAATGTCTCGAAGAACCAATATCGAGAATTTCAATAAAGGTATAATCATATACCCATCCATCCATCCTTAATTGTATATGAACTTCTCTCGAATTATCCACAACATTTTGTGAAACTTGAGCACTACAACGTGACTCCTTTAAAGTGATAGCTATACGTTGTGAGCACAACAACGTAACTCCTTACATCAGGTATAACTAGACAACTCAAGTCTTTGTCATTCGTAATGGTTAAAAGCTCGAACAAGGATCTCGAAGAATCATGCATCCAACCAACCCCGATATCTTGAGATACTAAGTACACACATCTATGAAATCTCACTTCAACCTCAAATAAATAATGGTGAATAAACTCCGTAGTCATCTCTTGTGGTTTAATACCCAAAATCTAGCCTTTTGACGGTTTGAAACGAATCTTGAAAATGGTTTATTTTCCCGATCTTGTCAAAAACATAACCGCAAAAATTAATCACGTTGTCATTACGGAACCCCAAATGTAACCAATTTGCCATTAATAATACCAAGAATTAATATTGAGTAACAAAAAATTTGGCTAAACCCCATGCGATACAATGTTTTCCTTCGTATAGCACTTTATAAATGCCTGGTAGTTGTTACTTTTCGGCCCATACTCAATATTAATACTCAACCCAAAAGACATAGCCCGAACAATTTTTTCTATAGCAAAGCCAAACCCAATCCATCCAATACACGGTCCGGTTTAGTCCACCAAGTCCAACCTCAAAACCTAATACTAGTAACACCCATGACCCATATATAACCACCATACTTTGTCATTAGAAAACCCTTATTCTCCTCACACCTAGAAACATCCGCCCCCAACTCATTTCTGTCATAAAAAAAATCCAGCTTCTCTAACATCATCTCTCACCTAATCTTACAACATTCACACGAATAACAGGCTCATTTTTCAGTTAGCACAACCCTACGAAGAACACAAGGAATCTCCGTTTTCCAGATCTTGTTTAAGGTCAATGGTAGTAGAGGTGGCAATTTGTGCCCAAAATCAAAAGAATGGGCTAAATGGGCAAACTTTTAAAAGATTTGGGCACATTTGGACCCCCTCTTTTTTTTTGAAATGGGCAAGTATTGCCCATTTAGAAGTTAAATGGGCATAATGGGCACATGTTTTTCTCGAACATTAGATTGTTTTTAAAGAAAAACTTACATTTTATTTTTTAAATATAAATGAGGTGTTACGTTCGATAAATTTATTTCGTCATTTTTTGTCTTTTTAAAATCGATTCGTATAACATGAGCCCGTTTGGCCCGTAGCCCGTGCCCGCCCGGCCCGCCCGTTTTGCCACCTCTAAATGGTAGGCTCATCAATTGTAGATTGAGTTTTCTTTTGTGCTTTTGTTTAAACCGAACGAGAAGAAAGAATGAAACTGCGATTTTTGTTCTTTCTTCAAATGTTTTCGGATATCAACAAGAAGCTATGCTTCATCTAGATCTGTGATGAGTTACTTGTTCAAGCAAAAAAAAATCTTTAAAGATTTGTACACAACTTGAGTTTTTTTTTTTTTTTTGAAAGATGGGAGTGATATTGAGATTATTGATGTTGGATATATGACGTGATGGTGAAGGGATTTAAGATTAGATTATACGATGTTATTGTTGGATATGGTTCGGTTATACATCTGTTTGTTTTTTCTTCGTGTTCATTTTTTTTTCCGACTTTGATAAAGGACCAAGGATGATCAATCAAATCTGAGGTTGTATTACATGTGTCGGGTTATGAATCTGGTCTTCTCGTGTCTTCTTCCTCTTCTTTTTTCTTTCTGTTTTTGTATTGACTAAGTACCAAAGAAGAACAAGGCTGGTCTAAGGTTATGAGTCCAACTCAAAAATATTCAAATAAAAATGAGTTAATTCGCTAATTTTTAAGTGCAGAAATTAGAAACTCGCTAATCTTCAAAAAATTGCAACTCGCTAATCTTTAATTAGAAAGTTGCTAACTCGCAAACTCGAAAGATTATACTGGCTAACTCGCCAATATTCAAGTCAAAAAAATGCTAACTCGCAAATCTTCAACAAAAACTATGCAAACTCGCAAATCTTCAATGAAAATTGTGCAAACTCGCAAATCTTCAAAGTTTTTCCAGAAAAACCCATAAAAACCCATATTCAAAATATTACAATTTTGAATGTTTTGACCACGATTAATACAAGATTTGACCATTTTAAAACTGTTAAAACAAAGAATATGTAACACAATAAAAATAAGATTACATTGAAGCTGTTGATACAAAGTTGGGCGTTCACGATTTGGGCTCGGTTCTCGTATCAATTGAAATTCTTGCTTGAGACACTGCTAAGAGACAAGAAACACCGTTAGGCTTACCGTGGGATTGTCTCCACGTTATCCTCGGCGTGAGTGAATGTCGGTTTAGGGTTTAAGGGTTTTAGGGTTCGAGATATTGTAAGCGAGGATATGATTCCACTTTATATCTACGGAATCCTTGTTGGTTAGTGTTCCCCAACCTTGGCGTATCCGCTTTAGTCGGTTGGGAATGATTATCTTCTTATTTTAGAAGATATGGGATATCTATTCCAGTAAATAGATATGGGCTTGAGCTTTCGTGAACGAACACGTATTGATATTGGCCCGGTTTGTACCGGGCTTGAAAGTAGTGGTGTGGTGGGTTCATGACCCGACTCAGGCTATCGTCATCATGTCCCCGATCTAGTATGCGCGATGCGTGCTGCGGGTGCTAGACTAATGACCGTAATCATAAAATAAAGAGCGTCTGAAGCATGAAAAACCATACACCTACCGCGGGTGCAATGTGAGACATCCAAGTGGATAGTCAATGCCTCGTTAATCGGGAAATTCTTGCCCGTTGTCACATCAAGCCATCTCAACCACGGTGAGGACTAGTGGGATCCGATGCGCCGACGTGTGGAAGAAAAAGTATATAACATGGCGATTCATTTCACCAGTTCACCATGAGCATCCACCATTTCTAAAGCATTTTAGAGTTGTAATCCCAAAGTAACCAACCACAAAGGTAATGTGGCGTGCGTTATAGCAAAAGTTATATTACCATGGTTAAGCGGTTGTCGACTTCACCTCGAACTTAATTTGATCGATCGATGGAATTTACCTCGATTACTTTATACCGGGATGTGCATCCGTAGTTCGGATCGCGAGCCGGCTTGATTTCCCGAAGAGAGAAGGTGGGTGTATCTGCGGTTATTAATTCGCGAATCAACGTGTGCCTCTCAGCTTACGTGCGATGTGTTAAATATACTACCATATCGCGGTGCATTGTGTCGGCGCGGCTAAATACCAATTTTGAGGTAAATTGCCGTCATTGGGGATTAACCCCACCATCCACCTATTCCGCCTTTTACCACACGTGGTATATGGGTGGGTTCTTTTTCAAAAGCAGGGTAGATTGCGGTCTATCTGAGATAAATTAGATGCACTTGGGAATTGGAGGAATACTTCTTGGGTAGATGATACATGTTTTCACGGAATTATGATTTTATACGGGGAATTCTGAGGATGAGTACCCATGCAGGTCTTATAACATCGAGGATGCGGGCGATAAATCGGCATCCCATTAGTCTGCATATCACGAGGTTTTGGTGCACATAGAATCGGTAGTAATTATTATGGCCACGAAGATGAGATCCCTATCTTCTTAGGCGTGATGGCGAGGTGGTGCTTATTCCTCCGTACTTGATGTGTAAATATTGTAAGAACAATCTTCCAGTACATGTCGCACTATAACTTTTTTGTATATGTGTTTTGTCTTGCTTGAGATGGATCCATTCAAATCGTCTGACTAGCAAAGCCCATTGCGACAAGGGCAGGAAGTGAACCTTTGAGGATGATGAGGAGCCTATTTTAGCGCGGCTGCGTGTCATGAAGCTGAATATTGGGGATCGGGGACGGTTCCTCGGTTGTAGTGGAAAGCAGCGCCTGCGAGCCGTCCCAATCACAAGTAACTTATTGCGTAGTCATGGCCCGTAAGCGTGGCTCGTCTGAAGGAAGAAGAAGAAGGCGGCGCTTAGTCATAAAGGACCGAAGAGATGATGGTGCGGGCCCTTCAAGGAAGAAAGCGTCCGTGGTTGGTGTGAGTTGTCCTCCACTAATGAAGCGTCGTCGCACCGTCTGGCGATGTGTGGGCAAAGTAAGTAAAATACATGTATAATTTTCATTAGTCGGTGAATGTGCTAGTTGTGATTCTAACATTCTTGTTGGTACTCGTTCGCGGGATGGAGGCGGTTATAGAATCACCCCGTGAGTCCGTCTGATCGGCGCATACGGCGCGCCGGGATAATGAAAGCCAATCGATCAAGATCGCCCATTGAGCATTTGGTTGAAGAATTAGTACAGTCTCCATATGACGCATTAATTGTGAAAGGCCAAAGTGTCTGGTGGGAGGACCTTAGTTCCCAAAGGACAAACCATAGCTTTGTTGGGCATAGCTTGAAATGCCGGGCACACGGTGGATGGCGCCCATGCTGAGCAAAGGATTTGGTTATGCGCTCAGCAGTCGGACTGGCGCTAATGTGCGAATATAACCAAATGGTGAGATCTTTGCCGGTACAAGTTTGCGTCTTCTTGGGCATTAAAACATCTAGAACAAGGTAAGGATAAAATGTTTTGCTTGTGATTGGGGCAGGGGATCTTGTGGTTGGTCCTTGGAGTCTTAGGAGATAAGCTAAGCATCGAGTATGACGAGGGCTGTGCCATGACTTATGTCTATGATAGCGAGGCTGGTGGCTCATAGGCCACGGTCTCCCTGTTGCCCTTGAGTACCTGGAATCGCGGAGGTGGTGAATGCCTTGAGAGGTAGTGCGGTGTGCTGCAGGCCGTGATGAAGTCGAAGCAATTGAAAAGCTCCATGAGGCAAAAGCGTGGCCTTTGGATAAGGTGCAGTATGATCTTGAGTCCTATGATCACTTGGTGTTGCTATGCAAAAATGAAAGACTTGGAGCCAGTGATTCCCAGACTTGGCGCGATCAAGATTATCCATAAATGTGATTATGGCGGGGTTGACCTTGGCGCGTCATCGTCTGCGAGATGTCGGAACAGTAGGACTATTGTTGAAGCCTCAGTCTGACTCCAAGTGCACACACTGTATTTGCGTCCTAGGGATAGCAGAATCCATTTGAGTTGGAGAAAGAGTACCTTTAGGGAAGTCCTAGAAGCGCATCAACCGTCTTCGAAAAAAGAAGGTGTTGCAGTGTAAATCTATCTTGTGGAGTTAGTGCGGCGCACTTGCCAAGATCGATGGGGTGCCGGTCGGTGTAGCTCTTGTGTCACGCCGGGATGCGGATGTGTTGAAGGGTATTAGCGAAGCCAAAGATGCAACAGTCACGTTGGTACTTCTTCCTTAGGCGTGTGACGGTGGTATTGTCATGTTGACTACCTTTTGTCTTAACCGTGGTTATGAATAAAAGTTTCTTTTTGTTTGTTGCTTGTGGATATTTGTAATGTATACATATCATCGACTATCGTAAAGATGTATTTGTTGCGGTGTCGCGGGTGCAAATGAGATCCATAATCATGTAATCGAGATATTCTAGAAATAATTCAAGTATTTGATCATAATCGTGTATGGTATGATATTCATCATCTTTGTAAATATATCATTAAGGAAGCAAGTATCTTGGTTCCTAAGTTGATAAGCGTGCGTGTGCATTCTGCGCATAACCGTGGTGGGATGCGCGCATATCTTGTTCAACGTCTTGAGAACAAGGTGTTTAACAAGGATCGTGATCCGGTATTGATGGGTTTGCAACCCTCTTACTCGACAAGTTAGTTAGTAGGTCAACTTATCCTTTTACCATAGTGGGTTTATTTGTAGTGCATACTGCGCCATGGTGGGCGAAATAAAAAATTGTTAAGACATCTGATATATGGAATAACAACTTAAAATGTGTGAGTTAGCTAGCAAAGCGTTTAATAACTCTTACAACTTTATCAAAATAACGATAAATATGAAAATAAAAAGCGAATACATAAATGTTTATTGAGCCTTTGAAAGTCGGGCGTCGTTATCTTGTCTTGGTAAACATTCTGGTAGCACCTCTTGAGGTTCCGATGTTCCATGTCGTGGGGTAAAACCATCCAAGCCTCATGCTGTCTGGCGCTGTGCCTGTGTGATAACCTCATAGGTCCTTCCAGCTGAGTTAGAAACTTGTATCTTACGCACGGCTTGCCTCATTGGCACAGTAGACAAAAGTCGCAGATGCGAATGAAACTATGCGTACCTTATCATAGTATCCTTTCATTTTGACTTCGACTTTGCCTCCCGTATGGATGCGGCGTTGGCGTCTTTCTTCTAGCAGTCCAAGTCGACCGTCTTTCATCATTGTTTGTTGTTACATTGATCTCATGGTGTGAATAGTTGGCATGCCGATCTCGGTTGGTATAGCGGCTTGATTCCGTAGACTAGAGAGAAGGGTGTCCCGTCTTGGTTTTATTGAGGTGCGGTGAGCCCATAAGACATCGCAGCTCCTCGACCCACCTTCCTTTGTGCTGTCGGTAGCGCCTATTCATCGCCCGAGCTTGATTTGCGAGCTCTACTAAGCCATTGGTTTGTGGGTGTGGCGGCCTTGAAGTGTTGGGTGATGTGTAACTTCGCACCAATCTTTGAAGGGGTTGTCGCGGTGTTGTTATCGAGATGATTTCTCCGGGTGTCCGGCGGCGTACTATGTTGTCCCAGACAGCGTTTCACGGTTGCAGTAATTGTCATGCTTGCTTTGCCTCGATCCACTTGGTGAAGTAGTCTATATTCTATGAAACTTGAGACCTTCTTTGCCATTGGAAAGGGCTGCGATATCAATGCCCCATTGTAGAATGGCCATGGCGCCCGTGATTGGCGTTAACTCATCTTTGTGTTATGGCGGAGCAGATGCGTGGACTTAGCAATCATTGCACTTCCTTATCAAGTCCGCGCATCTTTATGCATGGTTGGCCATAGTATCCGATCGCGGCGCGTGCTACAGGACCGTGGTCCTGCGTGCATCTACATGAACCTTCATGGTTCGCAGCACATAATTTGCTTGTAAGGGGCCGACACGGTGACCATGGTTGGAGGAAGAGCGTCGTCTGATATGTTGTCGTGATTGAATCTCTACTGCTGATACTGTGGCCCGTATTCGACTTGCATTCTTGGGGTAATGTACCTTTGCTTAGAATTCCGCAATTGGTGTCATCCATGTAGGACCATCCTCCTCTATATTGCGGAGACTTCCATCTCCGATATTGACTTGCTTTCGGTGTTTCCACGGCACTTGCTTTGATAAGTGTGCGAAGCTTGTCGGCGATCTTGCCGATGCATACGCTGCGATTTTCTCCTCTAGGACTTGCTTGATAGTAAATCTGTCAAAGCCTTTGATCGATGTCTTAGTCTTCTCAAGATCTTGAATCATATTTTCTTCTTTAGCGCGTATTCACCGACCGTGGTTGGCCGCTAAAGGAGTCGCGTTTGCTTCGAAATTCGTCGCCCATTCGGTGCAATCGTAGTCCGCGATTAGGGCTTCATATTACGCCTCATTGTTTGTGAGTAAATTAAAGCGATCGTAAGTGAATTCCATTCCTACTGGGTTTGTGAGAATAAGGCCCGACTCTGGCCGTCGGCATGAGGACCGATGCGTAAACAAAATCCATGGATCTTGTAGTTCTTTCTCGCGCGGTGTAGGTACCTCGTGGGTGTCGGCTTCCGATGATGAAATGCGCGAACTTGTCCTTTTATTGCGATGCGTGTGTGCAGCAGAGATGTTATGTTAGCTAGCAACCACTCACGCCACGGAGTCGATGACGCATCGGGTTTGGAGATGATGCAACGATGCTTGATTCCGCTATCGGGTGCGCTTGGAAGTGCCGGTAGCGATTGGCGGCAAACACTAATGTGAACCAACTTTTCCATGGCACTGGTTCATCTCCGTCTTGGCGCTGGCGACAAAATAGATAGGGGTTTGCAAGGTCCACTGTCTGTTAGTAACCTTCTTGTTGGCCCTATGAGTTCTTGATAAATACATGATCGGCTCTTCCCTAATCGGGAGTGCCACAAGTGTTGGGGCGTTGCTGAATCTTTGTTTGAGTGTGGTGAAGGCTTCTTCCGCCTCCGTCGTCCACAAGTCACCACATACACTTCTTGGTGTTTTGAAAAGGCGATGACTTTGATTTAGGCAACATTGTTGAGGACCCAGTTTTCCATTGAGTTGGACTTCCTTGATGCGTGGTGAGGAAGTTCTATTACCGCCTTGTCTTTACGGACAGGTTTTTATGCCATCGAGTTCATCGGTACCCCAGAACATGCCTTGATGTGCCTTGAAAATTGCATTTTCTTGATTTAACTCATGTTGATCTCGTAGAGTCTTGAATGTTTCTTCTATATCGCGCACAAGTTCATTTCGTGGCTTTTTATGACGGTCATCACATAGACTTCGGTTGTGGCCTTTGTCTTTCAAAGGCATTAATACCTTGACTTGAGATAGGTAGCACCGTTCTTGAAAGCGAAGCGGCATTTTGTGTAATGACGATGCTTGTGTGGAAGTGGCTGTCTTTCCTCGTCTTGAGCCATTTGTATGGTGATATCCCTTATAGCGTCGAAAACACTTCAATGGTATCACGCGAGGACTATTTTTCAATCTATCTACGGTAATGGATAGCGATCTGCGGGCATGCTTTATTAAGGTCGGTGAAGTCTACACATTCGCGACTACCATCGCTTTTTGACCATTCTTTGGTTAAGCCGTCGTGGTAATAGACTTCACGCATAATTCCCGCATTTACCAATTTGTACCTCTGCGGTTACTGCGCCTGCGGAGCTTGGCCGCCTTACGGCGTATTGGTGAAATATCCTTGCCGGTTCTAGTTTATGCTGCGTGATTGGCGTGGTACTCGATCATGTATGTTGGCTCCGAAAATATCCACGTTCTTTTGTAGGGCGGCGGTGCTTCTTGGTTGTCGAAGCAATGACCTCAATGGTTATTTCACAGTGCAGGTATTACGGGTGAATTGCGACCTTCAAGTTGGGGACTTTAACGCGCCTTGCCGAGTTGGTTCCATTTCGCATGTAACCATGTTACATTCTGTTTTGTACCGTGGCATTGTAAAGGTAACAATGCCCCCCCTGCCGAATTTAAGCATCCGTCTTGTTTGATAGCCAGGCGCATGGTGATATCCGGGTCTCCCAATAATGCCATTGTGGCAGATTTGATCACCATGAAATCCATCGGTTGTCGTGAAGTGCTCTGCGTTGCCATGACTAATGTCCTTGATTGCCCGTGGGCGATATCTTTTGTGAAGCCGTTGAGTCTTTGTGTTGACGGTTTAGCCTCGTATTTGGTCGTAGTCTTTTAAAGCAATGCTCATACATAATATTCTTAGATGCCCACCATCGATGTACATGCGGTGTATCTCGTGACCACCGCGCTAATTTCAATAGTGAGGGCTCTGGCTGTGCGTGTCCATGATTAAAGTAGGAAAGATTTCACTTCTTGGAAAACTCTGGTGACCTACATCAGTGGTTCGTTGCCGCGTATGTATCATGTAGATTGTGTCGGCCTTATCTTTGGTGTCTCTTCTTGCTTCCATTCTTTTGCTATCTCTTCCTCTTTGTTTTTCTAAGTGGTCGATGCGCCTCCGGCCATCTTGTCGATGAGTTAGCGCGGTGGACACACGTTAGTGGTGTGACCCTTTAGCGTGGTAGTCGCGATATCCATTCCCGAGTCGCCGATCTTACGGTGTACGCATCTGCGATGCTCTTGGGAAGTTCGCCTTCCGTGAGTATTTCCTTTAGTGTTTTGATGGGGAGTATACATCATTATCTACTGTCTGCTGCTCCCTCTTGTTGCGATAGTTCCTAATACGGTTATTACCTCGGTCGTTGGATTGTCTCGAGGTTGTTCTGTGACCGGTAACTAGAATGGTTCTTTTTGCTATCCGCGTGGCCTTTCTTCTGGACAAAGGCGAGGGCTTCATGAGTTCATCAAGGTCTCGGGATCTTGTCGTTTAACCTCTTGATGAGTTACGGGTTATTAATCCCATTCATGAGCAAGAGATTTTTAGACTTGAGGGCATGCTTTGACACGCATGCATTCATCTTTAAGCGTTCCATGAATCGCTCGTGGATTCTCCAGTTACTGTTTACTCTGGCGAGTTCGGCGGGTTTTGCTTACTGCGTTGAGTAAATTGGCGGAATGCCTTTCTCGCTCTTCAAAACCATTAAAGCTCCCGTGGGGAGTTTGTTGAACCGATTCGCGCTTCCACGGTGTGGAATTAAACATGTGGCACCGCGCTGGTTGTGGCCCGATTCTCGATAGTGGTGATTCGAAGATTTTGGGTGATCGTCGGGTCACTGTTCCATCAGGTCTTGACATTTTGTAGGCGTCGTCTTTTCTTGTTCTCGGAGAAATCACTAATCGTCTAGTGAGCATCCACTTCAGACGGTAGCACGGAGAGACATGTCTTCCTCTTGGCTGTCGCGTCTGTTTCTGAACTTCGATGTCATGTCGGCTGTCTCGTTGTCAGGAATTATCGATGATGAATTTTCCTTCTTACGGCGTTTTGCGGCTATCCTCAGTCGACTGTGGTGGGATCGAAGGACTTTCGCGGGAGTGCTTTGCCCGGTCATCGCACGTGCTACGGCTGCGATCTGGTGTGAGACACTGTAGTGCGCGGTCTCTGTGCTATCTTTCAGTCTTTGCGGTGAGATGTCTCATCATCCTCGACTCTCCTCCCATTACATTTGAATCTTGGGTGGTCGCTATCTCTCGGCTTTTCTTTCGATGGCGCGGTGGGGAATCTCGTGTTGAGTCGAAGTTGAGTCGGACTTTCAAGTTCAGGCTGATCTCTTCTCTTCCTCTTTGCATGAGGCGGTTAATGTTTCGTAGTTTTGGGATCACGAAAACTTACGGTTCTAATTAGAGCAACTCCCTCGAGGGTGAGTCGTTTGTTTCTAACTGCTTTACCCTTATCCGGCTGGTGCCTCGGTACCTTTGTCGGTCGGTTTCTAGCACCGATTGGAAGGGGTAGTAAAGGCGGTGTTGTGATGGGTCTCTCCTCGTGGTGGTTGTAGTGACTTGGGTTGTTCGAGTGCGGTTCCACGGAGGAAGATCAAGTCTTGGCACGATCCACTTGTTTTAAGCGGCCGGTTGTCCGTGATGCTTGGGGAGTTGAGTCACTCTGCGACTTCTTCCCAGCAATGCGGCTGCGATCGGTGCCGTGCTTTGTCATTCTAGTGTGGTTCTTAGTGTAGGGTCGCGGATGGCGCCACTGTTGATACAAAGTTGGGCGTTCGATTTGGAGCTCGGTTCTCGTGTCAATTGAGTGCTTTGCCAGAGACTGCGCGCTAGAGACAAACTGCCGTTGAAGCTTCTGGTGGGATTGTCTCCGATTATCCTCGGTGAGTGAGTAATCGGTTTAGGGTTTAAGGAGTTTTAGGGTTAGAGATCGTACCTTAAGCGAGATATGATTCCTTTATATCGCCGGAATCCTTGTTGGTTCGTGTTCCCCGACCTTGATATCCCTAAGTCGGTTGGAATGATTATCTTCTAATTTTAGAAGATATCGGATATCTATTCAAGTAAATAGATATGGGCTTGGGCTTCGTGAACCCAAACACGTGATTGATATTGGCCCGATTCGTACCAAGCTTGAAAGTAGTGGTGGTGGGTTCGTGACGAACTCCGGACTATCGTCATCGAAACTTAAAGATAACAGCGAGAATCGAAAATGCTTGAAAACTACACATGAAAACTTAAATTATTTTAAAGCGAGATAAGAAAATTAAAATTACACTACTTAGTTATCCATCTTGCTTTGTTCTTCATATTTATTGACTTCATTTTGATCTTTGTCGACCTCGATTGGTTCCACCATTTCGCCATTGGATCCATCAATCATCACATTCGTACAACATCACTTTTGGCGGGAAAAGTCTTAATAGCGGAGTTTCTTGCATTTAATGCTTCTTGGTGTTTGTGGAGGTGGAGGGGTTGGTATCTGTGGAGGCGGTGTAAAGGTGGTGGTGGTGGTGAAACCACACAGTTTAGTTTCTTGAGATGTGGGAGAGGATATACGATGGTGGCGGTATTTGTATTTTAAAAATGGGTCGGGTTGGATATTGGGCCGGTGGGTTAGCTGGTTTTGGATTTGGGTTGTGGTTAATAACAAAAGGGTCCGTTTGGTTTTAAGTTAGCACAAGGACCATATGTGTATATTTGCAATCTTGAAGGATTTGAATTGGCAACTTATCGAACTTATCACAAGGGTTAAACACGCAATATGATAAACCAAGGACCATAAATGTATTTATTATCCATTTAAATTTCAGGACCACTGTCAATTTTGTAACTTGAGGGACCAAACATGTAATTTTCAAAGTTCACCATAAGGACCAATTTGTCTTTTATGAATAGTACAAGGGTGAAGTTTGAATAATTTCATTTTTAAATACCCAAGGACTATATTTGACATTTTTCAAAGTTGAGGACTAAACTTGTCATTTTGTAAATTTTAAACTTTAAGGGTTTATTTTGACAACTTTTGAATCCATGGACCTTATTTTGACAACTTTTGATCGTTTTCATCGATTTTGATATTTTTGCATTTAAAACACATAAAACACTTGTTTGTGATATTTTATCATTTGATGCATTTGGTGTTTTCGGATGTTTTGGCATTCTAAGCGGTACAAAAATGATGAGTGTTAGACACTCATCACTCACATAGTTTATCGTTATCGGTGTGGGCCTTAGACTGCACAATTACTTCATTAATATCATTGAATAATTAATGTAAGCCCTAACGGGATAAATAATATATAAACTTAGTAATCATTAAGGTGGTCTCTTGATTTAATTAATCGTGACATGATTAGTTTGTTGAAGACTTAAACAAAGAATCTAGAGATCTAGGTGCGCCTAGGCTTATGAATGATATCTGTGAACGTGAACAACCAAAGAGAAAGACGAAATTAGTACTCATCATATATAACTAAGAAATTAAGCGAATAAAATCTATTTTACTATTGGCCGGGCCTCTTGCTCTGCTATCTGTGTACATGTGTGTCAATCGCCTTATTCTGAGTTTTACTTAATCTAAACATTGTGCGATCTCAGGTGAAAACCCCATTCGTTAGATTATGTTTAATTATACTAACTTTAGAACTAAATTAATGATAGATATCTAAGTGTTAATGTTTCACTCTTAGTAATGACACTCTACTTACCAACTAGCCTACCTTGATCGGGTATCTGCTTGTTAGTGTTTGTTATAGGTAAGTATTAAATATATATATATATATATATATATATATATATATATATATATATATATATATATATATATATATATATATATATATATATATATATATATATATATATATATATATTAAAACTTGAATTCATAAATAGACCTATACTAAATGACACATCATTTTTCTTGTGTTTCTTGAGACTTCTAGGTTCATGTGTCGAGTTGTCGTGGTTTTATGTTGTTTTGTTGTTATGTCACGGGATCATGGCACTAGAATTTTATTTGTATGATAATTGAAGGTGCTATCAGGTTGTTTTAAAGTTGGTATTTTGCCACCTGGGATTGTTCCAGGCTGTGTTTCAAGTATTGTCGAGAGCCATGTTCCGGGCTACTTGCGGTTATTTTGTCGAGTATTGATGGAAAGTCAATGACCTTTGGATAGTGGTAGCTGTTGTTATCGAGGTAAAAAGTGAATCACGGTCTTGCCGTTATCAAGTCCGTATGAGTTTTTGTGAATTTTCTCGATGAAGTGGTGTTTTCCGGTGAGTTAAAAAGTTGTTCAGTAGAACCGGAAAGTGAATAAGATGGTAAATTTTTAATTTTTTTTTGTAGGGTGAAGTTTTCGTTTTACAATGAAAATAGGGTTTCGACATGTTTCCTAGAAATGAGGGTTTAGTGGTGAAACCCTTGTTTACTGGTAAGATATATTTTCGTGTGACGAAAGGTAGATTTTGGGTTCTCACGGTGCCAAGAAGGTGAAAATGGTTAACGTTTTGTTTGGAATATTCGAAAACAAAGTTTTGTGTGTCAAATAGTTTCAAAAATAGTATTTTTGGTTTCGGTGAAAATAAACTTTTCGGTTTATCAAAGCGAAAAATCAGGGCTATTAATATCATATAGCAAGGATGGTGCCATGTTTACCTAAAATACCTATTAAGGGTTTAGGATTTTTGATCACTTGGTTTCCTACATTCGGTAAGGACCCCAGTATGACCCAGTCACAGTTGGGGTGATGCTCACAGTCGTGGGGTTGTATGTGTGCAATGTCGTTATTCATGAGAACAACGACTTAGCTTGGTCTATGTTGGATCATTTATATTAGTTGATTATGTGATTCGGGAGGTTGGGGATGATGATAGTAAATGACATCCATGATTAGAGAAAGTAGAGAGAGAGGGATAACTAGGTGTATTATTGAATAATAAAAATGATAAGGTTTACACTAAGCATCCCTCTCTAGTGAAGTCTAGGAGGGCTTATAGGACACCAAACATGACTTTACATAAATGTGAGTTCCAGTCCATGTGTTTGTGACTTACATAAAACTATTATGTCTAGAATATGTTGTCACATTTTAGTATTAGGATGATTCTAACAATCTTCCCCAATATGGCAACATATGGGATTACTTACAACATTTTCTAAAAGTACAAATACAAATAAAGAAAGGTCTTCATATGCTCTTTGAATCTTGAGGATGTCTGCGAGTTGACGCTCTTTGTCTTTATCTTGTACCTCGGCTTGAGAACATTTTCTTCACTTGTAGGAAAATGATGTAATATGTATGAATTGGATTAACTTCCCCAATTCATCTTGCATGTCTTCTTGACTTCTCCATACTTCTTTTTGTGAATTTTTTGAATCGACTTCCCAAACTAACAACCGTCTTGATGATTGAAACTTTGATGTAGTTAACATGTCTTAACTTTCGAAGTTTTAAGTGCGCGTGAATTTGTAGATAACACCATAAACCACACCAAGCCGTCGACTAGTCCTTAATCTGGTGTGCTAATTCGGAAACTCCGTTCGGGGGTAACATGCAAGAAATCAAGATTTTCTCACATAAGTGAGCTCTTCACACAAAAACAACGGGAAAGTTAAAGCGATAACACCAAAGTCACAAACAATACCATTGATCATCTCGGACGTATCTCAAAGTCATAACATTTAAAGCTCGATCACGAGAACTGTTATCGTCCCCAATGTGCACATTTCTTCCCGATTGCAGATACTTATGGAAAAAGTGTTTTTGCAAAGTCGAAAAAAGTACAAAGCATATCCGATCTCTTCCCGCGATGTCTTCGCAGAATCGGAAGCATACACACTATGTTTACGATGGAAGCGGAGGCGGCGTAACCTCGTATGTCCAAGTAATTGAATAAGCGTAAGTACCATAAATCTGTTAAGCATGAAATATCCGTGAGAATCAATTGCTAATATAACTTCTCTCTCATACTCCTCTCGACTAACTCTTTACCGACCCCATTATCATTTGACTCTTTGTAGTGACTGCGATGGTGAAAACCCAATATGACGAACTTGAGGCAATAAAAATAACCCGACTTGTGACTTAAGCTTGCACTAATGTCGTGAAGAACCAATACGAGAATTTCAATAAAGGTATAATCATATACCCATCCATCCATCATAATTGTATGAACTTCTCTCGAATTATCCACAACATTTTGTGAAACTTGAGCACTACAGCGTGACTCCTTTAAAGTGATAGCTATCGTTGTGAGCACAACAACGTAACTCCTTACATCGGTATAACTAGACAACTCGAGTCTTTGTCATTCGTAATGGTTAAAAGCTCGAACAAGGATCTCGAAGAATCATGCATCCAACCAACCCGGTATCTTGAGATACTAAGTACACATCTATGAAATCTCACTTCAACCTCAAATAAATAATGGTGAATAAACTCCGTAGTCATCTCTTGTGGTTTAATACCAAAATCTAGCCTTTTGACGGTTTGAAACGAATCTTGAAAATGGTTTATTTTCCGATCTTGTCAAAACATAACCATAAAAATTAATCACGTTGTCATTCTGGAACCCCAATGTAACCAATTTGCCATTAATAATACCAAGAATTAATATTGAGTAACAAAAATTTGGCTAAACCATGCGATACAATGTTTTCCTTGTATAGCACTTTATAAATGCACAGTAGTTGTTACTTTTCGCCCATACTCAATATTAATTCAACCCAAAGACATAGCGAACAATTTTTCTATAGCAAAGCCAAACAATCCATCCAATACGGTCCGGTTTAGTCCACCAAGTCCAACCTCAAAACCTAATACTAGTAACACCCATTGTTATATAACCACCATACTTTGTCATTAGAAAACCTTATTCTCCTCACCTAGAAACATCCGCCTGACTCATTTGTCATAAAAAAAATCGGCTTCTCAACATCATCTCACCTAATCTTACAACATTCACACGAATAACAGGCTCATTTTGAGTTAGCACAACCTCGAAGAACACAAGGAATCTCCGTTTCCGGATCTTGTTTAAGGTCAATGGTAGTAGAGGTGGCAATTTATGCTAAAATCAAAAGAATGGGCTAAATGGGCAAACTTTAAAAGATTTGGGCACATTTGGACTCTCTTTTTTTTGAAATGGGCAAGTATTGCCCATTTAGAGATTAAATGGGCATAATGGGCACATGTTTTCTCGAACATTAGATTGTTTTTAAAGAAAACTTACATTTTATTTTTAAATATAAATGAGGTGTTACGTTCGATAAATTTATTTCGTCATTTTTGTCTTTTAAAATCGATTAAGTAACATGAGCCCGTTTGGCCCGTGGCCCGTGCCCTTGACCGCCTGTTTGCCACCTACAAATGGTAGGCTCATCAATTGTAGATTGAGTTTTCTTTTGTGCTTTTGTTTAAACCGAGCGAGAAGAAAAAAGAATGAAGCTGATTTTGTTCTTTCTTCAAATGTTTCGGATATCAACAAGCTATGCTTCATCTAGATCTGTGATGAGTTACTTGTTCAAGCAAAAAAATCTTTAAAGATTTGTACACAACTTGAGTTTTTTTTTTTTTTTTGAAAGATGGGAGTGATATTGAGATTATTGATGTTGGATATATGGCGTGATGGTGAAGGATTTAAGATTAGATTATCTGATGTTATTGTTGGATATGGTTCGGTTATACATCTGTTGTTTTTCTTCGTGTTCATTTTTTTCCGACTTTGATATCAAGTTTGAAAATTGTCAAAAATGGTCCTTGGAATTTGGAAATTGTCAAGTTTGGTCCTTATACTTTTGGAGATTATCACTTTTAGTCCCTTGGAACATCTTTGATGATTTGGCAGCATTGGTCCTCCATTTTTCAGAATTTACACAAATAGTCCTTGTGTTTTAAACCTTTGCAAACCCTTTTTGACCCTTGGTCCCTTGCCAATCCACATGTGACCCCCTGTCATTCTTTTTGAACCCCAACCAATATCCTTTTGACCCCCTGGCTTACTAATACCCTGGTCAGTCAACCACTTGGTCAAACATAAACCCTTGGCGCATTTTTTCTTCTCTTCCCCAACCACTGCCTGAAATCACTCATGCCACCATCCCCCCTCCTCACTCTTTCCACACCTTTGTCTCCTCCACCTCTACACAAAACAAAAACCATTAAATGATCCTTCCCCCTTAACACTCAACCATAGCCATCTGTCAAACCATTTCCGCCAAAATGATCCTATGGCTAATATTCTTAAGCTCATCCAATGGACCAAAAAGGAAGTGGGATTCACTGAGAGAGATGTGAGAAGATATTTGGAATATAAAAGGAGGCAAGAGAAAAGGAGGAAGAGGAGTAGCTAGTTTTTAAGTTTTTCTTTAATGTCGTTTTTCTAAATAAATGTTGTAGTTTAGTCAAAATCTTGTGATTTCGGGCCCATGTATTAACTTTTGGTTGGATAATCATTGTAAGGCGCTTTAAGTTTCAATTCACGCTTTAGTTTGGTTTTATGTTTTTTTCATCGTTAAGAAATTCACTTTCAAACTCTTTCACTCAAGCTTCTAAAAGCTTCTATTTAAGTGCCAATAGGCTTGTATAACTCTTGAAGGCTTTGATAAGCCTATAATTAAATTTCAACCAATTTGGATGCTTGGTCAACAAAAGTCAACCCGAGACTCAATGAGACTTGGTTTTGGAATTTGGGTGATGAGATGTTGATATGGGTTGGAATAGAGTAGATTAGAATAGAATAGTGGTTTTGGATCTTAGTTTTAGCTCTGCAATCGACTTAACACTTGTAAGTGTTTCTTGTCATTTTCGATTTGTGCACTATGCTTGAATGTTAATCAGAATCACCAATACTTAAAAACTGTTTAAATAGTTTTAACTAGGTCATGTTAACTCAGTTTGATCCTTGGAACAAGTTGGATTAGATATTAGTTCATTTAAATTTGCAAAGCGAGAGATATAAAGGGTGTTTGGAAGAATGCATAGATACGTGTTTGAGGTTATATCGTTGGTTCAAAGATGGTTTATCTAGTGTAGTCTAGGCCTATCATACTTAGGTTGGTCATTTATTTGCACTAATAAAATCTCTTAGTCAAAATAAACTTTAATCAGTCCTTGTGACTTTATCAGATAGGTATATTAGCAAATTAGGTTAGCATTAGGTTTAGATATCATCACACTAGCTTAATCAAGTCTTATTGTAGCTCATTTCATAATTTAGATCAAATTAGAATCACTAGAATTTCATTAAAGTCAAAATCAATTTCTGTCAAAGAAAGTCAAAGGTTGATAATCAGTTTTTCACCAAATTTTGATGATCTCTCATTGATTCATTTTCATGTATAAGTGTTTGAAACTTTGGGTTTTCCAAGTTCGTTGGTCGACTTTTGATATCTTATTTTGTAAATGTTTAGAAATCTTTAAAAGCTTCAAATAAGTCTGCTCAATCTGACTTAAATCCTATGCACACTCAAGATTAACCGAGTTGTGCACAGTGTTTTTGCAGCACCATATCTTTTCATATTAGCTTGTTATTGGTTTGAAACTTGGTACAAATGTTCTCTGCACGGTAGTCTTTAGTTCCCAGTGTTGGTTTCCACTTTAGCTTATTTTATAAGCTTGTGCTTTAGCTTAAACTTAGGTGTAGAACCTGCTTTTAAGTAAGTAATGATTAGCATCAAATCTTGGTAAATTGCATTCCAGAGGTTATGGCTTGTTGATTTGGATTGCTTTAGAGTTATTTTAGCTTATTGTTGCCTCTGTCTCGGTTTGGTACCTTTTGGTGTGCTTTTGGCTTATCCAAGTGTTTATTTATAAGCACTTGGTACATCGATTCCTTATTTCTCCACACAAGCACTGTTTTCCAATTTTCTAGCTTCCTAATAATATTTTAGAGTTTTCACAGAAATTTTGATTTTCTAAGCTTGTTTGCTATTTTCTTAATTTAAATTAGTTTTTAAGTATTTTTAATTAGCATTTAATACAAATAATTAAGAAAAGGTTCAAAAAAATAATTTTTCATTTTTCTTAAGTTTAGATAAATATAAAAAGTCTAAAATGTATTTTTCCATAATTTTCTTGGTTTAAATAGTATTTTCTAGCATTTTAATTAGTTTTAAGTAGTTTTAAATTAATAATAAATACATAAAAAGTCAAAAAAAAAATATTTTCAGTTTTAAAATAAGTTTTATCATATTTTATATTTTCTAAGTTATAATTTCATTTTTCTAGGTTAATTTTGTATTTTCTTATATTTTAGTGCATTTTAAATACTTAATAAATAGTTTTAATTAATAATAATTAGATAAATAGTTATAAAAATAATTTTCTTTTCTAAATATTTTCTTTTATCATTAGGATTGTAAAATGTCATTTTCATATTTTTAGGACTTTATTTCTCATTTCACTTTTTATTTTATGCGCTTACGTAATTTTATTTTAAAACGAAGTTTTAAGTTTTAAACGTTCATCATTTTAAATATAGTGATAGCGTTTATTTAATATTTTTATCTTTTAATCTTCTTAATTTGTATTTAAGTCGCTTTAATTTATAAACTTTTCAAGAGTGTAATATTCAATCCAAATCCTTTTCGATCACTATCCTTAGTGATCATTCTATCGTCGATCAAGTGTTTGACACACCATTGAGTCTCCGTGGGACTAAACGACCCGAATTCATTCATTCTCCAGGGACTTCATTGCATTTGTGTTTTAAGCGGTTTAAGCTTCTTACGGTTAGCCATTCACAAGCTGCTGGCTTGTGTGAGGTAGCTTGACTAGTTTAGCACGGATCAATTTCCTATCGTGATCACTAAGGTGAGTTCATAGCCCCACTTTTACTCTTTAAGCTGCTTTATAAACTCTTTGGGGAGAATACATGCTACTACCGCTTTTATGATCACAATTGCTTGAAAACTGCTTTGTTGTACTCTTGATATTATGACTCGCCTAAGTTGTTTGCCAAAAGTCCCTACATCATGAACCATTAATCACTTGCGGTGAACGCAAATATCGTGGATAGTACTATGGGAACCGACGACCCGACTCGGTTATCGAAATAACCGGGCTATATATTGGTATCTCATGTAATTGGCTATTACATCTCGGAGGGCAATTTTATTTACTTACACCAAGAATTAGTGTATGCAGTTAGTTTGGTGTCATGAGCTTAGTGCGATAATATCAACTATCTTTTATGGGCGATAATAACGTAGCCATGGCTTATCTTAAACTTGAAAATCTTGTGATCAATCGCTTATTTACTAAACCTATGAATTCACTCAACCATTGTGTTGACTTTTAGCATGTATTTTCGGGATGAAAAGGCGATAGCTAACTCTGGGCGCTTGGGCATTGGCATGGCATTAGTCATAGATGACTACGATTTATATGGGGACCACATTTATTAATGGGCCATTTTCCGCAACAAATCAACCTTTGTAAAATCTATTTTACTTCAATAAATGAAATCTCTTAAGAAAAATCTTTATTTTTCACTTTGTGTTATGATCCAATTGAGTAGCATCCCAAAAACTTTTTCTTCCGCTGCAAACCATTTTTGGGGGTGTTACATCATCAACCAACCTGATGAATAACATTCAAAGTCATACTCTCCGAAGAGTATACTCCCTGAAATTCATCAGCGACTAGAATTACCCTTTACCCCTATCAGAGTTAGGTGATCAACTACCGAATGGGTGTACATTCCGTACCTCCAAACCCATTACCAGGCGTGACCTGAGACCCTCAATTGAACTAAATTTCCAACAATCTTCCCCAATTTATTACAATTCCTTAGAATGAGAATGAAAATAAAACAAAACCAGTGCATAAATGAAAATATCTTGAAGATTGAATTCCCATCTTAGTACATTACACGTTCAAATATTCGATAATAAGGGTGTTCTAAGAATTGAACCCTTCAACCAATATGAAAACCTGAAGATAACATACACACAATGTTTCAAACACTTATACGCTCCTGACACTAAATAAATCATGTGTCCATATCCAATTCATGAATGTTTTAAGAGCTAAAAGTCCAAAGCTATCTAAAGTGACAAAACTTCAACATTCACATAGGTAATTCCCTTTTATTCATGCACATGCTTTGCACATTTTCAAAATTTGAACCATTAAGAACAAAGCTTCTTTAGCCTCACCTTTCAGCGGACCGAGCACAAACTTGGGATGATATATAGAACATGTGCTCAAGCCTCTGAACATTAAGCTTTCCCCATTAAATTTAGCTCCTGAGTTTCCTTAGGAGGGAATTTCGTGTTTGAATGCTCAGCGACTATAGTGGACTTTAAACCCATTCCTTTTAGCAGATTTTAAAACCAAGTTTCTAGCCAAACCCTTCATCAAGTGATCAACTAAATTTTGTTGAGATCTTACAAACTCTATAGATACCACCCCATTCTTGATAATCTCACGAATCATGATATGTCTGATACCTAAGTGTCTAGACTTCCCATTGTACATCTGGCTATAAGCCTTTGCTGATGTAGTTGTACTATCACAACGG
Organism: Chrysanthemum lavandulifolium; assembly: GCA_022545495.1. Classification (NCBI taxonomy): domain Eukaryota; kingdom Viridiplantae; phylum Streptophyta; class Magnoliopsida; order Asterales; family Asteraceae; genus Chrysanthemum; species Chrysanthemum lavandulifolium. The sequence goes on from CM040238.1 coordinate 97,087,901, forward strand.
ATAAAAATAGGTGTTATAGGTTTAGGCTACAATGTAATCTCAACAAACAAGTTTTTCAACCATTCAGCTTCTTTACCAACAGCTACTAAAGCCACAAACTCTAATTCCATTGTTGAGCTTGTGATGCAAGTTTGCTTCTTGGAAACCCATGAGATGGCACATCCCGCAAGCAAGAATACCCAGCACTTGTTGAAGAATTATCTTTAGTGTTGCTGATCCAACTAGAATCAGTGTATTTTTTTAACATTGAAGGATATCCAGTATATGATAAACTATAATCCATAATTTTCTTCAGATACTTCAGTACCCGCTGAACTGCTTGCCAATGATGAGCAATAAGATTACTGGTGTACTAGCTCAGTTTACCCACTACAAAAGCAATATCAGGCCTTGTACAAGTCATGGCATACATCACTCAGCCAATTACCCTTGAATACTCAAGCTGAGATATTATTAGGTTTCAGCTTCTCACTTGTATCCATAGGAGTACTCACTGGATTACAATCAAAGTAGTGGATTTCTTTAGCGCCTTCTAAATATAATGAGACTGGGAGATAGAAATTCTCTTACTTTCATGCTTAATCCTCATACAAAGGATAACATCAGCCTCCCTCATTTCCTTCATAGAGAACCTTGATGACAAAAATGCCTTTGTCAGGTTAACCTGAACTTGGCCAGTGCCAAAGATCAGCATGTCATCAACATATAGATAAATGATGACCTATGTAGTTATCTCGGTCAAATTTCAAATATCGTTCAAGGTCCGAGATTTGAAAAAGCGGTTATCGCGGTGAGATATCGGTTTTCATATCATCTAGAATATTTTAATATATATTTTATATATATATATATATATATATATATATATATATATATATATATATATATATATATATATATATATATATATATATATATATATATATATATATATTGGATGAAAGCTAACAACTTAAAACTTATAACACAATTTAAACATTTTATAGCTAAAGAAAAAGTTTGGTTCTTGTGAAAATATGACAGCCCAAGAAAAAATTCACCAAGCCCAAAAAAATTCGTCCATTACTATCTTAGCCCAAAACCAATGCAAACTAACCATAGTCCAATGTAACTTTACCCTAATAAGTAGGTATAAAATACTCACTTATCTCCCATAACCCTAAATTCACTCACAATTTTTACCCTAATTTCTTTATCTCTATGCAGCCACTAACTCAAACTATCTCACAAACTAAAAAAACCAAAAACATAAAAAACGTCCCTTGTTCATGTAAGATCCTTTTAAAGATCAAAGGTAGGTGATGTTTTATTTGTTTTTCTTTTAAAGATTAAAATCTCGGCCAATCTTGCCAAAATCTCGGCTAAAATCTCGCCAAAATCGGCAAAATATCGTCCAATCTCGCCGAGAATATCGGATCCGAGATTTGGGGGCGATATTTTGATCCGAGATTATTTCTAGGGGCGATATCCGAGATATCGACGAGATAACGGCGAGATATCGGCGAGATTAACTACATAGATGATGACTCATTTACCAGATTCATCAAATTTGATATATACACATTTTTCAAATTGGTTAAGATTATAACCACATGATAAAACCACTTCATAAAATTTTTGGTGCCATGTTTAGGTGCCTGCTTCAGCCCATATAGACTTAATCAGTTTACACACCTTGTTTCCATTGCTAGGCATGATGAAGCCCTGAGGTTGGTTCATATAGACCTCCCTATCTATATCACTATTCAAGAAAGTTTTCTTCACGAATAAGCAGGTTGTGAATTAATGCCCAGGCAATCAGTAGTCTTATGGTACTAATACGAGCCACTAGAGCATAAGTATCAAAATAGGCTATCTCTGACTTTTGTTTAAAGCCCTAAATGACTAGTTTAGCCTTGTACTTTTCAATAGTTCCATCTACATTTATTTTCCCTTTATTTTTTTTGAAGATCCGTTTGCAACCCAGAGGTTTGCAACCAGGTGGTGGATCAGCCAATACCCAAGTGTTGTTGCCCATGATAGAATCCATCTCATCATTTATTTCTTTTTTCCAGAAAGCAACATCCTAGGACTTCATTGCTTCATCAAGTATCTTGGGGTCATCCTCAACATTAAAGCAATATGAGTGTTGGTTAGAGACCTCATCCCTTATACCTTCAATTAATTATAATTGAAAATCATGTCGTAATGACTTTGAAGTCCTGATCGTTTTACTTTTTCTAAGCGCAGGTTCACCTTGCTAAACCACAACCACATCACAGACCTCTTCAGAGACCTTTGAGACACCAATATCATTAGTTCCATTTGGAATCGTGTGACTTGGTCTAGGTATAGATGAAACTCTATTCTTATCAAAGATTGCATCTCTTGATTCAATTATTAAGTTAATTGAAACAGATTCATTAGGTTCAATAACATATAACCTGAAAGTCTTCTAATGCTCAGCATATCCAACAAAGATGCATTCAATGTCTCTTTAGATCATGGAGTCTTCTGACCCTACAACCTCGACCACGAGATAGTTCAGTTGGGTTTTTTAGTCGAGTTCATAAGGGGGTAACTTTGTTTCTTTTTTGGGAACCCTATTTAATAAATAGCAAGCTGTTAACACAGCTTCATCCCAGAACTCTTGACTCAGCCCTGAATAGGACAACATGGAATTAACCATCTCTTTTAGCACAATTTTTTTTTCTTTCAGAGATAGCATTTTGTTGTGGAGTATAGGGAGCAGTTGTTTCATGGATTATACCAACAGACTAAAAATACAATTAAAGTATCTATGTATTCACCTCCCCTATCAGTAAGAGAATTGATTCATCTCCAGAATGGCTAGATGAAAAAATACAGGTAATTTTTATATTCTCTTTTCATGATACAAGTAGGGTTCCCGCGCGATGCACTACGGGTACCCTGTAATTAAAAATTTTCGGCTAATAATTTGTTTCATTTTTACATTTTTTTGGAATAAGATTTACTGATTAGTTTGTTCGTTTAGGGACTATAAGCAATGACAAAAGTTTGGCTTGCTTAGTTTGTATTATTTTGTTTGTTTGTTTTTTTTTTATGTTTAGCAGCTTGCTTGATTTGTAAAATATGTTCTTTTAATAGTATTTTTTGTTGAAAGGAGTTTTTTAAAGTTTCATTAGTTAGCGGCTTGCATGACTTGTATTATGTATTTTAATACTTATATTTATCATTAAATGAATGTTTTATGCATCAATAAATTGTAAACATTACATTAATATTTGTATTGTTTAATGCTTGTGTTTTAGATGAATGTATTTTATACTTGATTTTTTGTATTGATGAAGTTTAAGATATTTAATGGAGGATAATGTCTTCCTCTATTATAAAATAGTAAGATAACACTGAAAAATACATGAATCTCTGCCGTTATTTTTATGCTTACATATTGTTTAATCTCGGGCACAATCTCTGTCTTTCTTTTCACGCATAATTTGAAATGAAAGACCGCAAGAAAACATATATGATGTATGTGTGGTGAAGACATAGCAAACCTTTTTGTGGAGGATCAGAATTATGCATTGCTTATGTTTTAAATATAACATAAAAATCAAATTTGTAAAAATTGTTCGGCGGTACCGTGGCGGTTGAACCCCGCCAAGCACCATAGCCGCCATAGCGGCGCCATGATGGAGACCATAAATTATAAAGAAATTTATCTAAAAAATAAATATTACCAATATTAATTATAAAAACTAGCTCAAATTAAAACAAAATCGATAAAATCAAAGTTGACCGTGAATTTGAAAAAAAAAAAAAAAAAAAAAAAAAAAAAACTAGAAAGTTGACCGCGTTGACCGGTCCACCACCTAGGCCGATTTTGACCGCCAAGCTCCGATTTTGACCGATATTGACCAAACCGATAAGTTAGACCGATATGGTAAATATCGTGGTGGTGGACCACCGCCAACCCATATCAGCCGCCATGGCCGATTTTTACAACACTGATAAAAAGAACTGGCTATTAGCTGAGAAATTTATCTTAAGCCCATTTATATTTGTATAATTAATATTTAGTTAGGCCCATTAAAGGTGAATTGGGGAACACGACATTCTGTACCATATATGTTTCGCTTGATTAATGAATATGATTAAGGGGATTAAACCTAATTCTAATATGGTATCATATCCTTAAGATCCTCCACCTAAACCCTAGTATTTGTTTACACCTACCATAGCAGTTTCTTAGCTTTTATCGATTGCTTTTCATCCTTTTTGCTTTGCTACTGCCTATTGCATTCTCTTTATCATAGCAGCATGACGGGAGATGCTACACCACCAAAACAACCGATTGATAAAGCCTATTTAATCACTAGCATCAAGGCATGTATCCCCTCCCCTTGATTTAGATAAACTACACTATAACTCATGGAGCAACCTATTTAAACATCTTTGTCAGACCTATGATGTTGTTCATCATCTGGACAAACCAGTCTCTAATATTACATCACAAGCTGATCCTTATCATGCGACCAATGACTCTCTTGTAGTCATGTGGATGTAATCCACAATTTCTCCAAAGTTGGACAATATGGTTATCGATGACGCTACCTTGGTTCATGAAGTTTGGGCTCAGTTACAAGCTCTATTCCACGAAAACAAAGATGCTCACATCATACAACTAGATAACGAGATACGTAATATGCTCATTGGCACTATGTCTGTTACAAATTATTTCCAAGAAGTCAAGTCAAAAGCTGATTGTCTTGCTAATGTCAGCTCTAGGGTGAGTGACTTGAACCTCGTCACGTACACCATTAACGGTCTCCGTGCTCGGTTTCCTCATCAGAAGAAGGTTCCAGGAATGTCAGCAAGTTCATTTCCTCATCATCGTTCTAATATTAATCCTGCTTAGACAAGTTAGAAAAATAATTAATTTCTTCTTTTGAATACTCTAGAATAATATCCTGGTGGTCCAACCCTGTATCTAGCCCCATTACCGTAATCTCCTTGAAAAGGCCTCTTAGCTTCGCGGTATTTAACCTATTCACTTTTCTTTTCTTCTTCATCCAATGGGTAGTCTCTGGCTATATGAGCTCCTCCGCAAGTGTCGCATCCTACATGTATAGCATGCACATTTTCCTTTAGTTTCTTCATGTCCCTGCCAAGACTTCAAGTTTGTTAGTAATCAAAGTGATCCCATCCAATGAAAATTTGAAATGAATATTGTATTTTTGAAAGTCACATAAAAGTTAAGTGGTGTTATTTATGTTAAAATGAAAATTTGTTGAAAAAAATCATAGCCATTTACTCTCCAACAATTTAGGGATAATTGTTTGTAAACATAATGAAGTCACCACTTTTTGCTAAGTTGTGTGTGTATCTATTAATCCGTCTAAATAATACAAACATTTTACTAATCATACTATTATGTGTAAAGATTAAGGTTTACTGTTTTTTTTGCTGACGTGGCATGGATTATCCCTATCTAATTGTTTATAAATGTATCAAATTTTCCACTTTTTACTAAGTTGTGTATTGTGTCTATTTTGGTTAGAATTAATTACATAAATCGTCCTTGTGGTTAGGACCAATTGCAAGTTTCATCCTTCACTTTTAGAACTCACCCATACCAGACAAACAAACACTCACTTGTTAACCCAACACAATCTTTTTCCTCAAATTTGCTACTCTATTTTCTCTCCAACTCCATACACAATCACTATCACCAACATTCTCTATAATTCTTACCAAAACTAGATTCCGATCCACCACCACCCGTCAACATCAGATCCACCATTACCATCTAACCTGCAACCACAAGATCCACCACCGATGTTGCTCGCCGGAATCAATGGTCAGCCACTGCTGTTCTGGGGTTGGTTTTAAGAAGGTGATATGTTGTAACTTTTAAGATGGTGTTGATTTCGAAAATGGTGGGTTTTGAGATGTTGAATATGTTGATTAATGTGAGTTTTTCTTTTGGAGAAAATAAGAATGGTTTTTAACAATGGTTATTATTGTTGAATGTGTGTTTTTTTTTAATCAATGTCTTTTTCTTATTATGAACAAATGTATTAAAACTGAAATAATGCGATAAGAAATGGGGAAATATTTGTTGAAAGTGACATTGGATTATTAAAGAACAAAGAGGGTTTTGGATTGTTAGTTTTGCTTGGCAATTAAAAAGGTGATCGGATCACTTCGGATTAAAAATGGTGATAGTCGGAAATCATTGGTGGTAGTCGGAAAATATGGGGATGGAGAGGAGAATGTTTATTTGTTGGTTGTGTATTGGTTTTTGTGTCTTGGTAGATATTTGGATTTTTTATTTATTTATTTTTCTTTTGATAGAAAAGAAAAATAGAAAAAGAAGGGGTGGTCGTGGCTTGCCGGAAAAAATGTTGGTTGAAGAAGAAAAGGTAAGGATTGGTTTCTTGCGTTTTGGAGTGACGGACGAAACTTGCAATTGGGCCTAACCACAAGGACGATTTATGTAATTAATTCTAACCAAAATAGACACAATACACAACTTAGTAAAAAGTGGAAACTTCGATACATTTATAAACAATTAGATTGGGATAATCCATGCCACGTCAGCAAAAAAAACAGGCAACCTTCATCTTTACACATAATAGTATGATTAGTAAAATAGTTGTATTATTTAGACGGATTAATAGATATATACATAACTTAGTAAAAAGTGATAACTTCGTTACATTTAAAAAGAATTATCCAAACAATATATATCCCCACTAACTCAAACCCTCTTCTCATTTAACATTATTGTATTCCACCATGTTTGATATTTCTTAGCTTCTTTGTACAATGATTTTATTTAATAACTAATATAATGGTAACGACTTGAGATGTATATTCTTTAAATATACGTATATATGTAAATATTTCATATATGCCGTTAAAAACGTTTTTTCTTTTTTAGGTAAATTGCAAATTTTTTCCCTAATATTTTCGAAAAATGCAAGAAAAATCACCGAGAAAAATTCCAATTTAGTCACTGAAACTGACGTGGCGTTCCAAAAATGCCACCGAAAGCTAACGATCGTTAGTTCTCTCACTAGTCAAGGTCAAACGCATATGAAATGACTAATATACCCTCCTCTTCTTTCTCACTCTCATTTTCTTTTGAATTTGCAGCTTTAGTTTTAGCCCACCACATCACAAACCCACTCGGCACCACCAAATCGAGTTGTTGACCTCTACTGCAAAGATCTATCCTTTCTTAACAACAACCAAATGAGAGTTAATAGAAGATTAGCAGTAATACCAAGTCAAATGACTTGGTCATGGTAATCAACGTCCTCCTATACTTACGGATACACCAATTTACAATGCTATAAGCAGTGTTGTAAATATCGGTCTTGGCGGCCGATATATCAGTGATATATCGCTTATCGGCGGTCCACCGATACGATATTTCACTTATCGGTCAAATTTATCGGTTGGTCAATATCGGTCAAATATCGGTCAATATCGGTCAATATCGGTTATATCGGTCATATCTTGTAAATATCGGTCAAATATCGGTAAAATATCGGTCAAATATCGGTCAAATATCGGAATATCGGTCAAATATCGGTTAAGAGTGGGAAATACATAACTAAATGCATATACAATGTAAAATTTGTAATATTTATATAAAATATATAATTAAAAATATTAAATATAACAATAAAACTAATAAATATTTATAAATATGTATATAAAATATATAAATACCTATAAAAAACTAATTTCTTTATAATTTAGGGTCTCAGTTATATCATCGATATATCGCCGCCATAACCGCTTATGGCTTGGCGGTGGTCGACCGTAGAGGACCGCCGGCGATATTTACAACACTGGCTATAAGTACATGACATGCACTTATCAAATATTCATTATCACAAGGAAAATGATAAATGGACCTAACTAAAGCGTAAAGAGATTTAACGATAAATGGGTTATGCAAGATCACATCGCATAATTCATTTATGCATTATGTCTCATTTTATGCTTCTTTAGTTAGGTCCATGTATCAAAGCTCTTATCACAAATATTTCAAAATAAATTTCCGTATGTTAGTTAATAGCATTGTAAATATTTCATTATATTTCAAAATTTTCGTATGTACTTATAGCATGTTATGAAAATTTACAATGCTATAAGTACATGACATGCTATAAGTACATGACATGCACTTATCAAATATTCAATCATTCACGTTTAGAATCTTGTTTGAGTTGAATTCTATCGGAACGTGTTCGGGTATAAAGTGTTCATCCGCTGGTGGGTTATAGTTTGTGATGGAACAGAGTTTTGGGTGATCGCAATTCTATGAATTCTAGTGTTCCTGTTCAAAAGGGTACTCGTACTTGTGTTTCTTCTCTGATATCGAACTGTCCTTCTTTGGCGAAGGTATTTCCCAAACCATAATATCAATCATACTTTAACAATTAGATTATATGATAATAACTTGATAAGACCAAAGCCAAAAATCACCATTAATGACTACAAACAAAACGGTAGGCTCTTAACGGTATTCGTAGCCATATGAGTAAGTTTAGTGAGTCGTCAAAGAGTAGCAGAATTCAAGCTTGGGATCATGACAGACATTTCTCGTGGTTTATGTTCATGTTTGTATACAAGTTGAGTTTTGGGTCGTGTTGGAGAAGTAACTTTCCTTCGTTCAAAATCATGGTCTGCGTTCGGTTGGACGTCGGCTTTGAATGTTGATCAGGTTGCATCGAATCGTAGTGTTCATGATCGGTTGGTGTTCGTACTCGCGTCCGATTCCTATCTATTCTCGTTTGGCTGGTAGGTAATTCTTCAGCCATAATAGTGATCATATGTTATCTATATTTATCGCAATTTCGATTTGAATTGAACGACCATATTGAATTATATATGAAATCTGAGAGCAAATTATGCATGATATGTCTAATAATGTTTCAGCCGAATATTTCCTTGTCAGTTGTCATGGAGAAATAAAATAACAAAATCTCAAAGTTACAATAAATAGTTTGGAAAAGGGGCTGAAATTAGACAAATGAATAAGACGACCTTCATGGTCTATTATTTGTCAACTTATGTTTTGGTCCTTGAGCTATAAAACTAATTACATATATTCAGTTGTTGTTAAGAAATGATGGATCTTTGTTGTTGAGGTTAACAACCTGATTTGGTGGTAGAGGGTGGTGGTGTTGGGTGGGTTTGATGTGGTGGGATTAAAATAAAGCTGCAAATTCAAAAGAAAATGAGAGTGGGATGTTGGAAAAAATAATCCATTAATCTTTGTGTCAAATAAAGGCTGCATATTTTCTTTGTTGGGCTGCAATTCGCACCAGCAAAACAGGAAACATAGCAGTTACATTAGTTAGTTAAATTTAGTTATAAGTTAGTTATTATCAGTTATAGGTAGTTAACATTGAAGGGACATGTTTGTTGGTTCTATTGAACCATCATAACCCTTTGTATCATGTCGTTTCAATATGTATATATAGGATAGAATTTTGTTTGTAAATGTAACCCATTCGATTTATTTATATCAGATTTTAATAAAAGGGTTCACCCCAAAATCTATCTTGTTTCATTTTTATCGATTTCATGGTGATGTTGGCATGTTGTGGTTTGATCAATTCGATCCTGGAAACCTCTGTGGAAAACTAGAAGGGGGGTTGAATAGTTTTGCCGATTTTAAGTTAGTTTCAAAAACTTTTAGATTCGATGTTATGTGAAATCGTATGAATGAGAAGATAGTATAGATCTATAAGTAATGCAAGTAGAGTAAGTAAAGTAAATGATAGAAATGACACAACCGATTTATAGTGGTTCGTCTACAAAGACACCTTCCTTGCCCTACTCCACTCCCCGAGTCACCTACTCGAGAGTTCAAGCACTATGTCAATAAACTCCTTCAACTTGGCGGAGAAGCCTTCACAACGTTGCTTACACCTTTTTCCCGGTACAAAGCTAAATACCGAGTCCGTAACACGGAGGACCAAACCAACACTACTATAACACAACAAATATGTGAAATATGAAATACAATATATTTGCTACAGAAATCTTGTGGAGGAACAAATAAATCAAGGACCCTTGCTTGGATGACTTGTAGAATGCTCGTGATCTCGCCTTAAAGAAGGACCTATATGACAATCAAAATAGAAGAAAGAAGAACAACTCTCTAGATCAAGTGATCTTTTGTTAGAAGAGTGTAATAATATATGAGAGAGTTTGTAAGAAGAGGGTAAGTAAAATGAAGAAATAGCTCTCATTTATAGGCAAATTCTTGTCATCATTGTTGACGGATCCCACGGATCCCTTGCTCGAGGATCCTTCTAGTGTAACCTGTGGATCCGTGAGACGCTCCTCTTGCCCATGGGTTTTTGGGTTATGGGTCATGGGTTATGGTTTGAACCATGGGTATCTAAGTAGATACAATGTATCTAATAGATGCAATGTATCTAATAGATGCAATGCATCTAGTCAATGGGTATGGGTTAACTCCATGGGTTATGGATATGCTCCATGGGTATGGGTCATGGGTTGTGGTTTTTACCCATCCTAATAAACTATTACAACAAATGAATTATTACAATAATTTGTATTAAATGACTATATGTGGATGCTTTACAAAAATAACATGTATCCTTATAGTTTTACTTATGATAACATTATATTTGTTATCAACAAAACACAAAGAGATCGCTAAATACTAATAAACGTTTTTACGGTTTATTTGTATTAACAATCTCCCCCTTTTTGTTGATGACAAAACATAATGTTATGATGAGTAAAACTTAAGATTAGATGTATGTTATGAAAGCATAAGTTTTACTTCTTCTCCCCTTTTTTGTCGAAACAAAAAGTGACCCTAATGAAGAAATAAAAATATGGAAAAATAGTCCACGAATCTCTAACTCCCCCTTGACGGTAGCTCCCCCTAGAATGGGGCGTCAAGTGAGAAAATAAAAATACCTACAAAGAAAAGGTTAGTAGTAACATGCATAAATGATCTTGTGATTGACGAGAATCAAGATTGAGAGCCAAGGTATATAAACAAGGCCTTGTAATAAATTAACAAAGTGTAGTGGTATTTATGCCACATACAAGCATTTAAAACTAAGAACAAGACTTGTTCTAAAAATGACTCAAAAGAAAATACTAAAAATAATAAAATGATTCCTTCCATGCTTGCATAAGGTTATGGATGGTAGTTTTGGTGAGTAATGATGGTGATGCGATCAAGGATGAGGTTAAGTATGACTCGCATTTCTTCCCTAATTTCTATTCAAGATCCCAAGTGGATTGGCAATGTTCACAATGTAAGTGATGTGGGAATGTGTGCGGAAGTTTTCCGGGTTAGTTTGTTTTGTGAGTTGAGGAAGTTGTGGTGGAAAAGTTGGAAAATACGGATCAAAGTCCGGAATGTTTGGAAGTGGTGGTGGAAAAGAACCTAGATGTTCTTGTAACACAATGGGAGCTAAAGGTGGTGAGGTTTCAAGGTCTTTGAAGATTGTGTTTAGAGAAGTGGGAGGTGTTAAAAAGACTAGTTCTTTTTGAATGGTTTGTTGGGATCTTGTCGGAGTCTTAAGGAGTTCCAAAAGAGTGACCTTAGGTGGAGATTTGATGGGTGATGAAGTTGGTGTACTTGTTAGAGATAAAGGAGGTGCTACAATGGAAGAATTTTGTTGTGAATGAGTGGTTGATGATGAACCATTTGATGATGGTTTTGCTAAGCAACAAGGCCAGATGCTAATCCGTGCGGTTTTTCTAGATTTGGGTGGTGGTACTTTGGAATGTTGGAGGACAAAATTTTGGATTTCTTGAAAAGGAGTGTTTGCGCTAGGTGATTCATCTATGTTGGAAGATCTTTTGGATGACATGATGATGTTTGTTTGTGAGGTTGAGAGTGATGAATATGCAAGCATTTTGGGAATCCTATTTATAGAAAAATAATGCATTGTAATGAATGCTTGACCAAAAATGTGGATTAAAATCTAATGATTAGATATGAATTTAAGGCATGTGATCATGAGAACACAAGCATTAAGTAACATACTCCAAAGAAAATGATAAAAAATGATGAAAATATAGAAGTTTTCATCCAAAGTGAGAAAAATAGAAGATAATTTTAGCTTCGTCTCACGGATCCCACGGATCCTTCCTCGAGGGAACCGTCCGGCGTTAATTGGGATCCGTGGTATCTTGGTGACTCAGCGACTCAAAATTTTCCTTTGGAAACATTTGTGCCTAGTGTGTGCCTATATGCAAACCATTTGGAGTTACGGTTATCTCGACTCCTAAAAAGAAAAGAAAAATAAACTAGAAGTGAAAAAGCACACTATTATGTGAGATAACCCGAGTGCTCCTAATTCATTTTTGCTTAAATGAATGTACCCAAAATCACATATTAATTATGTGTCCTCTTTAGCATTCAAAAGACATGAGATGCAATGAAAACGGGTTTTTACTTTGTATTTATAATGAAACAACGGTTTGTCCTAGACGTGAGAAATGGCTTTTATGAAAGTGATACGGGAAGAAGTATCCTTTTAGAGAACATTTTGAAAAGAGATTTCTTTGTGTGAAGAAAAACGTTTATCCTTGAGAGGAAAGAGATAGGTATGCACTTACGTGTTTGCAAAAGGTACTTTCCTAAAAAATAAGAAAAAATATATGAAAGTACGTGTTATAAGTAAAACCTATGTTGGGTTTTGAAAATTCCCGTATTGCTTGTGAGTTGTGTGTGAAATAGAGATCCTAGACTCAGAAAGAGGAAGGTTAGTGTTTACATACCTTGTAGAGTTTAAAAACTAATTACGACGATTGTTCCATGAGACCAAGACCAAGACGAAGTAGGTTGAATTGTTCCCGCTTCAACGGTTTGGTGAGGACGTCGGCTATGTTGTCTTCGGATGCTACCTTCTCAATGATGTTCTCCTTTGAACATCGTCTCTTAAGTGATGACGAATCTCTATATGCTTTTTGCGAGTGCAGCAACACCGGATTCTTGATTAAGTCGATGGCACCTTTGTTGTCACATAGAATGGCTATGTCACTTAGGTGAATGTCGCGATCAACTAACGCTTGTTTCATCCATAGTGCTTGTTAGCATGCTTTGCCCATGGAGACATATTCGCTTCGGTTGTTGATATGGCAATGCCGTTTGCTTCTTTGAGAACCAAGATGTTAAACAATATCCCACAAAAGTACATACCCACTTGTACTTTTTCGATCAACATAATCACCAAAGATGGTCGAATCGCATATACAATTGTTTCTACTCCGCACCTTATGATACCACAATCCTAATTGAGTCGCACTTTAATGTATCTAAATATTCTTTGACAGACTTCTAGATGTGATGTTTTAGGATCTTCTTGAAACCTAGCACATAGACAAACATTAAACATGATATCCTACCGACTAGCCGTGAGGTAGAGAAGACTACCAATCATGCCACGGTATTTTGTGTTATCAACGGATTCGACGTCTTCATCTTTTGTGAGTTTAGTGTCGGATGACATTGGTGTTCTTATGGGTTTTGACTCTTCTAAACAAAATTTCTTTAACATCTCATTTATGTATTTAGATTGATTAAAGAAGATACCATCTTCTACTTGTTTGATTTGTAGACCAAGAAAGAAACTAAGTTCTCCCATGATACTCATCTCGAACTCGTCGCGCATGATTTTAGAGAAATCATCACACATGTCTTGACAAGTAGATCCGAATATAATATCATCTACATATATTTGAACAATGATTATATGTGACTTTCGTTTCTTAGTAAAAAGTGTGTTATCAACTAACCCCATGGTGTAGCTGTTTTTGATTAAGAATGACTTGAGTCTATCATACCAAGCTTTTGGAGCTTGTTTAAGATCGTAAAGAGCTTTCTTTAACTTATACACATGTTTAGGTTTTTCAAAATCGATGAAGCCCGGAGGTTGAGCTACATATACTTCTTCATTAATAAAACCATTTAGAAAAGCACTTTTGACATCCATTTGATAAAGCTTAAGATCATTAGCACAAGCATAAGCAAGAAGTATTCTTATAGACTCTAATCTAGCCACGGTGGCATAGGTCTCATCAAAATCTATTCCTTCTTGTTGATTATATCTTTGGGCAACGAGTCTAGCTTTGTTTCTAGACACTACAGCGTTTGCATCTAACTTCTTTTTATATACCCATTTGGTTCATATTATGGTTTGATTACTAGGTGGAGGGACGAGTGTCCAAACATCGTTAGAAACAAATTGATTTAACTCTTCTTGCATAGCCATTACCCAACTTTCATCTTTTATGGCTTCTTGTGTATTCTTAGGTTCTATGGTTGAGACAAAACAAAATAAGTTACTTTGGTTTTGGACTTGAGATCTTAAGGTTCTTTCGTTTAACTTTCCTATGACTTTATCTACGGGGTGATCTTTAGACTCTTTAATATTTATGATTTCATTATTTAAAGGTTCTTCTTCTTCGCTTGTCTTTTCTTTATTTCAATAGCTTCATTCTCGACAATCTCGTCATCGACAAAGAGGTAGAGTAGGTTTGTGGACTCTCATCAAATTTTACGCTTAATGACTCTTCAACCTTCATTGTTTCTTTATTTAATATGATGTAAGCTTTGCTATTAGGAGAGTAACCTAAAAGATACCTTCTGTTGATTTAGGATCAAATTTTGTAAGGTAATCTTTAGTGTTAAGAGAAAACATTTACTACCAAAGACTCTAAAGTGATCTAACGAGGCTTTTGCCTCAAGTAACTCGTATGGAGTTTTACCTAAAATGGTCTAATTAAGACTCAATTAAGTATGTACGTTGATGTATTAAACGATTGCACCAACACTTTTGAGGTATGGATTGCTCATTTAGCATGGTGCGACTCATTTCTTGTAGGTTTCTATTCTTTCTTTCAACTACCCCATTCGATTGTGGAGTGCGAGGAGCCAGAAGTTGTGAGTAATACCATTAAGCACAAAAGGCTCCAAATTGCACTTCATTATCAAATTCCTACCATGATCCGTTCTAATAGACACTATAGGACTTCCTAATTGTCTTTGGATTTTCTTACTTAATATTTCAAAGTAATCGAACGTTTCAGTTTTGTTCTTTAAAAATTTAGTCCATGTGTACCTAGAGTTATCATCCACTATAACCAAAGTGTAGTAGTTGCCTCCATAACTTTAGATAGCGGATGGACCAAATAAATCCACGTGTAGTAATTCTAGACAGTTAGTTGTAGAGACCATGTTTTTAGCTTTGTGACTAGCATGGACTTGTTTTCCTACATTACAAGCATCACAAAAGTGATGTTCATATTTTAATTTTGGTAGATCTCTTACTAGATCTTTGGATGATAGCGATTGTAGAAGTCGCATATTGGCATGACCCAATCTTTGATGTCATAAGGTCGAAGTATCATCCATAGAAGTAAGACAAAGTTTGTCTTGAGGTTCATTACCGATTTTAATGATATAGACTCCATGTTTCCTAATTCCTCTACCTATAGTGATACCTTTTTTCAATATCTTACTACCGGTTTCGTTAAAAAGTACGTTGCACTATTTATCACATATTTGTCCTATACTTAAGAGGTTAAAGTTTAGGTTTTCTACGTGACACACATCGTTAATGGTTAGAGATTTGTTAGAAATCGTACCTTTACCGATGATTTTGCTTTTGCTATTTCCAAATACCACATTTCCTCCATTGAAGGATTCATATGTGGAGAATATATCTTTATTGCCGGTCATGTACCTCGTGCACCCGCTATCCTTGTTCCACTCATCCGGATCTAGGTCGACCTTTAAACACACATAAGAAAACAATTAACTCAAAAGTTTGGTTCCCATTTGGTCATGGGTCCATTAGTGTTAAACATTCCATTCATGTTAGACATATATGGATAAGGTGAGTATGTGTTCCATGGTGCAAAGTTTTGAAATGGAAAGCCATTTTGCATATTTGGATTCCATCCCATTTGATGGTTACTTCTCAGATAAACATTATTAGGTCTCCTAGATGTGTTCAGTTTTGAAAATGATGGACATTTGTTTCTTGTAAAACTTTGATTTTGTCTTGGAGGTGGTTGTCTAATAGTAACATGAGTTGGTTTCTTCTTATTAACAATAACAAAATCATTTCTAGATGAGGAAGCTATATTATTACCACTGTTTGCTTCAGCAGACCCACGGATCACTGGCTGTACACTAGTCGGTTCCCTTTTTGTGGGATCCGTGGGATCCGTGACTACAGTGGTTTGTTTTTTTATTGCTTTTACGAATTGTGTTTCTTTGTTTTCACTAGTTGACGATCAAGTTGTTGAAAACCTAAACCTTTTGGTTGTTTCTGCTTTAACACTATCTAATATCATATCTAGAGTATTAGTATTCATTCTAGCAATCTTAGAGTCTAGATGATCAACAAGTGTTTGAAGTTGAACGCAAAGTTCACATTCCCCACTTGATATCTTCCCCTTTTCTAGACGTTTTAATTTTGCTTTTAGCCCAATGACTTCCTTTTCTAAACGTTGATTTTGGTTTCTCAAAAACTTGTTTTTGTTGATTACTTTTAAACTAATTTTGCAAAGTTTATCATATTCATTATGCAATGAATCATCCTCTAATGATGAACTACTATAGTATTTGTGACATACCTCGTTATTTGCCATGAGACAAATTTCTTCGTCTTCTTCCTCGCTCATTCCCCACGAACCGCTCATGCATGCTTTTTGTTCATCACGTTTGGGACACTTACTAATAAAATGGTTTGGGTCCCCACATTTAAAGCAAGCGCGATCATCCATTGCCTTCTCGTCTTCTTTGCTTTTCCGGAATCCTTTCTTGTCATCATATGGTTTCTTGACGTATCTTCCCTTTCTTCTAAAGAACTTTTTGAAGGCCCTTACCGCCATGGCATACTCCTCGTCATCACTATCTGAAGAGGAGTTCTCTTCATCGCTTGAGACCTTCTTGGCTTTAAGGGCAAGAGATTTGTGCTTCTCTTTCACTTTTGAGGCTTCAGAATCTTTAGTGGGGACAAGCTCATAGAATTTTAAATTGCCTATGAGTTCATCAAGGGTGAGGATTGACAAGTCTTTTGATTCTTTGATTGCCGTCACCTTAGATCTCCACTTGGATGGAAGTGCCCTTAGATATCTCCTAACATGATTACGGCTAGAGAAAGATTCATCAAGTGCTTGTAAAGATGTAATTATAATATTAAAGTTAGCAAAAGAATGATCTATAGTATCCTCATCCGATATTGAAAATTGTTCATATTGTTGAACAAATAAATAAATTTTATTGTTTTTAACTTGTTGATTACCTTGATGAGTTACAACTAAAGAACTCCAAATTTCTTTAGAGGTTTTAAGCATGGAAATTCCTTCGAATTCCTTTTTGGGTAAAGCGTTATATAAAACCATTTTAGCTTCACTATTTTAAAGTTTTTTCTTAATATCATCAGTGAGTTTATCATGAGGTATGTTAACCAAATTTCCATTTTCATCTTTTGCAGTGGCTTCAAAATCGCCTTCAATAATGATGTACCAAAGATCAATATCTTTAGACTTCACATACGTTTCGAATCTATTTTTCCAATATATAAAACCATTAGTTTCAAGAAGTGGAGGTCATTGCATGGATTGCCTTTCCTTGTAATTTTCAGAATCCATAGTGATCGAAAAGTTTTTAAAATACGGTTTACTTTAAAACTTTTATAAACTTAGCTCTTGATGCCAATTGTGGAAAACTAGAAGGGGGGGGGGGGTTGAATAGTTTTTCTGATTTTAAGTTAGTTTCAAAAAATTTTAGATTCGATGTTATGTGAAATCGTATGAATAGGAGATAGTATAGATCTATGAGTAATGCAAGTAAAGTAAGTAAAGTAAATGATAGAAATGACACAACCGATTTATAGTGGTTCGGCTACAAAGACACCTTCCTTGCCCTACTCCACTCCTCGAGTCACCTACTCGAGAATTCAAGCACTATGTCAACAAACTCCTTCAACTTGGCGGAGAAGCCTTCACAACGTTGCTTACACCATTTTCCGGTACAAAGCTAAATACCGAGTCCGTAACACGGAGGACCAAACCAACACTACTATAACACAACAAATATGTGAAATATGAAATACAAGATATTTGCTGAAATCTTGTGGAGGAACAAATCAATCAAGGACCCTTGCTTGGATGACTTGTAGAATGCTCATGATCTCGCCTTAGAAGGACCTATATGAGAATCACAATAGAAGAAAGAAGAACAACTCTCTAGATCAAGTGATCTTTTGTTAGAAGAGTGTAAGAATATATGAGAGAGTTTGTAAGAATAGGGGTAAGTAAAAATGAAGAAATGGCTCTCTATTTATAGGCAAATTCTTGCCACTATTGCACGGATCCCTTGCTTGAGGGATCCGTCTAGTGTAACTCCAGGGATCCGTGAGACGCTCCTCTTTGCCCATGGGTTTTTGGGTTATGGGTCATGGGTTATGGTTTGAACCATGGGTATCTAAGTAGATACAATGTATCTAATAGATGCAATGCATCTAGTCAATGGGTATGGGTTAACTCCACGGGTTATGGATATGCTCCATGGGTATGGGTCATGGGATGTGGTTTTTACCCATCCTAATAAACTATTACAACAAATGAATTATTACAACAATTTGTATTAAATGACTATATGTGGATGCTTTACAAAAATAACTTGTATCCTTATAGTTTTACTTATGATAACGTTATATTTGTTATCAACAAAACACAAAGAGATCGCTAAATATTAATAAACGTTTTTACAGTTTATTTGTATTAACAACCTCCCCTAAGAACTTGTAAACATTGGTATCAGAGCGTAATGGATCAAACAACACCCAAATCATGTTTTACAATCACCACTCAGGATCAAAGATGCATTTTTAAAATATCAAAGAAAAAGAGCAGCCATGGAAATAATGGATGCCGTTTGAAGAGAATAGAAAAGGCTTGTTTGGTTTTGCCCTTTTAACCAACAAAAGCCATGAAGATGTACTCAAATGCTATTATAGCATAGAGACGGTGTAGGAATAAGGCCAAGAAATTTACTTGCCTTGAAGTCACTAATTGAAACAGAAGAACATGTTTTGAGAGGCTAAATGACCTGCCTTGGAGATCATTAAGATCCAGTGACGCACCAAATGAATTGAAGACATCAAGATTAAAGAAAGACAAGAAGATTCAAGTGATGATGGCGGACTAACCCTGCTGGAATTTGGTTCAATTAAAGTCGAAAAGTCATCAACACCAAGGATCAAGAACTTAAAGAAATCAAGATTCAAGAAAGCATCATGGAACAAGAAGATTGAAGAAGAAATAAAGATTAATAGATTAAGGAGTAATATGTTGGAAAACATAATCCATTAATCTTTGTGTCAAATAAAGGTCGCATATTTTACGTGTTGGGCTACAATTCGCACCAAAGAAACAGAAACATAGCATTACATTAGTTAGTTAAATTCGGTTATAAGTTAGTTATTATCGTTATAGGTAGTTAACATTGAAGGGACATGTTTGTTGGTTCTATTGAACCATGATAACCCTTTGTATCATGTCGTTTCAATATGTATATATAGGATAGAATTCTGTTTGTAAATGTAACCCATTCGATTTATATATATCAGATTTTAATAGAAGGGTTCACCCCAAAATCTATCTTGTTTCATTTTTATTGATTTCATGGTGATGTTGGCATGTTGTTGTTTGATCTATTCGATCCTGGAAATCTCCCCTAAGAACCTGTAAACATGGGGAAGAAGATGAAGGGATATTAGTCATTTCACATGCGTTTGACCTTACTAACGGGAGAACTAACGATTGTTAGCTTTCGGTAATTACATGTACGGTTGTTGTTATGAAATGATGGATCTTTGCGGTTGAGGTTAACAACTCGATTTGGTGGTAGAGGGAGGTGGTGTTGGGTGGGTTTGATGTGGTGGGATTACAATAAAGATGCAAATTCACAAAAAAAAATGAGAGTGGGAAGAAGACGAAGGTATATTAGTCATTTCACATGCGTTTGACCTTTACTAACGGGAGAACTAACGATTGTTAGCTTTCGGTGGCATTTTTGGAACACCACATCTGCTTAAGTAACTAAATTGGAATTTTTTTTTCGGGTGATTTCTTGCATTTTTCGAAAATATTGCAATTTACCTTTTTATTTTTTATTTTATTTATTTATTTATTTATTTTGTATAGCAGAAATTTTATTGCAAAAAACAAGACAACAACCACCCATGGTACAACGACAGCCAAATATTCCAAACAGATAACAGCAACAACGACAGCCAAACAGCCCAGAGTCCGATATAGACAGCAGAACAACCAAGCTAGCCATCATGTGACCCCAAAGAAGCATACATACGCTTATTTATCATACATAAGAAGTGAAATATAAAATTCTTATTTGATGTAGATTTGATTTTACCCCGAGGCAAAGCGCTGGGATTCTAAACCTTGTTTTATTCAGTTACATAATAAAGCATAACAGTTGATATAAAGGTAGACTTGTTCGGCATGTTTATACAGGATTAAATTTTATGTGGCAATCGTACTCGGTATGCTGGTTGGGAAACTGTGAAGGACCAACGTCTCCACTGTAATACCAGGACCAAACCCAAAAAGAACACCCCAATCTAAACCTTCGCCAGTAGTGACAAGACTGTCCTCCAGGGACTTCTTCCTCATCTCGTCAATAATAAACAACACGGTGACATTGGACATGTTCCCATACTCACTAAGCACATGTCTGCTAGCTCTCATCTTCTCTTCCTTAAGACCGAGCTTGAGCTCCACCTGGTCCAATATCGCCGGACCACCAGGGTGAACGATCCAAAAGATAGAGTTCCAATCAGTTAAACCCAAAGGCGAAAAGGCTTTTCTAAAACCGTGTCAATATTCTTAGCTATTAAATCTGGCACCGTTCTTGAGAGATGAAGCTTAGGCCTGTCTCACTCAGCCGCCCCAATAGTTCCCTCAGAGTCAGGTAAGATGGTCTGAGAAGCAGACACTATCTCAAACAATGGAACCTCATTAGTCAAATCAGGGTCAGAACCCACAATGACTGCACCAGCTCCATCTCCAAACAAAGTTTGACTGATGAGTGATGACATAATCAAGGGGTGCATTTTTAAGGCTACGAAAGGCCATAAGTTGAATCTCACAACAAACCACGAGAACACGAGCACCCTTGTTGTTCTCAGCTGCATGACAACCTTGTTGGAACATCATAAAGCGTTTAACACAAGGGCTGAGGTCAAGGAGCTTTAAAAGCTGGTAGTCTGCACCAGGCATGTCGACGCAAGAATTTGTGCAAAAGATTAGATGAGTGATATTGGATTTGGGTTGTCCCCATTCTTTGATGGCTTTTGTAGCAGCTTCTTTACCAAGCTTTGGGACTTCGACGACTAACACGTCCTGGCGAAGGTCGAGTGAAGGAGCAGTGGGATCACTAATTGTGGGGTTCTCTTTCAGAAACTCCTCCGATAGGAGCGTGTGTCTCTTTCTTATCATAGACTTTTCACCTGCATGATTAATCAAATTATATTGAGTTTGTAAAATCTGTATGATAATTAAGCCAAAATGAGTTTGTAAAATCTGTATGATAACTAAGCCAAAATTGTATATTTTACTTTTTCCTAGAACTAAAATGTCCTGAATAACTTTTATTTGGACATATGCTAAACATTTGTAAACCCTGAACAAAATCTTAGGCTTTCTTTAAAATGTGGGAATAAAGCATGACGCAATGACATATTTGTTGTAGTCGGACATGCAGAATTACGGGATAAACTCGATGTCATGGAATAAATAACGATATAAGCAAGAGTAGATACATACATATGTATTTGAATTTCTTTTTGACATCAACCATGTGTTCGCTATTCATGACCTTAAAATATAAATCGGGAAGATCAGCTTGATAAATGCAATTGGGCGGATTTGCAGTGCCGACTGCCAGGATAGTGGCTGAACCTTGTGCACGTTGAGTGGTTCTCATCTCCGCAATATCGCTCGAGGAAACCATTTGTTTATGTTCTTTGGGTGATAACTTGGCACGAAAAGAATTGGTTTGATCTTTTAGAATTGTAAGAGAAGTACAAGGGATAGTTAAGAAGATGTTCGAGTTTATTATAAATAGAGGAGAGGTATTGGTTTATTTTGAATACCAGCTACGTACCTTCAAAGCTATGCATAGCACATCCCAATCTATCTTTATATAATAAAAGAATGAATTGCATAAAAGTGACCAACTTATAACCAATTTCAATTTAACGTACTTACTTTTTTTCTTCAATTTAACGTCTTCAACTTATTTTTGATCGAATGTAAAACATATAACGGATTTCTCCGCTATCTTATGTTGAAAAATTACATGTTTCGGTCCTATGGTTTATCCCAATAACATTCGTAGTCCCTATTTCATTTTAGTTACGCCACAAAATGTTTTCGTCATTTTATCGCTTACACACGCTTTGTCAATTTTATACGTTAACTTTTTAAAGAAATTAAAATTTAAAAAAATTACAATTTAAAAAATTAAAAATAATTTTTAAGAAAACAACAAAATTTTTAAATTTATTTAAAAGATAATTTTTAAAAAACTTAAAGTTTTTAAAAAATTAAAATTTCTAAAAAGTTTTTATCCGTATTTTGAAAAAATAAAATTTTAAAATTTTAGTCTTTTAAAAAAATTATCTTCTTAAATTTTTTTTTTTTTTTTTTTTTTTTTTTAAGTTCAAAACGTTTTATATATTTTTTAATTTTTAATTTTTTTTTTAATTTTCTTTTAAATTTTAACTTTTTATTTTTTTAAAACTTTATTTTTTTTAAATTTCTTTTTAAAAAATTAATTTTTTTTTTGTTTTTATAAAGTTTATTTTTTCAAAAATAATTTTTTAAAACATTAATTTTAAAAAATGTATTTTTTTTAAATTTTAGTGTATAAAATTGACAAACGTATGAAAACGTATAAAAGCGGACGAAACATTTTTCTCAGGTGAACTAAAATGAAATAGGACTACGAATGTTATTGGATAAACCATAGGACTAAACATATAATTTTTTCAACATAAGATAACCGAGAACCGTTATATGTCTAACATGCAATAAAAATAAGTTGAGACATTAAATCAGAAAAAAAAGAAAGACATTAAATTGAAATCGCTTATAAATGAAGACACTTTTACGCACTTGCCCTAAAAGAATTACATCATTCCGAGTGCTTTTAAAACCCTTCTCATTGAAAAAAATTGGGCTAATAGGAGAGCTCAATTTCGCCACGTAAGCAAAATCATGTGATGTGATTGGTTAATAAAAGTCAAAATTAAATTGATTTTGGTCAAACTTTAATAAATTTTCTAGAATTTGGTTGATAAAAAAAACACATAAAAATATAGGTGTCAAATTTGTGAAAGAAAAAACTTAAAAAAAGGAGGTAATTAATAAAACTTTAGTGGTTGATTTTTAAAATTATATAGAAGTTAAGTGTAATACAAACCTTCAATTTTGTCATGATAGAGTTAAATGATAAAAAACGATCGACCGACACTGTTGTCATTGTGTGTAATAACTATTTTTTTTTCATTGTAACACAAACCTTCGAATTTTGTCATTGTATGTAGCCGTTAGGCTTAGCTACATCGTTAGTCCTTTTATATTAACGGTCGTTAGTAAATAACTTAAAATTTCGCTTCTTACGCTTTTATTCTTTTCATCCGTTATTACACGCTTTCTTCCGCTTTTACCGATTTCGTCCGCTTTAACACGTTTTCTTCCGTTTTCCGCTTTACACGCTTTCTTTCGCTTACGTTTTCTTCCGCTCTTTCTTCTTTTTACACGCTTTATTCCGTTTGTACACGTTTCGTCCGTTTTACACGTTTCTTTTTTACGTTTTACATCGCCGTCCGCTTTTACACGCTTCCGTCCGCTTGTAAGACGCTCGTCCGTTTTACATCGCCGTCCGATTTAACACGTTTCCATCCGCTTTTACACGTTTTACACGTTTTACCGCCGCCCGCACGCCGTCCGCCTTTACATCGCCGTCCGGCTTTAACGCCGTCGTTTTGACGCTTTGTCCCCGAACGTTTCCGTCCGCTTACACGTGCGTTTTACACGCTATTAGCCGCCCGCAGACGTTTTCGTCCGCTTTCACACGCTTTTCGCGACGTTGCCCGCTTACACGTTGCTTTACACGCCGCCCCGCTTTACACGATTCGTCTGCTTTTACACGCTTTCAAACGACGAAAAACGTAAAACGGACGAAACGTAAAACGAAAAACGTGTAAAACCGACGAAACGTAAAACGGACGAAAACGTGTAAAAACAAGAAACGTAAAACGACGAAAACGTAAAACGGACGAAACAAGTAAAAACGTAAAACGAAAAACGTAAAACGGACTAAACATGTTAAACGGACGAAAACGTAAAACGGACAAAACGTAAAACGAAAAACGTAAAGACGGATAAAACGTAAAACGGACGAAACGTAAAACGAAAGAAACGGTAAAACGGACGAAAACAAGTAAAACGTAAAACGAAAAAACGTAAAACGGACGAAACGTGTTAAACGGACGAAAACGTAAAACGACTAAAACGTAAAACGGAATAAAACGTAAAACGAAAAACGTAAAACGGACGAAACGTAAAACTAAGAAAACGTAAAACCGACGAAAACGTAAAACGGACGAAAACGTAAAACGAAAAACGTAAAACTGATAAACGTAAAACTAAGAAAACGTAAAACTAAGAAAACGTAAAACGGACGAAACGGAAGAAAACGTGTTAAAACGGACGAAATCGTAAAACGGAAGAAAACGATAATAACGGATGAAAAGAATAAAAACGTAAGAGAATCTAAATTTTAAGTTATTTACTAACTAATCGTTAATATAAAAGGACTAACGATGTAACGCTAAGCCTAACTCGGCTACATACAATGACAAAATTCAAAAGGTTTGTGTTAAACGAAAAAAAATAGATTACACACAACGACAACAAGTGTCAAGCTCACGATTTTTTGTCATTTTCCTATTATAAACCTCTATGTTTTTAATAACTTTGAATTATAAACAAATACCTCTTATATTTTATACCCTTTAAACTTTATATCTTAAAAATACAATGTATATTTTGTTTTAAAATAACAACATATAAATTTACATAAGATTATAAGTATCAATTTTTTACTATATATGCTCAATAAAGATTCATTTATTTCATTTTAAAATAACCCACGGGACACGAGTTTACATTTTAAATACGGCTAAATTATCGAAACGGAATATAACTATCAAATTATAAGCACGGTTTACTTTAATATAAAATAAATATACACGATCAGACTTATAACAATGATTCATGTAATTTTATTTATTTATATAAGGCTATCTAGAAAACATTTTTATAAAACATCAACATAATATCAACGCCATTATAAAATAAGTATACTTTAACTTTATCAACACTCATTATGTGCTATTAAACTTGCATCTCGTACAATATAATATCGAGTGAAATTTAAATAACAATATCAACATCTTTACGCCTAAATAAAATTAAATATTGAGTACCTAACACAAAAATTTATGTAAACTTATACAAGACGGAACTTATAACTATATAATTATATGCAATTACCTTTAAAGACACAATATTTAATATTAATACAGAATAAAAAAAAATTGTCAAAACCCTGTGCGTGCACATGTATTATCACTACAAGAATCAGGAGAACAGGCGACGAATACAATGCCGACGACACTGTGGCGTCGGCAATATACGCTACACGACAAAAAAACTCTTGACCGTGGGCGGGTTGCGTTGAAAATTTATGTTAATATAATGCGACGACACGCCGTCGGCAATGTAAAACCAAATTTGACTTTGTTATTTCGTGCAATTTTTGGCGGGATCTTTTATGCTATATATTCCCTACGCCAGTCGCGTCGGAATATAAATCCAAATAATTACCGGGTGTTTAGCGTGTGATTAATGCAATTCAATTTTGTTTTATCAATGCCGACGCCTGTCGCTTCAAGAATAGTATAAATAGTTATTTATTTTGTTATTATGCCGACGACACGCCGTTGGCAAAGTTGCTCGCATAAATTATTTTAGATTATTTAAAAGTAGTATAAAAGTCAAGTCCATATAATTGCCGAGTGGATTATGCACATAATCTTACTAATGTTGATTTTATTTGCACATGTTAAGTATAATTATTTAAAAGTGTTCAATTTTAAATAAACTTGTATAATTTTATTTTTACGCTTTAACCTAACCGATTATACTCGCTCGCTTAACACCTTACGATAACCATAGCACCTAGACTCGCCGCTTAACACGCTACGATAACCATAGCACCTACACTCGCTCGCTTAACACGCTACCTATAACCCCAACACCTAGATTCGCTCATTTAACATGTTACGATAACCATAGCACCTAGACTCTGGTCGCTTAACACGCTACGTATAACCATAGCACCTATACTGCTCGCTTAACACGCTACGATAACCATAGCACCTAGACTAGGTCGCTTAACACGCTACGTGATAACCATAGCACCTACACTCGCTGGTTTAACACGCTACCTATAACCATAACACCTAGACTCGGTTGCTTAACACGTTACGTATAACCATAACACCTAGACTCGCTCATTTAACACGCTACGTATAACCATAGCACCTAGACTCGCTCGCTTAACACGCTACGTATAACCATAGCACCTAGACTCGGTCGTTAAACATGTTGCGATAACCATAACACCTAAACTCGCTCGCTTAACACATTACATATAACCATAACACCTAGACTCGGTCGCTTAACACGCTACGATAATCATAACACCTAGACTCATTCGCTTAACATGTTACGATAACCATAGCACCTAGACTCGGTCCGTTTCACACGTTACCTATAACCATAACACCTAGACACGGTCGTTAACACATTACGATAACCATATCACCTATACTGCTCGCTTAACACGTTACGATAACCATAACACCTAGACTTGGTCGCTTAACACGCTACGATAACCATATCACCTATACTGCTCGCTTAACACGTTACGCTTAACCATAGCACCTAGACTGCTCGCTTAACACGCTACGATAACCATAGCACCTAGACTGGGTCGCTTAACACGTTACGATAACCATAGCACCTAGACTCGTCGCTTAACATGTTACCTATAACCATAACACCTAAACTCGCTCGCTTAACACATTACATATAACCATAACACCTAGACTCGGTCGCTTAACACGCTACGATAACCATAACACCTAGACTCATTCGCTTAACATGTTACGATAACCATAGCACCTAGACTCGGTCGCTTCAAACGTTACCTATAACCATAACACCTAGACACGGTCGCTTAACACATTACGTATAACCATATCACCTATACTGCTCGCTTAACACGCTACGATAACCATAGCACCTAGACTTGGTCGCTTAGCACGCTACGATAACCATATCACCTATACTCGCTCGCTTAACACGCTACGCTTAACCATAGCACCTAGACTCGCTCGCTTAACACGCTACGTATAACCATAGCACCTAGACTCGGTCGCTTAACATGTTACGATAACCATAACACCTAAACTCGCTCGCTTAACACGTTACATATAACCATAACACCTAGACTGGCCGCTTAACACGCTACGATAACCATAACACCTAGACTCATTCGCTTAACATGTTACGATAACCATAGCACCTAGACTCCTCGTTTCACACGCTACCTATAACCATAACACCTAGACACGGTCGCTTAACACATTACGATAACCATATCACCTATACTGCTCGCTTAACACGCTACGATAACCATAGCACCTAGACTTGGTCGCTTAACACGCTACGATAACCATATCACCTATACTCGCTCGCTTAACACGCTACGTATAACCATAGCACATAGACTTGGTCGCTTAACACGTTACGATAACCATAGCACCTAGACTCGGTCGCTTAACACGCTACGTATAACCATAACACCTAGACTCGGTCGCTTAACATGTTACGATAACCATAACACCTAAACTCGCTCGCTTAACACGCCACGATAACCATAACACCTAGACTCTGTCGCTTAACACGCTACGTATAACCATAGCACCTAGATTCATTCGCTTAACATGTTACGATAACCATAGCACATAGACCCTGGTCGCTTAACACGCTACGATAACCATAGCACCTACACTGCTCGCTTAACACGTTACGATAACCATAACGCCTAGACTCGGTCGCTTAACACGCTACGATAACCATAGCACCTACACCGGTCGCTTAACACGCCACGTATAACCATAGCACCTACACTCGGTCGCTTAACACGTTACATATAACCATAACACCTATACTCGGTCGCTTAACACATTACGATAACCATATCACCTATATACTCGCCGCTTAACACGTTACGTATAACCATATCACCTCAAATTTTAATAAATATTATCTTCAAAGATGCATTCAATAATTATATAAAATATATATTTTTTTATGATTGTATTAAATAAATTTTTTATTATTTAAAAGTGTTTAATTTTAAATTTTAAGTATATATAAATTAACTTATATTTTTTTTTATAGTTTATATAATTTTATTATTATTTTTAAATTAATTTAAAGTATTTGTATCTAAAAAAAATTTAAATAAGTATATTTGTACATAATCAAAGTTTGACTGATGACATAATCAAGGGGTGCATTTTTAAGGCTACGAAAGGCCATAAGTTGAATCTCACAACAAACCACGAGAACACGAGCACCCTTGTTGTTCTCAGCTAGGTCTTTGGCTAGCCGAAGAACTGTACCACCTGCATGACAACCTTGTTGGAACATCATAAAGCGTTTAACACAAGGGCTGAGGTCAAGGAGCTTTAAAAGCTGGTAGTCTGCACCAGGCATGTCGACGCAAGAATTTGTGCAAAAGATTAGATGAGTGATATTGGATTTGGGTTGTCCCCATTCTTTGATGGCTTTTGTAGCAGCTTCTTTACAAGCTTTGGGACTTCGACGACTAACACGCCCTGGCGAAGGTCGAGTGAAGGAGCAGTGGGATCACTAATTGTGGGGTTTCTTCAGAAACTCCTCCGATAGGAGCGTGTGTCTCTTTCTTATCATAGACTTTTCACCTGCATGATTAATCAAATTATATTGAGTTTGTAAAATCTGTATGATAATTAAGCCAAAATGAGTTTGTAAAATCTGTATGATAACTAAGCCAAAATTGTATATTTTACTTTTTCCTAGAACTAAAATGTCCTGAATAACTTTTATTTGGACATATGCTAAACATTTGTAAACCCTGAACAAAATCTTAGGCTTTCTTTAAAATGTGGGAATAAAGCATGACGCAATGACATATTTGTTGTAGTCGGACATGCAGAATTACGGGATAAACTCGATGTCATGGAATAAATAACGATATAAGCAAGAGTAGATACATACATATGTATTTGAATTTCTTTTTGACATCAACCATGTGTTCGCTATTCATGACCTTAAAATATAAATCGAAGATCAGCTTGATAAATGCAATTGGGCGGATTTGCAGTGCCGACTGCCAGGATAGTGGCTGAACCTTGTGCACGTTGAGTGGTTCTCATCTCCGCAATATCGCTCGAGGAAACCATTTGTTTATGTTCTTTGGGTGATAACTTGGCACGAAAAGAATTGGTTTGATCTTTTAGAATTGTAAGAGAAGTACAAGGGATAGTTAAGAAGATGTTCGAGTTTATTATAAATAGAGGGAGAGGTATTGGTTTATTTTGAATACCAGCTACGTACCTTCAAAGCTATGCATAGCACATCCCAATCTATCTTTTATATAATAAAAGAATTACATCATTTCGGAGTGTTTTTGGAAAACCCTTCTCATTGAAAAAAAATTGGGCTAATAGGAGAGCTCAATTTCGCCACGTAAGCAAAATCATGTGATGTGATTGGTTAATAAAAGTCAAAATTAAATTGATTTTGGTCAAACTTTAATAAATTTTCTAGAGAAATTTGGTTGATAAAAAAAACACATAAAAATATAGGTGTCAAATTTTTGAAAGAAAAAATTTAAAAAAAAGGAGGTAATTAATAAAACTTTAGTGGTTGATTTTTTAAAAATTATATAGAGTTAAGTGTAATATTATAAATCTCTATGTTTTTTAATAACTTTGGATTATAAACAAATACCCTCTTATATTTTATACCCTTTAAACTTTATATCTTAAAAAATACAATGTATATCTTGTTTTAAAATAACAACATATAAATTTACATAAGATTATAAGTATCAATTTTTTTACTATATACGCTCAATAAGCGATTCATTTATTTCATTTTAAAATAACCTACGTGGACACGAGTTTACATTTTAAATACGGCTAAATTATCAAAACGGAATATAACTATCAAATTATAAGCACGGTTTACTTTAATATAAAATAAATATACGCGATTGTACTTATAACAATGATTCATGTAATTTTATTTATTTATATAAGGCTATCTAGAAAACATTTTTATAAAACATCAACATAATATCAACGCCATTATAAAATAAGTATACTTTAACTTTATCAACACTCATTATGTGCTATTAAACTTGCATATGTGTACAATATAATATCAGTAATGAAATTTAAATAACAATATCAACATCTTTGTCAGCTAAATAAAATTAAATATTGAGTACCTAACAAAAAAATTTATGTGTAAACTTCGTGCGCGCACGGAACTTATAACTATATAATTATATGCAATTACCTTTAAAGACACAATATTTAATATTAATACAGAATAAAAAAAAATTGTCAAAACTCTGTGCGTGCACAGGTATTAACTAGTATTACATAATAGGAAGCACCATTTTCTTTTAAATTTTAAGTTTTACAGATTTAAAAGTTTAATGTACAATACTTTACTATCACTAAAACTATACAAACACTCTCTTTTTTAATTTTAAGTAATCAATTAATCATGTAAATAAAAACAATTAATATACACTACAATAAATATATCAGTTTTACACACTTTTTTTTCGCACTTTATGAATTGTGAACTTTTTTATAAAGATACTCACACTTAAGAGTGTGAATATTTGTTTCAAAATCCCCACACTTAAAAAGTGTGAAGAATTATTTTCAAGTTAAAATCATCACACTTAAAAGTGTGAAAAATTGTTTTAAAACCCTCACACATAAAAGTGTGAAAAATATTCATAAAGCTTCACACATAAAAGTGTGAAAATATTTGCTATATCCAATTGGTTCACACGCATACTAGTGTGAACTTTTAATTCTTTACATTTTGTAAACAACTATTTTGTAGTAGTGATAGTTATTAAAACACCCCTAGCCTACATAAGAAATCTATACTACTTATAAAACATGTTAACACTTACCTCCTATTAATTTTTTAAGACTTTTTAAAATAGATTTTAAGTAAATACAAGTAACAAAGCATCATTTACAAGTATTTGAAGCACAAATAAAACTAAAAAACACTATTCAACAAACACAATTAATACACAATTTAATTCACCATTTCATCAAAATATGCAACTATTTAACCACAATGTACAATCTAATTAAGTTTCCAAAACATAAATCTAAAATCCAACTGCCCAATTCTACACTACCACATGCTCCTTAATCTCACTTTTGTCCTCATTGGTCAAGGTGAAAGGCGACTTTTTTTGAACAACTGGACTGAACACAACCATTTACCTTCTCATCAATCTAATCCTAATCCCATCCTACTCAATCAACAAACAACTGGATACAACCATTTATCCTCTCATCAATCTTCAACTTACAATCTATCATAACTCAAAAAAAGTTAATAATAAAAAAAAATAACGAAACAAAAAGAGGAAGAACCGATCTCAGTTTTGTTCAACTTACAAAGATTCACAAGTTTTTTGAACATACAACCATCATAGATCTATTTGAAGACAAAACTTCTCTTTTAATATTGGAATACTTAAATGAAAGAACAAAAACAAACGTGTTTATTAACTAGGGGTAATTTATCCCTTTACCCAAAACAACAAATGTGTTTCATTCTCACATTTCTTTCGGTCAAACACACAAGAACAACAAAAAATTACCTACCTGAGACTCAGATATAGGATCTAGAAGCCAAAAAAATGTTTGGGTTCTTTGTGGGTACTCAAACCAAGAGGTCAAAAGGTTTGATGAGTGTGAATACTCATCATTTTGGTTAAATGAATCTGAAAACACTTAAAAATGCTCAGAATGCATCAAAATATCGAAAATATCTCAAAATTGCATTTTATATGTTTCGATGCAAAATGTTTAAAATCGATGAAAAATGAGCTAAGTTTGCATAATTGGCGCTTTCAGTCCCCAAGTTTCAAAAGTTGTCGAAATAGTCCCCGAGCACTTATTTCAAAAGAAAAGTCACCTAAGGTCCTTTTAAAATCATAAGTTGTCAAAATTAGTCCTTTGGTGAAAAATATCAAAAGTTTTGAGAAATTACAAGTTTGGTCCTTCAAGTTTCAAAATTGGCAAAAATGGTCCTTGGAAATTTGAAAATATCTATTTTGGTCCTTGTACTATTGAAATTTGTCACTTTTGGTCCCTTGGAACAACTTTGATAAGTTGGCAGCCTTGGTCGCTTGTTTTTCAGAAATTACACATTGGTCCCTATGTTATTAATTTAAGCCATGACCCTTTATATCATTTTGGACCCTTGTCATAACCCTTTGGACCCTGCCATTCCATTTGACCCCATGCTTTTGGACCCCCTTCAATATATTATACCCCGGTCAAAAATCTGGTCAAACAAACACACCCCGCCCAAAACCTTTCCCTCTCTTTTCTTCTTCCCTTCACCTGCTCTCTGCAACACCAGACAATACCTTACCTCCAGCTCACCTTTCACCCCCCTTATCACTCCACCTCCACCAAACTCCAAAAGGCATTAAATGCACCCCTCCTCCATTTCACTCAACCCCCAACTGGCAAAGACCATTTTGGCGCCAAAAATCAATCAAACGACTAAAATCATCTCAAGCCATCCAAAGGTCCAGATTAATGGTGGGAAGTGCTCGTAACAAGTGGGAAAGATGTTTTGCATATAAAAAGAGGAAGAAGAAAGAGAGTGAGGAGAGTAGTTAGTTTTAAATTTTTATGTATGTCGTTTTTTATGTTTATGTTTTAATTAAACTCTAAAATGTAATCTTTTTGTTTCTATGTATCAAACTAAAGTTGTTTTATAGTTGTAATCCAGTTTTAAGTGTTAATTCAAGGTTTCACTTAAGTTTCATATGTTCAAGTTCACTGTTGCAAAAATCCAGTTTCAAAATCTTATGTTCAAGCTTCTAATAGCTTATGTTAAACTCAAATAAGCTTATTTAAGCTTACCATAACTTTTAGTAAGCTTATTATTCATATTCAAGCAATATTAATTCTTGGTCAATGAAAGTCAACTGTGAAGCTCAATATGGGTTTAGTGATGACATTGGGTGTTGCAGTGATGGAAATGGGTTGAGATAAGTTTGGGTAGTGACTTATTGCACTCGCTCCATTGATTTCTTTTAGCTACGACCTGGCAAGATCTTGTAAGTGCTTGAGTCCAATTTTGTTTCAATCTTAACTCATGACTTGCACTATTTCAATGCCTCGTGATCATATGTTAGTTTGTAGGGTTAAATGCTTTAGTTAGTGGATATAATCTAATTGAGTTGTTAGATTAGATCAAGGTTGAGGAAAGAAGTCGCTAGTTTAGTTTCTAGTTCCGAAAAGGAGTGTTTGGATTTGTCTCTTAGTCTAAGTTTGAGGATCGCTTTAAGGGTAATCTCGCTGCGTTGGTTTATATTAGAGATATTAGAGTGATCTAGACCATATATGTGCATCTTAGGACCGCAAAAGTCAAAATGATCTAGGATCCATCTTAATTACTTAACTGTTAGGATTTTTAAAATCAAACACTTGTTTTGTGTTTAGAATTCATAGAAATAGCTTGCGAGAGTTCCATTTCATCATAATACATCACAATCACCCACAAATTGGTCTCAAAGTTCATAAAAGTCAAACTTTAAAACTGCTTCAAAGTCAAAACCGAAAATCCGCCACCCAATCGATGATTTTTCATGGGTTCGCTTTTGGGCCAAATCAAGTGAAACTTGGGGTTTAAAAACTTCAACTGGTCTATTTTCTTAATATCATTTTAGTAGATTTTGTAAATTTTTAAAAGCTCCAAATGAGCTTGTCATTTGGTCTTATCTCCCCCTGCACACACTCTTGAAAACTCGAGTGTGTGTGATTTGTGTGGTCCGTTAAGAGCTCGGTTTAGCTTCTCTTGGTCTCGGTTTTTAGTTTATAAGTAGTTAGCCAGGTCTAGCCTAGGTTCCAACTTCGGATTTAAGTTTAGCTTATTTGATAAACTTGTGCTTAAGTCAAAGTAGGTATAGAAACCGATTTTGGTACTTAAGCCAAATCATTCAAACTGCTTAATAAGCACAATAGAGGTTAAGAGCAGTTGTAACTAGTTGCATTTGGGTAGTTTTAGCTTATTATAGCTTCTGTAATTAGTTGGTGGTCTTTGGTGTTCATTTGCTTATTCCAAGTGCTTATTTATAAGCACTTTGCATTGCAGTTCCATATTCTTGCACACAAGCTACTGTTTTTATATTTTTCCTAGATTCATAATATCAATTTAGACTTTTCCTGAATATTTCAGATTTTTCTAGGTCTGTTTGCTATTTTTCTTAATTTAAAACAGTTTTTAAGCCATTTTAATTAGCTTTTAATACAATTAATTCAGAAAAATTTCAAAAAAAAATAAGTTTTCATTTTTCTTAGGTTAAGATAAATATAAAAAGTCAAAAAAATATTTTTCCAGATTTTTCATAGTTTAATTTGTAATTTTTAGCAATTTAAGTAGTTTTAAATAGTTTTTAATTCATAGAAAATAGAAAAATAATCAGAAAAATATAAAATTAGTTTTAAAAATTCTCTTTAGTTATTTTAGATTTTTCTAAGTCATAATTTCATTTTTCTAGCTTTATTTCATATTTTCTTGTATTTTAGGGTATTATTAAATAGTTAAAATTAGTTTTTAATTAATTATAATTAACTAAATAGTGATAAAAATAATTTTCTTTTTCTAAAAATTTTCTCTTATCATTAGGTTTGTAAAAATGTCATTTTCATATTTTTAGGATTAATATTGTTTCAGTTCACATTTTCTTTTGTACATCACGTAGTTTTTAATTAAGTTTTATAAAAGAAAAATCAAAAACATCATTTTGCAAATAGTTATAGCGTTTATTTAATATAGTTTATCTTTTTAATTTTCTTTAATTTGCATTTAAGCCCCTGTAATGTGTATACTTTTTCTTTAGGTATAATCAATTGGGTCAATTGCATATATACCCACTAAAACTTGCATATTTGCATATATACCCAAAACATGCTTAAAATGCATTGTACATCATGCAATAAAAACTTGTATTATGGGGAAATATGCAAGTTTTTAAGTTTTAGTGGGTATATATGCAATTCCCCTAATCAATTCACAATCCTTTTCCGTTCAAATTCTCTCGATCACTATACGTTTGATTATTCTCGCACAGCTCGTTGGGACATAACGACATGGGGAAACACTATACTCTCCTGATCTTCATTGCATTTGGTTCCAGACTGTTTGAAGTTTGTTACGGTTGGCCATTCACAAGTGGCTAGCTTGCGTGATAAAACCTGACCGTCTGGAACCGATCAAAATTTTGGCGCCGCTGCCGGGGAGCTGTGCTAATTATCTTACGTTTAGCAGATTAGTGATTTGAATATTCACTCCTTGTTCATACCATCTATATATGTTTATATTTTCTTATAAAAATCCAAAAATCCAAAAACATCTTAAAAACCAAAACCCAAAAGATTTTCTTTCTTATTTTACAAAATGTTTATCCAAAAATCCAAAATATTCATCTTTACCCTCTCACATCTTTGATTCTTCATCCCTACCCTCCGAAAACATTTGATTCTTTCTATGTCTTATCCTCACCCTCTTGGTTGTCAATGGTGTAGTGGTCCTTATAATGGTGGCAATTGCCCCGCTTGTAGCATGGTGGAATCAGAAACGGGTATGTCTATAACCGGATCCCTATTCCTACCATAACACAACCGATTTATTCCATCGACTACCACACTTGTGAGACTCAAGCTTTTACTGTTGTGAGCATGCGTGGTGGTTCACACTCGATTCTGATTGTCAATCGGAAACACGCTTGTCTATGAAAGGTGTTCTCGATAACAATTATGACTACCACACATATAACTCACAACCACATCGCTTTTCTTGTTTTGAGTATTGTGGAGGTCCTCACTTTAGCTCGATTGTCAAACAAGGAATCCATTTCCTTGTAACAATTACGACTCTTCGTATCATGACCAACCTCTGCGGTACCAAGTGAATGTGCACCACCTCACCGATCCACTTCCTCAAAATCTTCTCCTTGATCTTTTGGATTTAGTGAAGATTTGAAGGAATGTAAACATTCCCAAGATAATCCAAATCAAAACCCATGGAAGAATTGTTAGTCAAGAGCGGTCGCTAATATAAATTCCCAAATTGCGTTTGAAAAATCTATTAGGGAATCAATTGCAAAAGAAAAAGCAATGATCTAGCTCTCAATTTCGCTTTATTCTCGATAACGATGATGATGAGGATACACTTGATATCCTTCAATTCTATAAAGATTCATCAAGTTCATCGATGACATCCCCCAGTTGAGATTCATTCTCAAACAATCGCTATCACACCCAAGCTCCTACTCACTCTCCGAACACGGGGACGAGCATCTTGACACTGCTCCTCGAAAAGGAATCGGACGAATTCATAAAGTCTAGTGTCGAGAACCTTGTCCCAATCCCGAGAGAGTCACTGTGGAACTTCGATCATATGTGTGATTCTTCTTCCCTCTTGAGTGTTCAAAAGATCATTTTGAGACTTTCTCCAATTGTAGCTAAGATTGTGCATCATATGGAGACATCGAGTATGTTGAGGCATCACTTCCATAACTGATGTCGATCATCTTCTTGAGGAGTTCACCGATGAACTCACTCACATCAATCCACTTTCATCGTAGCAACGATGTTCTCTTTGATTTCAAGTCGATCCGGGAGAGACCGAAAGTCTCACTTATAATGATCGCTCACTCACTTCTTATCCCAACAAATTCAATAGAGAATATTGATCACTTTGTTCTCAAGCATCCAAAACAACTCTCACTAATCCTCTATTTGAATTCGACTGATTCACTTTAATTCTCGAGAATCCACTCTTTGATACTGCATCGAGGATAGTGATGAGCCCACAATGGAACAAGAGTTCACAATTTCACTTCATGTGAATGATTCTTTTCATGAAAAGTTCTCCGGTGAACTCTCTCATGACATATCTCCTCCGGAACATGATCATTTCTATTTTGATCTTGAGGATGATATTAGCTCGGAGGAAGGTGTACTCTATCATACGAGTTTGCTTATTGATGATACTACCCTCACCCTTCCTCCCGATATGTCTACATTTGAGGATGAAGAATGGATCTTGATTGTTATCAAAATCTTTCTTCCTTTCCTCAAATATCTTGTGATTTCTCTTCATCTTCACTCCTTCGGGAATGAAGACACTATCTTTGACCCCGGCATTTTCATTTATCATTTTTGAGCCGGTTCTATGTGTAACGCCCCAACCCCACAAGGGTAAAGGAATCACAAGTAATGGTGTCATATCAAAGCAAAACATAATAACCAAAAGAAATCCTCAACATAAATATGGAAATAATCCAAGTCAAAAGACTTCAATACATAGGTCCCAGCGGAAAATAAACTCCAAATGAAATGTCTAAAACATAAGTCTAAATGGTATCATAATATCAAAGCTAAATCTCTAAGGTAAGTCCACTCAAGACTCATCCCAAAGCAATACCCACCCAATGCTTAGATACCGCCATGGAAGAAAAGAAAGTGCGGTTGAGCTTCAAAAGCCCAAAGGAATGATATACAAGCAAAAGAATATGAAACGAAAATCGAATACTAAACAAAGTAAAAGAAAGATAGTGAAATCATAGTCTTTTCAAAAGATAATCTGTAATATACGAATAAGTTTTATAGCTAACTACCTCAAGCCCGCACACATATGCCATATCGTAAACATATCATAATCACATAAGGCAACATATTTGTAGGGAGACCTACCAGAGTTATGAAGGACGTGCATGCACGCAAAGATCAATCATCGATAACAAATAGCATATAACAAATAATATATGGCATATAATGGATCTAGGATGCATCCATACGCCCACGCATATGATATTCATAATATAATTCAAATTGAGCTCATACAGATAATGAGATAAGGGACGTGGCGTAACATCACTCTCATCGCCCTAGAGTCATGTCAAGTGCATTTGTCGACACGGACATGGAACCCCATGACTAGTTAAAATTGGCTCGGTGTCAACTATCGAGATCAAATAAGAATGTCATAACCGATATAGATCATATTTTATCAAATGTTTAATCATGTTTTCAAAATCAAAGTCTTCATATCATATAGTTCAAAATCAAAGGTTTTATGATTCAAAATCAAAGTTCGGATAAGCAACAACTCAAATAGACACATTAGGGTTCATAGCAAAGGTTTAGGAAATCCTAATATGAAAACGAAAAGAAAACTTATACGAAACCTTTATCGAAAATGTCGAATATCCGTACTTTATTCGAAAGCAAAAGATCAAAAGTCGAAATAGGAAGCAAAGAATTACTCCTTCTTCACGTAACCTATATACATTAATGTCGATATATTATTAATGATTCAAATCGTCACAATGATCCGTTAATATTTTAGGGTTTCCATAATTAAATGAGACTTAAATGCTTTAATATTAATATCGTAAATTAGGGTTTCATACGTCTTTTATTAAAGTTTAGGGTTTCTCATTCTTTAATGTCTCATTAATATGCATTTACTTACATGTTACGTCTTTTAATGACTAGTTACTTAACCTAACACGTCACATAATACTCTTTCCTTTTTATGTTTCAACGTACATGTTTATGATTTTATGTGACATATAATTGACTTATTACTCAGACATTATGCATTTACTCCATTAGGGTTTAGCATAACTTATTAAATTAACATATCAAACTAGGGTTTATGTTAACATAACCTTTACTTAAGTAATGCATCTTCAAATCTCATATACATGTTTGGTTATTAGGGTTTTCGATATTAGGGTTCAACACTAGTCTTAGCTCATTCTCTTACTTCACATATTCAAGTTATTAGGTTATATTCATTATTCAAAACTAAACATGGTTCGGTCCTAATTACTATGTTTCGCCCTCATTAAATAAACACAAACATGACCCGATTCAATATTACATCTTACGTTACATGTCTCTTATTAGTTACTAGTTAGATTAATTAGGGTTTCTCCTTGTTTCGGTTCACCACTCTACCACAAAAGAAAACAAGAAAACGCGATTTAAACAAAATATAACTTGACATAAACAAGTAAGGTACGTTAAAGGAAGACAATTAAACATTATACCTTCACTTGATTGAGCAAAATCGACACCAAGGGTGTTTGTTTGAGTCTCGGCCGAATAGGGAGAAAAAGAAAAAGGAAGAGCAAAATAACTAGGGTTCCAAACTTATGATTATGTATGGTATATATAGTTGTAGTATTTGAGTTTAACTAGGAAAGTAATTGGGTTTGGGTTTGGTCCAACCGAACACCATCACCACGCCACCATGGGCTTCGGCCTTGGCTCACGAACACAAACAATCACGGCCCAAATCATTTACTTAAACTTTAACTCTTCGTCGCACTCAAATCAATTATGTAATATATTTGAGTTAGGGTTTTAAGTATTCGCAAGTTAATCTTTTATTTCTTTAAGTATTAGAAATATATTTTACGATTTTATAATTTTTAGTTCCAAGGGTATTTTAGTCTTTATTCGGATTTTAAATTTTCGTGTTTTACAATTCTTCCCTCTAAAGAAAAATTTTCGCCTCGAAAATTGAATGAATCGAAATGAAAAGAAAACGAAAACGAAATGAGAACATACCAAACTATTCAAAGAAATGAGGGTAACTAGCAC
Source organism: Chrysanthemum lavandulifolium (assembly GCA_022545495.1). Taxonomy (NCBI): domain Eukaryota; kingdom Viridiplantae; phylum Streptophyta; class Magnoliopsida; order Asterales; family Asteraceae; genus Chrysanthemum; species Chrysanthemum lavandulifolium. The sequence continues at coordinate 97,128,079 of CM040238.1, forward strand.
GCATCAAACCTCGGTTTCCCAAGTAGCCTCATCGCTCGTGATGATTCTTCCAAAGAATCTTAACGAATGGAATAACTTTATTCCTCATAACTCTTTCTTGTCTTTCCGAATATCTTCCGGTTCTTCGATAAAGACATATCGGATTGAATTTGATCAAACGGATAAGAAGCAACGTGTAACGGATGATAGTTGTATCCCCTTAGGAGTGATACATGGAAAACGTCATGAACATGCGATAACTGAGGCGGAAGTGCTAAACGATACGAAACTTCTCCTATTCGTTCTAGAATCTCAAATGGTCCAATAAATCGAGGACTAAGCTTGCCCTTGATTCCAAAACGTTTCACACCTCTAAACGGTGAAACTTTCAAAAACACACGATCTCCAACCCGAAATTCTAAATCACGACGATGCTTATCAGCATAACTTTTCTGACGAGACCTAGCTTCCTTCAATTTCTCTCTAGCCACGCCTACTTTCTCATTAGTGATCTCGATCATTTCCGGTCCTTCAATCAAACGCCACCTACTTCATCCCAACAAATAGGTGCTCTACATTTCCTTCCATAAAGAAGTTCAAACGGTGTCGCTTTAATGCTAGCATGCCAACTGTTGTTATAAGCAAACTCCACTAAACATAAATATTCGTCCCAACTGCCACCCATTCTAAAGCACAAGCCCTTAGCATATCTTCTAAAGTCTCAGATAGTCCTCTCGACCGACCATCCGCTTGAGGATGAAATGCCGTACTAAAATTAAGTCGAGTACCCCAAGCTTTTCGCAAACCCTTCCGTAAACGAGAAGTAAAACGCGGATCTCTATCGGACACAATAGATGTCTGAGTACCATGAAGTCTAACGATCTCTTGTCGAAAAATCTCCGCTAATTTACCAATACCATAATCCTTCCTGATTGGTAAGAAATGAGCAGATTTGGTTAGTCTATCAACAACCACCCAAATCGCATCATGCTTCTTCCTAGTAAGAGGTAATCCAACACAAAATCCATAGATATCTTATCCCACTTCCATGTTGGAATCTCCAATGGTCAGAATAACCACTAGCCCTCCGATGTTCAATCTTAACTCGCCGACAAATCATACACTTCGACACAAACGCCGCCACATCTTGCTTCATGCCGCTCCACCAAAAGTATCGCTTCAAATCCCTATACATCTTGGTAGAACCAGATGAATAGTGAAAGGAGAACTATGAGCTTCACCATAACTTTCAATGGCACCGATCATTGGGAACACAAAGCCTATCTCCATACCATACAATACCGTCATCATCAACCTTAAACTCCGTCTCGCTACCTTCTTCAACATTTTGCACCACGGCCCACACTCACCGTCATCTTTCTCGAGCTTTAATTTGCAGATAAGGTTCGACTCCACCTTCATACTAGCCCAAGATCCATCAAACCTCATACACACAACTCAACATCCAAACTCTATGTCACGTAAAATCCTAGGCTCAATCTTGATACTCGCAAGAATGCCCGATTTCGCTAAGCGCCAAGAATCACGTTAGCCTTACCGGATGGTACCGAATGTTGGTGTCATAATCCTTAAGAAGTTCTAACCATCTTCTTTGTCTCATGTTAAGTTCCTTCGAGTGAAAATATACTGAGACTCTTATGATCGATGAATATATCACACGCCTCCATACAAGTAATGTCTCCAAATCTTCAACGCAAACACCACCGCAGCCTAACTCAAGATCATGAGTTGGGTAATTCTCCTCATAAGGTTTTAGCGCCTCAAGCATAAGCTATTACCTTCCATGTTGCATCAAACACACCTAATCCTTTCTTAGATGCATCGTCAGAGATTTGAAATCCTCCCGAACCAGTTGGAAGAGTCAAAATAGGAGCCGACACCAATCTCCGCTTCAATTCTTCAAAACTCTTCTCTCGCTCATCCGTCCATACAAACTTTTCACCTTTTCTCATCACTGGGTTAAAGGCAAAGCTAGACGAGAGAACCTTCAACAAAACGCCTATAGTAACCAAAGAAGTCCAAGAAAACTCCTCGACCTCGCCATCGTCGAGGTCTTGGCCATTTAGTGATAGCCTCAACTTTAGACGGATCCATGGTAATACCATCAGCTGATACGATATGACCAAGGAAAGCAACTTGTCTCAACCAAAATTCACACTTCGAAAATTTGGCGTACAACTTCTTCTTCCTCAAAATCTCCAAAACTATACGAAGATGTTCTTCATGCTCCTCTTCAGATTTAGAGTAAACTAAAATATCGTCGATGAAAACAATAACGAACTTGTCGAGAAACTCATGGAAAACACGATTCATCAAGTCCATAAACACAGCAGGCGCATTGGTCAAACCAAAAGGCATAACGAGAAATTCAGAATGACCATATCCTGCACGAAACGCGGTCTTAGGAACATCTTGCTCCTTCACACGAATCGATGGTAGCCGACTCGTGTCAATCTTCAAAAGAACTTAGCTCCTTGCGTTGATCAAACAAATCGCCTATACGCGCAAAGGATAACGGTTACGAATGGTAATACGATTGAGTTCGCGGTAGTCGATACATAAGCGCATGCTTCCATCCTTCTTCTTCACAAACAAGACAAAGCACCCCATGGAGAAACACTAGGCTTAATAAATCCACTTTCTATCATCTCTTGTACTGTTCCTTCAACTCCTTCGCTTCTACAGTGCCATACGACACGGAGCCTTCAAATCGGTTCAAGACGTGAATTAACTCAATGCTAAACTCAACTTCGAAATGGGAAGTCCAGGAGTTCATCCGAAAACGCCAAGAAATTCGCAAACAACCGAAGACTTTCAATGTTAGGACTTTCCAAAGATGTGTCCTTAACAGATGTTAGAAAACCTTGGCACCCATGAGCAATCATGATCCGTGCCTTCATAGCGGAAATGAGCTTAACAGACGGGGGTTGAGAACCATAATAAACGATTCAGATGTTTTACGCTCCAAAGATCACCGTTCTAGCATGGCAATCGATTGAAGCTCTATGGTAAGCCAACCAATCCATGCCTAGAATGATATCAAAGTCGACCATATTGAGAGGATACGATTTGCAAAGTTTAATACGATCATCAAAACGAAGAGGACACTTAACATATTTACGATCAATGATCACATGATTTTTCATAGCGCCGAAATCGATAAGTGATTTGTTAACGGTTTGGGCTTCATATTAAGTTTCTTAGCGATGTGATAGATATAATGGAGTGTGTGGCGCAAGATCAAATAAAACGAAGACAAAGAAAATCATCAATGAAAAGAGTGCCCGTAATGGTACCGAAGTGCGCTCCACCGGTTACGAGTAGTAGCATAAACACGCCCAAGAGTAGTTGGCGGCTTGATGTAGTTTCGTGAACCGCCGGATTCTTCTTAGGGCAATCTTTAATCTTGTGAGTAGTGGAACCACAACCAAAACATCCACCAGGGCCTTGAAACACCGCCTCGATGAGCCTTTCCACAAGTAGTACAAATAGTGGGGTGGCAAACCTCGGTTGTCCTCTCACGACTAAAAGATCCCAAGCACGACCGATTCGCTCCTCTAGTCGGTCGATCCTCGTTATAACGCCGGTTATTGTTACCTTGGTTTCGACGATCGCTTCCATTCCTACCAAAGATTTCTATTATCTTGACCCTCGCCTCGGAGCGCCCAAGGTCAACATTCCTTCTCGATCGACCTCACCGATCATAACTCCTATCCCTTGACCTCTCGAATCATAACTCCTACCGAGTTTCCTTATAGTCATTACCTTGAGTCCTACCTTGAATCCGATCACCATCGCGACACGCTTGTTAGAACCCGAAACCTCATGAAAGATCTTAATGTTACGAGTCAAGGCCATTGCAGCCAACACATTCTCATACTCAATATTAAGCAATCGGTCCAACACCCACTTCTTCGGTCCCCACTTGAAGTGCTTAGCTTGACGCCTACCATCTCCAAAGAATCACTCCAACAAAACTCACCAACCTCATAAACCTACTCATGTACTCATTAGAGTTCTCATGATCAAACCGGTAGATCGCCTGATAATCCCTCTCATACCTTTGTCGCTCCGCATCGTGGAAGTAACGGTTATAGAAGATAGTCCAAACTCGGCCCAAGTACAAGTCACAAAGAAAACGCCTCCTCCTCTTGCTTGTTCGAGCGCCTTCCACCAACTCAAAGCATCACCTTCCAATTTGAATGAAGCCAAACGAGTCTTAAACGCGCCTCCACAACCCAAGACTTCAAACAACTTCTCAATATGAGTGATCCGGTCCCCGGCCTCAAGAGGAGTAGCAAGAAGGCTAAACGAAAGAGGCTTAAGCTTACCAAACGCCGAGCCAAGTATGAATACCGACGGGTTGATTTCTCCACCACTACCCAAGCACCATTCTCGTTACGAATGTTGTTGATCACCGCCCATCATCTCGTGTAGTCAAACAAGGAAAAGAGAGTTGAGAGCATTCGCAATCGCAGATCCATGTTAACAAAGATCATCGCTCCATCCGCGCCACCAAGAGTAACGAGTTCGAACCATCTAAACGATTAACAAAATGAATAAAGGTAAGATACGAAATGGAAGTACGAAGGAATTCTAAAGTCTACCCAAATCCTCACAGTCAAATCCTAAACTCTAAGGTCTCGAAACCTAGGCTCCATATGTCACATGTCCTGACTACAAGTCGTAAACCTGGGCTCTGATGCCATAAATTGTAACGCCCCAACCCCACAAGGGTAAAGGAATCACAAGTAATGGTGTCATATCAAAGCAAAACATAATAACCAAAAGAAATCCTCAACATAAATATGGAAATAATCCAAGTCAAAAGACTTCAATACATAGGTCCCAGCGGAAAATAAACTCCAAATGAAATGTCTAAAACATAAGTCTAAATGGTATCATAATATCAAAGCTAAATCTCTAAGGTAAGTCCACTCAGCACTCATCCCAAAGCAATACCCAGCCCAATGCTTAGATACCGCCATGAAGAAAAGAAAGTCGGCCGAGCTTCAAAAGCCCAAAGGAATGATATACAAGCAAAAGAATACGAAACGAAAATCGAATACGAAACAAAGTAAAAGAAAGATAGTGAAATCATAGTCTTTTCAAAAGATAATTCGTAATATACGAATAAGTTTTATAGCTAACTACCTCGAAGCCCGCACACATATGCCATATCGTAAACATATCATAATCACATAAGGCAACATATTTGTAGGGAGACCTACCGAGTTATGAAGGACGCATGCACGCAAAGATCAATCATCGATACCAAATAGCATATAACAAATAATATATGGCATATAATGTGATCTAGGATGCATCCATACGCCTACGCATGATAGTCATAATATAATTCAAATTGAGCTCATACAGATATGAGATAAGGGACGTGGCGTAACATCACTCATCGCCTAGAGTCATGTCAAGTGCATTTGTCGACACGGACATGGAACCCCATGACTAGTTAAAATTGGCTCGGTGTCAACTATCGAGATCAAATAAGAATGTCATAACCGATATAGATCATATTTTATCAAATGTTTAATCATGTTTTCAAAATCAAAGTCTTCATATCATATAGTTCAAAATCAAAGGTTTTATGATTCAAAATCAAAGTTCGGATAAGCAATACTCAAATAGACACATTAGGGTTCATAGCAAAGGTTTAGGAAATCCTAATATGAAAACGAAAAGAAAACTTATACGAAACCTTTATCGAAAAGGTCGAATATCCGTACCTTATTCGAAAGCAAAGATCAAAAGTCGAAATAGGAAGCAAAGAATTACTCCTTCTTCACGTAACCTATATACATTAATGTCGATATATTATTAATGATTCCAAATCGTCACAATGATCCGTTAATATTTTAGGGTTTCCATAATTAAATGAGACTTAAATGCTTTAATATTAATATCGTAAATTAGGGTTTCATACGTCTTTTATTAAAGTTTAGGGTTTCTCATTCTTTAATGTCTCATTAATATGCATTTACTTACATGTTACGTCTTTTAATGACTAGTTACTTAACCTAACACGTCACATAATACTCTTTTCTTTTTATGTTTCAACGTACATGTTTATGATTTTATGTGACATATAATTGACTTATTACTCGTATTAATTATGCATTTACTCCATTAGGGTTTAGCATAACTTATTAAATTAACATATCAAACTAGGGTTTATGTTAACATAACCTTTACTTAAGTAATGCATCTTCAAATCTCATATACATGTTTCGGTTATTAGGGTTTTCGCATATTAGGGTTCAACACTAGTCTTAGCTCATTCTCTTACTTCACATATTCAAGTTATTAGGTTATATTCATTATTCAAAACTAAACATGGTTCGGTCCTAATTACTATGTTTCGGCCCTCATTAAATAAACACAAACATGACCCGATTCAATATTACATCTTACGTTACATGTCTCTTATTAGTTACTAGTTAGATTAATTAGGTTTCTCCTTGTTTCGGTTCACCACTCTACCACAAAAGAAAACAAGAAAACGCGATTTAAACAAAATATAACTTGACATAAACAAGTAAGGTACGTTAAAGGAAGACAATTAAACGTTATACCTTCACTTGATTGAGCAAAATCGACACCAAGGGTGTTTGTTTGAGTCTCGGCCGAATAGGGAGAAAAAGAAAAAGGAAGAGCAAAATAACTAGGGTTCCAAACTTATGATTATGTATGGTATATATAGTTGTAGTATTTGAGTTTAACTAGGAAAGTAATTGGGTTTGGGTTTGGTCCAACCGAACACCATCACCACGCCACCATGGGCTTCGGCCTTGGCTCACGAACACAAACAATCACGGCCCAAATCATTTACGAAACTTTAACTCTTCGTCGTACCAAATCAATTATGTAATATATTTGAGTTAGGGTTTTTAAGTATTCGCAAGTTAATCTTTTTATTTCTTTAAGTATTAGAAATATATTTTACGTATTTTATAATTTTTAGTTCCAAGGGTATTTTAGTCTTTATTCGGATTTTAAATTTTCAGGTTTTACACTATGTATATCTCGTCGGTGTGAAACTTTCGCGTGCTTCAAATGTTTGTCCAAACATCTTGAATGAAAGTCCGATGGAGATTGTTTCTTCCACTTACTTCCCCATGAACCAATTAATACGGGGTCGAGTCAAGCTAGCGACTCAGTAATCAAAAACAGTAGCTAAATATGGGTTTTCACCCGTGTGTTCCACCCTAGTGTGGGGGAGTTGCCCCACATGCTGTTGTATATAAGTTTCAAAAAAAAAAAAAACCTTTCAAAATAATGGCCGTAGTATTTCCCTTTTACGTTCTATGTTTCGGCATAACAGTAGGTACTTTGAATATTGAGGGCAATATTCATTTCTAGTGGGGGGAATTCTCACTAATTTTATCATGTAATTATACCACCCATTCCCCATTTTGGCCAAATTTTTTTGGAGTAAGTGTTTTGCACTTACTCAAAAAATGGTAATCATCCGCCATGTCTAATAAACAAAAGGATTGGCTAATCCAGAGCAAACGGCTCTTGGTAAAGATATCTCAAATCCGTTGACGGCTTGCAATTTGCCCAAAATTGTATGGTATTCACCACCATATCCTTAATTAGTGAAGAGTTGGCTAGCCCGCAAGTTTATGGCTTGTGGTAAAGGCGATGGAAAACCATAATTGGTAATCACCACCAAAGATAATATTGATAATTTATCTAAGAGTTGGCTAGTCCGAAGCAAACGGCTTCGGTAAAGACAAATCAAATCCGTTGGAAGTCGGTGGTTTGCTCAAAATCACATGGTTATCGCAGTGTACCATAGTTCTTACTTGAACCGAAACATTTGGCTACTCGTAAGTAATGGCTTTTGGTAAAGAGATTCAAATCCATTAAGTTTTCTCAAAAGATTGCTAGGACTAGCAATAGTTTAGTGTGGGGATTGATGAGTGTGTGAATACTCATCATTTTTGTTAATCTGAACCGCAAAACACTTAAAATGCTCGAAATGCATCAAAATCTCGAAAATATCTCAAAATTGCATTTTATATGTTTCGGATGCAAAATGTTTAAAATCGATGAAAAATGAGCTAAGTTTTCATAATTGGCGCTTCAGTCCCCCAAGTTTCAAAAGTTGTCAGAAATAGTCCCTGAGCACTTATTTCAAAAGAAAAGTCACCAAAGGTCCTTTTAAAATCATAAGTGGTCAAAATTAGTCCTTTGGTGAAAAATATCAAAAGTTTTGAGAAATTACAAGTTTGGTCCTTCAAGTTTCAAAATTGGCAAAAATGGTCCTTGGAAATTTGAAAATATCTATTTTGGTCCTTGTACTATTGAAATTTGTCACTTTTGGTCCCTTGGAACAACTTTGATAAGTTGGCAGCCTTGGTCCCTTGTTTTTCAGAAATTACACATTGGTCCCTATGTTATTAATTTAAGCCATGACCCTTTATATCATTTTGGACCCTTGTCATAACCCTTTGGACCATGCCATTCCATTTGACCCCATGCTTTTGGACCCCCTTCAATATATTATACCCCGGTCAAAAATCTGGTCAAACAAACACACCCCGCCCAAAACCTTTCCCTCTCTTTTCTTCTTCCCTTCACCTGCTCTCTGCAACACCAGACAATACCTTACCTCCAGCTCACCTTTCACCCCCCTTATCACTCCACCTCCACCAAACTCCAAAAGGCATTAAATGCACCCCTCCTCCATTTCACTCAACCCCCAACTGGCAAAGACCATTTTGGCGCCAAAAATCAATCAAACGACTAAAATCATCTCAAGCCATCCAAAGGTCCAGATTAATGGTGGGAAGTGCTCAGAACAAGTGGGAAAGATGTTTTGCATATAAAAAGAGGAAGAAGAAAGAGAGTGAGGAGAGTAGTTAGTTTTAAATTTTTATGTATGTCGTTTTTTATGTTTATGTTTTAATTAAACTCTAAGATGTAATCTTTTTGTTTCTATGTATCAAACTAAAGTTGTTTTATAGTTGTAATCCAGTTTTAAGTGTTAATTCAAGGTTTCACTTAAGTTTCATATGTTCAAGTTCACTGTTGCAAAAATCCAGTTTCAAAATCTTATGTTCAAGTGATAAGGTTTTAAAAGGTACCATTTTGAGGGGTCGTTTAAGTCCTTATTTGATCACTTTTGTATCCGTTATTGCTTAATATCGCTCCTTTTCACTTTTAGGTCTCGTGAAGGCAAAATGTGGAATGGCACTTATTTGGACGAAAAGGCGAATATATGAAGAAAATGGCCAAAGTCAAAATCGAGACACTCATAGTTGCCGAAGTATAAAGGCGGCGTCAAAGCTATTGGCGACGCCGTCCCAAAATTATTGAGACGATCCGAACCCAAAACTCAGATTTTGCCGACGACGCCCGTTATGGAAGAGTAGGCCGTCGCTACTCGGACGGCCTAGATGCAATCCAGACGACGCCGAAGTCAAGAGGACGCGTCACGGACATAAGGTGACGCCGTCGCAAGGTTAACGCGCCAAGACGAAACCCTACGCGGCGACACGACGGCCACTAAACATAAGGTGACGCCGTCGCAATTGTAATCTTATATAGAATCCAATTTTCGCCTTTGTGTGGAGAGTCTTTGGAGTAAAACCTAAAACCGAACCTAAGGTGTCTTGTACAAGATTTTAGGGTTTTAAACCCTATCTTACATCAAGATAAGTGTTTACTTCATTAATTCAATTATGTCTTTGATTATTTGTGTGTATGCTTGCATGTTCTCCATGTCCGCTAATTTATTTGTGTGTTTGCTTAGGAAGTATGAAACTTAATTATTGAATATTGATTGGTTGTTTCTTATCTTAGTTGATTAATGATCTAGTAATGCGATAGGTCATTCGTTGTACTTAATGCTTGATTCATCTTTGTGAACCTTAGAGTATAATTACGAGTAATTGTAGGCTAAACCATCCAAAGAGCGCCTTAGAATAGGAGTTTATAATCTCTAGTGGGTTTGTAGACAAGACCCTTTGGTAAGTTCGCGAGTTAGGAGAGACGCATACCCTACAACTTTAGACACACAACGCTTGACTAGGAATAAGACGTGACACTCAACCATCAATAGGAGATAATTAAGGAGTAATATAAACTAAGTAAACACATCTTTAAACTATCATACGAGCACACATTAATTAGACATAGACTCCCACAACCTTAGTTTAGATAATTAGATAATAGTAGAGTAATCGGTAGAAATACCAACCCCAAATCCAATACCCGAGATTCGTACCTTTCCATTTTCATAAAATATAAAAGATAAAAATAATCTTCCTCAACCTTAACCTTAGCGTAGTAACTCCCTACTAGCATTCCTATTCCCAGAGAACGATATCAATACCTGGCTTACCCTAATTACTACACTACAACGATTAGGTTCACCGCCTAGGGTGTTATAAAACTTGCTCGAAGAAAAGGAAGTTCCTTTGACCCCGAACGACGCGTGTAGCGTTATCATCAAGCTTCTAATAGCTTATGTTAAACTCAAATAAGCTTATTTAAGCTTACCATAACTTTTAGTAAGCTTATTATTCATATTCAAGCAATATTAATTCTTGGTCAACGAAAGTCAACTGTGAAGCTCAATATGGGTTTAGTGATGACATTGGGTGTTGCAGTGATGGAAATGGGTTGAGATAAGTTTGGGTAGTGACTTATTGCACTGTTCCATTGATTTCTTTAGCTTACAGCCTTGGCAAGATCTTTTAAGTGCTTGAGTCCAATTTTTGTTTCAATCTTAACTCATGACTTGCACTATTTCAATGCCTGTGATCATATGTTAGTTTGTAGGGTTAAATGCTTTAGTTAGTGGATATAATCTAATTGAGTTGTTAGATTAGATCAAGGTTGAGGAAAGAAGCTGCTAGTTTAGTTTCTAGTTCTGAAAAGGAGTGTTTGGATTTGTCTCTTAGTCTAAGTTTGAGGATCAGTTTAAGGGTAATCTCTGTTGCAGTGGTTTATATTAGAGATATTAGAGTGATCTAGACCATATATGTGCATCTTAGGACTGCAAAAGTCAAAATGATCTAGGATCTGTCTTAATTACTTAACTGTTAGGATTTTTAAAAATCAAACACTTGTTTTGTGTTTAGAATTCATAGAAATAGCTTGCAGTAGTTCCATTTCATCATAATACATCACAATCAGTCCACAAATTGGTCTCAAAGTTCATAAAAGTCAAACTTCTTAAAACTGTTTCAAAAGTCAAAAACTGAAAAATCCAGTTTTCACCCAACTGGGATGATTTTTCATGGGTTCAGTTTTGGGCCAAATCAAGTGAAACTTGGGGTTTAAAAACTTCAACTGGTCTATTTTCTTAATATCATTTTAGTAGATTTTTGTAAATTTTTTAAAAGCTCCAAATGAGCTTGTCATTTGGGTCTTATCTCCCCTGTGCACACACTCAGTGAAAACTGAGTGTGCACAGGTGATTTGCAGGGTCTGTTAAGAGCTCAGTTTAGCTTCTCTTGGTCTGGTTTTTAGTTTATAAGTAGTTAGCCAGGTCTAGCCTAGGTTCCAACTTCTGGATTTAAGTTTAGCTTATTTGATAAACTTGTGCTTAAGCTGCAAAGTAGGTATAGAAACTGATTTTGGTACTTAAGCCAAATCATTCAAATCTGTTTAATAAGCACAATAGAGGTTAAGAGCAGTTGTAACTAGTTGCATTTGGGTAGTTTTAGCTTATTATAGCTTCAGAATCAGTTGGTGGTCTTTGGTGTTCATTTGTTTATTCAAGTGCTTATTTATAAGCACTTTGCATCATAGCCCATATTCTTGCACACAAGCTCTGTTTTTATATTTTTCCTAGATTCATAATATCAATTTAGACTTTTCTGAATTTTCAGATTTTCTAGGTATGTTTGCTATTTTTCTTAATTTAAAAGCTTTTAAGCCATTTTAATTAGCTTTTAATACAATTAATTGAAAAGTTCCAAAAAAATAAGTTTTCATTTTTCTTAGGTTAAGATAAAATAAAAAGTCAAAAAATATTTTTCCAGTTTTCATAGTTTAATTTGTATTTTTAGCAATTTAAGTAGTTTTAAATAGTTTTAATTCATAGAAAATAGAAAATAATCAGGAAAATATAAAATTAGTTTTAAAAATTCTCTTTAGTTATTTTAGATTTTTCTAAGTCATAATTTCATTTTTCTAGCTTTATTTCATATTTTCTTGTATTTTAGGGTATTATTAAATAGTTAAAATTAGTTTTAATTAATAATAATTAATTAAATAGTGATAAAATAATTTTCTTTTTCTAAAAATTTTCTCTTATCATTAGGTTTGTAAAAATGTCATTTTCATATTTTTAGGATTAATATTGTTTCAGTTCACATTTTCTTTTGTACGTCACGTAGTTTTTAATTAAGTTTTATAAAAGAAAAATCAAAAACATCATTTTGCAAATAGTGATAACGTTTATTTAATATAGTTTATCTTTTTAATTTTCTTTAATTTGCATTTAAGCCCTTGTAATGTGTATACTTTTTCTTTAGGTATAATCAATTCACAATCCTTTTCCGTTCAAATTCTCTCGATCACTATACGTTTGATTATTCTCGCACAACTCGTTGGGACATAACGACCTGGGGAAACACTATACTCTCCTGATCTTCATTGCATTTGGTTCCAGACTGTTTGAAGTTTGTTACGGTTGACCATTCACAAGTGGCTAGCTTGCGTGATAAAACCTGACCGTCTGGAACCGATCAAGGTTCTTCATTCTTGTTTGGTGTTCGCGTAAACAAAGTAATACGTGATTAGTTTGTGAGTGGTATGGGTTTCTTTGCAATTAGATAGAAGAGGACATATCTAACTTTTGGTTTGAGATAGAAAAGTGGCTATCGTGTGTATTTGGTAGCTGCGTAGGTGTGGCTACTAAAGTTTTTGAAAGTATGATTAGGTTTGTTTTATGTGAGCGAAATGTGTTAAGTTTTATTTTGTGCTGGACTCTTGTTATTTTTAGTTGGTTTGTGTATCATTAAGATGGACTGATTTCATTGTAAGAAAGTTTGTGTCGGACGTAATTGGTTATCATAAAAAGAAAAAATTGGTTACATTTCATCGTGTAATTCGAATTTTGAAAGGGTTACCTTAAAATAACTTTATATAAATCATGTAGTTATTTTGAACAACGAAAAACCGTTGCTTACTAAAATATTTATTATTGTAATTGTATAATAAAAAACATTGTCAATCATTAAAGAGTTGAAATATGACATGAAATTCTTGACATCCGTATATTTATTGTAAAAAAATTGTAATAAATTAAATACGTTGTTCACCAGAAATCAAAATAAATAAAGCTATTGTTAGAGAAAACAAATAAATGAAAAACATTTGCTCGCCACAAAATTTAGTCACAGGGTACCCGCCGCATCGTGCGGGTACACTGCTAGTACAAATTATCAAACATATCGTACAGATATCTTGCATTAAATATCACTAAAATACTTAAAACGAAGAATTAAATAATACAAATAATAAAACATATTATACAAACTATTCAAACACAAAAACTACAATTTAAGAAATATGAATAATATAGATAAAATTACAAAATATATTTCTCTATATTTTATCCTACTATATAAAACATGGTTCGATTCGGGTAATCGCTGATATTTAAAAATAAAAACCGAAATCGAACCGCGATAAGAGGGTTTATCGATTTCTGGTTTTTTCGGATTCGATTTCTTAGTTATCATTTTTTGCGGTTTCCGATTGAGCTGTTCGGCTCGATTTTTCGGTTTTACGTATTTTTTTAACACCCGTATCCATAAAACTTATCTTTATATAAATTAAATAGATATTTCAACGACGAAAAATATTGCTCAATAAAAAAGTTATTATTACAATCGTATAACGAAAAACATTGTCATTAGTTAAAAAGTTGAAATACGTTACATGTAACTCTTGATATCAGTAAATTTATTGTAAATAAATAATAAATTAGAATACATGATTGGCCAGAAAATTTTATTTGTGGGTATCCGCCGCCACAACGCATATGTACCTTGTTAGTCTCTTATATAATTAGAGATTTTTAAAATTGAAAAAGTTATGTGAGAAATTTATGTAAATCAATCCAATAAAATAAACGTAAAATCGCATAAAAGGATACTCTACTTTAGGTCGATTTAAATTTAAGGTACTCAACTGTTTTTTCCTCAATTTAAGGTATCGAACTTAATTTTACTTGCAATGTTAGGTTTCTCGACTTTTCGAAATAGGTTATCGTTCACAATTTTAGTCGAAATGACTTTTAAATGCTCAATAATAATGATACATCACATTAATTAGTCATTTCAACGAAAGCAATGGCGGAAAACCACTTTCCAAAGGTGGAAAAACTTCAGAAAACCTTACATTGCACATAAAAATAACTTCGGTACCTTAAATTAAAAAAAATGTTGAATACTTAAAGTTCAAATTGACCTTAAGTAAAATACCTTTTAATGCAATTTACCCTAAAATAAATATCTTTCAAAACACATGCTCTGATTTTTTAAAAACCCTAAAAAAATTGATGTCAAAATATTATTAAAAAGTTAGTTGTTAAAATTTAAATAAACTCTAAGTAACTTCACAGTTTTATGTTTTACTTATTTTGTAATTTAATAAGTACCCCATATAGTTTATACCTTCTCTACTTTATATTTTATAAATTTGTACAACCTTTAATATATATATATATATATATATATATATATATATATATATATATATATATATATATATATATATATATATATATATATATATATATATATATATATATATATATATATATATATATATATATATATAGGTAAAGTTAAAATAAAAAGACAAATATCCGTAAAAAATTTAAAATATTTTTTTTCCTAAATAATTCTCCAAAATTCTAAAAATTCTACAAGATCGGGTATGTTGGTGCATAAAACTTTTGTGAAAACATTTTTATAATTTTGAGTTTGATACGTTTTATTTAATGCAAAAACGAATTTTGATGCATAAAAATTTTGATGCACAAAATTTTCAACTTGTTTTACTTAGATGCGCAATGTTATTTTGATCAAAAAGTCAAAAGAAATTGCATGCAAAACCAATTTTGATGCACAAAAAACGATTTAATGCTTAAACGTATTTTTTCATAATTTTTTTACGAAAAATATCCACTTTTAGAAAAAGTTTTCACAACTTTTTCATGCAATTTGTCATACCCGATCTTGTGGAATTTTTAAGAATTTTTCGAGAATTTTTGAAAAAAAACTTTTTATCTTTTTACGGATATTTGTCTTTTTATTTGATCTTTATCATATATATCTTTATATTATATATAACAGGAGGCATTTGGCATTAATGCCACCTTAATGACACCTCAATGCCACCTCAATGCCACCTCAATGCCACATAAGCTTTGTTGTCCAACTAAGCAATATTTTTGTCCACCTAAGCACTAATTTTTTAATTTAATTAGATTTTATATAAATTTCGGATTTTTATTTAATAATTTTTTTTGTAAATTTCGGATTTTTAATAATTATTTTTGAAAATTATCTATAAAAGATTTTATATAAATTTCGGATTTTTATTTAATAATTTTTTTTTGTAAATTTCGGATTTTTAATAATTATTTTTGAAAATTATTTATAAAAAAGGAGCCTTGCAAGAATTGAACCTTGGTCATTTGGATAAATAACTTGTGTGTTTACCACTTAGACAACAAGTTATTTTAATAATTATGTTGCATACTATAATATATAAATGGTCCAAAATTATAAATCTATGCAACCAATTATGTAGGAGAATCCTACAATTTAGGTAAACCTACATAAAACATATACGGAAAAAAAATTATATATCTTTTCTCAAAAACCCTAATATCCTTTTTCCCTCACAATCTCATCTAATCTAATGATCGTGACTTTTAATTCTGTAGTTGATTTGGAAATTTTTTTTAAGCTATGGTTTATGTGTTTCTTCATCACAGGTTTGTAGGCTGGTATTAAGAGCAATGGCTACACGGAACAATGCATGCGCATGGATCTTTCACATGGGTAGCTCGAATGAAAGTTATAGCTGGTACGTAAAAGTGTAAGTAGTCTATATTCTTTGGGTGCTATTTATTTGTTCTTATGTGGAATTTTCATCAATAATCTCATGAAAAGAATTGTTTGCAATTTGCAGGCTTACATATTTGCACGAAGCTATTGAACCAAAAGTGGTGCATCGAGATATCAAATCAAGTAATATATTAGTAAATTAAGACAATCAGTTTTGGTGTATATTTGCGAATGTGCTTGAAATTTATTTCTTTTATCTTTCTTTCTGTGGGATCAGAATGCAGGAAATGTAGCTGCTGCTCACCAATCTTTAGGTGAAATCATCGATGCTATTGGAGATTGCAGCTTAGCCATAGCTCTTGATAGAAGTTACCCAAAGGTATAATGTTGTTTTGGTGCTATGATTTTAATAATTGGCTATTTACTGATCAGTATGTGGGTCGTATCTCTTTCTCAAGTTTTAGTTAATTTGCCTCAAATAACATGCAGTCAGGCCATATTGAGCTTATTGTTGTCGTATTGTCAGACACTCTCCAGAAGGACTACCTTATGGGAGATTAGAGACTACATACGGATGCAGATGATGCCATATACGGTTATATTTTTTTTCAGTCAATCTGTTGGCGAAAAAGTATACTAATTGTTATGTATTAAAAGGGTAAATAATGAAAATGGTTTGAGCATTGCTCCTTGGTACCATCAAGTTCCGTTGCTCTTTGGTACAATATGTGACTCCACGTCAAAATAACTGAATATATTTTTTCGATACATTCTTGCATTGATCAGAGCCTTCCAATACAGCTGTACATCTGATGTGATTAAGAGCAAATAATTGCACAGATTTAAGAGTCTTTTTGTCCTGATCTGATTTGCTATCAATATACTCAGTAGCCAGTTCCAAGAGGGTAATTGCTTTTTGCTTTACATCAGGTGTTAACTGAACAGAATTCCATTCTATTGCAGATAATTCTTTCTGACATTCAAATTGCTGCACGATGGTATCAGGTAGCTTTTTGTACACGATTAAGTAAATGCAACATATCCACAAGACATGTTTATCGGGATTTGTGAGGGATTTAAAAAGATTGGGAAAAAACGGAGGGTTTAGATCAGTCGATCTGTCTGTAGAGGATAAGAAGCTGTATAGGATGTTTTCCAGTTAGTTGTTTCTTCGTTAGAGGATTTCAGATGAATCTAGCAGATCTTACCGCAAAAGGGTTTCAATTATTGAAACTATTGCTAAACTCAGGTCATGTGTTTTAATGCTCGATCTTGAATGTGATGACCTTATAGTGGAGATGTTTGAACATTTTATGAAATCATTAAGGTATGGTATATGTTGTAGATTACAAACCTAATTTCCTTTTTAACATAACTTTCTTCTTTTGTCTATGTTACCGTGACATTATGCTTCTTTTGTTATTTAGGGACCATCATATGGCTAACATATATTTGCCAATGGTGAATATAATGGCTCTTTCAGCATATATGTTTTCATCAGTGAATATATTTGTACAAGATAATTAAAGAACTTCTAACACAGAATATATAGCTGCTGAAGCTTATGGGCGGACTCCAACATAGCTTTTAGCGGAACCTAAGGCCAACTTGGGATTTCAGCTGTTCATCTACCTTAATCCTGGATAGCGATGACATTCCCGCTATTGTGGGTTTCAAATCTCAAATAAGGTATTGGATATCTTTGGCTCCTCAACATCAGCATTTTAAACCATAACTAGATATTAACATGTTAAACTACTTTCAGTGGCCTAGATGCTTCTGAGCCTGCTTTGCCAATCACATCTACGAAATCACAAGTTGGGACATTGGCGGAGTTGTTAGCTCTGGGCCGTGACAGGAGGAAAGATGTACGGTGCATTTCTTAATATAATTTACCGTATTAATAGTTTTATGCTATTACCTGTTGGGTGTTTGACATGGTCGATATTAGGACGCTATTACGTTCCATTGTAAGGCTGAGATCATTGGCATACACACGAAGAATAGTTGGTACTACCAAGCTTGCGGCGAGTATCGTATAATCAGAAAGAACAATTACTTCATCAAGCTTAATGGTTCCACAACAGTCCACAAAGTGTGTAACAAAGTTGGCGGATTCTTGCGCCATCCCTTCCAGCTTATGGAATTTGAGAGTATCCAACCTATAGATAAAAAAATACCTTATTGGTACACTTTAATTTTTTTTTCCAAAACAATAAGTATAAATTTAGTTAGTCTAAGCCGTTTAACGTCCCAACCTATGATGATGCAGATGTAACATATTCTGAGTTGCAGAGGATTACCAACAACTTCGAGACTGATATTGGTAAAGGTGGATTCGGAGCGGTCTTCCGTGGATCTATTGGGGATAAGCAAGTTGCCGTGAAGATTCTTTCTGAATCATCAGCTCAAGGGTACAAAGTCCTAACTATTTATCCATTTAATATCAAAAGTTATTGCTTCTCATTATTCTGAGTTGAAGTTCTATTACAATGTCCTAACTATTTCAGGCTTTTATGAAACACAAAGTTCAATTACTAATAACTTTGAATAACTTGCTCAGATTGTTTTTTTAAACGCACTCACACACCAAATTCCCACTTGGTAGATTACTTCTTTAACATGAATGCATCTATATTATAGGACTAGCGTACATGCATCATGGTTGCAGGCCACCGATAGTCCACAGAGATGTAAAGTCTTCAAACATATTGTTAAATGAAGGTTTCCAGGCAAAATTAGGAGATTTTGGCCAGTCCCGAGCATTCACAGCTGAGGATGCCACCCATGTGTCAACAACAGTAGTTGCTAGCACTTACGGGTACATTGATCCCGAGTGAGTTTTTCTCTTCCAAGGTTTTCAAGTTGAAAATAGCTTTTTAAAAAAGGGATATCGAAAATGGCGGCCACCTCATCGTTCTACTATTTTCATTCAGACGACCAACTATCGAAACTACTTTATAATTGACGCACGTATGTATTCAGTTTCATTTATTTCAAATGGTCCAAATTTGAATGAGAATTTTCCACAAATTTTTGTCTTCTCCATAATGTTGTACTTTGCAGAATAGAAAAAGTGACCATTGTATTTTCTGCTTTCAAATTATTTTTAGATTATTTGTCATCCAGGTTGTTTTGAAAAAAATATTAAATGTATGTTGTTTTGGAGCTCAACAAACAGGTTGACAATGAAAGGTGATGTGTATAGCTTTGGTGTAGTACTCATGGAGTTGATTACAAGCCGCCGAGAAATATCAGAAAACATAAACATAATTGACTGGGTCAAGTCTACTGTTGCAGAAGGACACGTTGAACATATTATTGATCCAAATTTGCAAAGGAGCTTTAACACAGATACAGCCTGGAAGGGAGTAGAACTGGCTATTGCCTGTGTTTCCTATGAATCGGTCAAAAGGCCAACCATGAACGATGTAGTGATGGAGCTCAAGAACTATTTGCAAGCTCAGCAGACTCATCGTTGCATCACATTTGCAGGATAGATCAACCCGTCATTCCTTTTCAAGTTTATTAGTTTAGGAAGTTTTTAGTGTTACAGTATGTACCGCGATAGTTAAGAAACAAAATTGCCGTAATCATATTGGTTCTGATGTGCAGAGCGTTCTGGATGGATATAATGGAACAATCATGCCATATAGACAGACTGTTACTGGCAAAACTTACACACTTGGACGACTCAGGGATGAGGACACTTCTGCTCATGGAATAATGGTTCGTGCAATGGAGGATATATTCGCTGACATCTCTCCAGAAACCGATTCTATCTCTGTGTCATATCTACAGGTTCTTGTCTGCCCTTAAAACAATTTTTCTTATGGGCTAATTAGTAATAGGTTTGTATAATTAACTTTGTGTCCGGATACTTGCAGATCTCCTTGATCCTACTAATGACAATTTATCGATAAGTGAAGATCCAAAAAGTGGAGATATTACACTCCCTGGTGCTAGCTTAATAGAGGTCCGGGATTTGATGCGACGCGTGCAGTAAGGCTGTGAACTACCCTAAACCAAGGTTATAATACGCCCATGCTTTTCGTATATCAATTATTAAACTTGATACTTACCGTTGGCTGATATCTTCAACATGTGCACAGATATAGGATTGAATCGATGTGAAGGATGATACCACCCAGGTTGTGATTGTGTTGTGGGATGAAACAGCTACGGAGTTGAAAAAGTCGAGTGCTAAGGTGTTATTAAACTTAGTATATCAATTATTAAACTTGATACGTACCGTTGGCTGATATCTTCAACATGTGCACAGATATAGGATTGAATCGATGTGAAGGATGATACCACCCAGGTTGTGATTGTGTTGTGGGATGAAACAGCTACGGAGTTGAAAAAGTCGAGTGCTAAGGTGTTACTGGATCAGCTTGACCAGGTAATCATGCCGGCAATTTTTCTTTTTAGGCCCATGTGACTTCACATTGTATTTATGGGTGTTTAAACCCCTTATTAACTAGATCCAGTTCTGTCTGAACCACTTCAACTCAATCATCAATGGCTAATCACCTACTCATCACACTCACACTTTCAACACTCCTCATCTTCTCACACTTCACACTCTCCAAACCAACCACCACTAATGAACAAGAAGATGATGAAGAAGACCTCAGCTTCTTAGAAGAACCAGAACTCTTAGAGACATCACATTCCATCGACCCAGATCAAGATTTCCAGATTTTAACCCATTTGCAGGAGAGGAGGATGACGACGAAAGCTTCGAAAATTATGAAGACTTTGAAGTGCCTGAAGACTATGATCAGCCACAAGATGATAATGTGCTAACTCATTTTGATGATCATGATGTTGTGGTATTGACTGAAGGAAATTTTAGTGATGTGGTTGAGGGGAATAAGTATGTGATGGTGGAGTTTTATGCGCCGTGGTGTGGGCATTGTAAGGCGTTGGCACCTGAGTATGCTGCGGCTGCGACTGAGATGAAGGGGGAGGGAGATGAGAAGGAGAAGGTGGTGCTTGCTAAAGTTGATGCTCAGGAGGAAAGTGAGCTGGCTGAGAGATATGAGGTGCAAGGGTTTCCGACTGTTTTGTGGTTTGTGGAAGGTGTTCATAAGCCTTATCTCGGTCCACGCACTAAGTAAGTTGTTTTATTATTGCTGATCTTCGAGTTGTGATGTAAAGTGTGTAACTGATGAAAATACGGCCTTTGGTTAATAGTGCTTGGATTTGCTTATTTTATAAGTTAGTATTTGATTAGTATCCGCGATGAAACAACTGAAGGAACATCTTCATCATCCGCACAGCCTACCTATGAGGACACAAAGGCAACCGAAATTGCTCTTGAGAGTATAACTCCACCACCAAACACAACAGAACCTGCAGAAAAAGAAAAGCCAAAGACTGAACCTGCATCTACACACGTTAGGAAGGAACTATTCTCATCTGAAACGCAAGACCCATCTGAACCTGAATTGAAAAAGCCTAAGCACAACTAAATGTATATTCTTCTAAGCATGTCGATGTCTAACGAAACAAATGTTGGACTAAACTTGGAAACATATTGTACGCGTAAAAGTGTTGAGATGGAGAAGTTAGAGTATTTAGAAGAGATGTCTGATTCACCAATTTCGTCAATGGATCAATCACCAATTTCTTATCCTTATTGTCGAACAAACTCAGAGACTTCAGGTTTTTCTGAGCAGATGACAAATGACTTTAATAGCTGCTCGTCAGAGACGAAGTTCACCTGTAGTTGGCCAGGTACTGGGAGATCACCGTACTGGCCAACACTTTCGAGATATGGAGGAATGAGGCGTAATGATAAGATGGAAAAAGGCGATAATGAGAAACCTACAGATTATGGTGGGTTTTCTTTTTTTATGGTGTTCATAAAGAATGTTATAGAACTCCAAAGTCAATTTGATGTGATCTTTGTTACAAATCTAACACTGGGCTTTATATCAATTTTAGTATATGAAAATGCTTAAAGGAAATGAAGATCTCAGATTATACTATCTGAATCTTAATAGTTCGTAGTCTCTCAGATAGTACCACATATGTTGGGTATGGCAATTATAATAAGTTAACTTGCTAACGGTGACCAAAGATTAAGGCTTTTTAAGTGTTATTTTATGTGCACTGGGTTCTTATAAATGATGCATGTTGGTTGCATTTTGACCTTATTTATCTAATCTATGGCAGGTGGTTTTTGCAGGAAACGACGCTAACATGATGAATAATTTCGATGACAATAATAGCAAAGAGGTTGAAAAATTGGATGAAGAGCATGACGGTATGTAAAGGCTTTATTCATGGTCATTTTGTATGGTACATCGATATCAATAATCGTTAAGTAAAGTTGGCTTACCGATGTAGTTAACTGTTAACTGAACTGATATTAAAATGGACCCAACACTCGAAAATGAAACTCAACTACAGGTATGAATCTCTCATGCTATCATTTCTATTTTTCCAATTTACGCCTTACCATACTCACTACATAATGCTTTTGGATTGCATATTCTAAATTATTTCGGAGCAATATCGAAGTGGCAATTTTAACCCATTTACTGAAAAATAGCTTTAAATGAAAAAGGTCAAATGGGTCAAAAGTTGCCCAAATCTTTGGACAAAAAGTGTATCTAACGAGCCTAACCTGGCGTGTTTCAATCACTACCAACAACTGCCCATTTTGAGACGTGACCTAACCTGCCAAACATTACCATTTTGTCAACTGTATTGTTTAATGATCTTTTTAGTTTATCATCCATCCTAATATAGATATATATATATCATGTTTTCCTCAAGTTATGCTGATATCAACACCAGCTGCTCTTATAGCACATCGGTGTCAAGTATAATAAGATGAACTAAACAAGATACCCTTAATTTTGGAAATATTGTTTTAGGTACATGCTGACCGAACGAGGAAAAGAAGTTGCTCGTGATTTTCTAGCGAGATCTGGATTGTCTGATTCTACAGTGGGTCTTGCGACTATTAATAAAACTTCAGATCCTAATCAGTGGATATTCCTCCTGATACTTTCTATAAGGTATGCTATCTTAAATTCAGAGTTTATTGTAGTTTAAAGTACTTTATTGACCTACATTTTATTAACTGCAACTTGTGCGCATAGGATACACCAAACAACAAGTTACCCGTGCTTTTTCTGAGGTTGCCAAAAAGTCACAAAATGAGGAAACTTCTTCACTGTGGCTAATGATGGATTTAGAACAATAGAAGCAGGCTCGAACTCAAAGATACCCTCTTACACCGGGTATGGAAGATGATGGTTTTTGCCTTATCCAAATGGTTTTAAAACCATCACGGAAAAAGCATACCACACAGTACTAAATGTAAGTTCATTATATTTACATTTATACAAATTAGACAGTTTGAGCTATATTTCTTTTACTAATTATGTTTAACATTAAAAATTTGTGCTAAATTGTAAACGAGTGTATGGAAGATTATGGAAGTCACTTACCATGTGATACAACTTATGAATGGGTCAGTTCGCACATGCTGATCGATCAGTTCACGCACTTGACCTTATGTCAGGGTCCATCAATTGTTTAAGCCAGTGGGCCCTAGAGGCTCGAGAAACGATGGGAGAGGTTGAGGGGATAACTTAAAGCATTAATTAACAGGTAGTAATATTTCGTTGTGTAGGTCCAAGAGTGCTGTGAGCTTTCCGCTGAGTATGAAGGAAAGCATGATCCTAAGACGCTTGAGGAGCTTGGAAGTGTGTTGATAAGTTTAGATACCAGGAATTC
Source organism: Chrysanthemum lavandulifolium (assembly GCA_022545495.1). Taxonomy (NCBI): domain Eukaryota; kingdom Viridiplantae; phylum Streptophyta; class Magnoliopsida; order Asterales; family Asteraceae; genus Chrysanthemum; species Chrysanthemum lavandulifolium. The sequence goes on from CM040238.1 coordinate 97,151,901, forward strand.
TATTGTCATTGCAAAAGCATTCTATCACATGCTTAGCTTGGCCCAGGAGATACCTAAGGCGCATGTATCTGATAGGTTGGTGGGCCATGTGCTTGGGGAAGTTGGATTGCTTCTTGATGTTTATGTTGAACTTAAGGTAAGTTACTTGGTTATTCATATTTGGAGGGTGTTTGGGTAGCTCACTTTAGTGTTACTCTGCTTATCGCGTTTTTTCAAATCATATGCT